>NW_019384257.1:303610-315399 GCF_000648655.2 Copidosoma floridanum | reverse complement strand
GTTATTGCTTAAAGCACTAAATGCTTTCTTACATGTCATTCTATATATTTTCTTACATTACTCAGGATGCAAACAGATCTTCTTTTTACACGTAAAAAATACAGATCTAAATGATTCATATAATACCGCATATGACTTAAATTGATTTATATTTTTAATTTTTTTGTATATAATCATAAAGTTTTTTGTGTGCTAAGCATTTTTAGGTTATATTGGTAATGAATCATGTAAAAAATTTTGATATCTTAAATGTTTTTTTATGATATAATACTAATACATGTATGAATTTCACTAACACCTCGTTAACAAACAATAAAAACCACGAAAAATGGCCTTATTACGGAGACTTACTGTTAAAAGTCAATTTATAAAACCAGTCAAGTAATTTGACTGATAATTATTGTGCTGATAGATTTATACAGTTTGTGAAGAAAGATCTTAAATTATTTGTGTTTTATGTAGGACATCGTAAAGTTTTACTAGTAACTTTAATTTTAAACATAAATTTTAAACGCCAATAAAGGACAAATGCTGTGCTTTGAGCAATTACTTTTTTCCCTTCTTCTAGTAGAACCGTAAATATGTTAATAAAAAACCTTCTGAGGTTTCTGGGCAGAAAACTAGATTAAATGATTTTTTCACGCCTCTTTAAAAGCCTACTTCACAACATTAAGAAAGTTTTGCAGAGGCTGAGACAAGTAATAGCCCAACAAAGCTAAGTCCAGACTATACTATGAATAATTTTGAATATTATAGCCATGTTTTCTTAATGTTTGCTAAGTCACTAAAGGCATGTATGGTCAAGTGTCATCGTAATGGAAAACAACATTTTTTAAATAAATTAATGCTAGCTTTTTTTTTTATTGCCTGCTGCAGTCCCATTTGTTGTTGATACATGAAAGTCAAAGTATTTTTTAGACCAAGTTCAAACAGCTCATTATGAGCAATCATTATTTAGTCCCACCAAAAACTCAGCATCTCCTTTTTTGGCTTCAATACAAACTTTGCAGCCATCTGTGAAAGTTCTCCAGGCTTTGCCTATGACCTTTTTCACACAGGAGGGTCTAACATGAATTACTTTTTATCACAAGTTATAATCTGTTTGAAATAAAGCTTCAGTCTTTTTCCTTCAAGCTGCGTTTTACAAGAGGAATCTTGTACTATTTAGTTTTTCTTTGTTACTTTATGTGGAACCCAAGAATTGACTTTTCTGTTGTATTAAGCCTTATTTACATGTTTTACAACTGTATGATGGTTGATTTTTAGTACCATGGCTCTGTCATAAAATAAAATAGGTTGATCTACAGTGATTTTTTGAAGAATTTCATCAGCTTCTTCAATCATTGGCTGACCAGGGCGAGGTTTATCTCAAGCATTAGAATTTTCATAACGAAAACGAATAAGCCAATTGTGACATTCACGCTTACATCAGTACTCGTCACCACTAGCACTACACCATTTCTTATGTATCTGTGCCAAATTTTTTCTTTTTTAAAGTAAAAAAGCAAAATATGACGAAAAGGATATTTTAGAATTTCTATTAGTGAGGAACAATTACTTTTTACGAACTACGCAAATGGTGCTACTTTTATAATTCCAATATTCCATGGACTTTTACTTGTGGTATACACTATAGAATGGTCTTATTGAATAAGTATATCTAGCAAACATGCGACTTTTATGTGATCTACTGGTATAAAATAATAATATTTTTTTTCAATCTAATAGTCATTTTGTGTCAGTAGTTAATAAAAATGACGTGAGCAATTGTTTGAAACAAAATAATTTTTGTTTAAACAATAATTTACAAAAATATTCTCAAATACTACATAATCTATCAAAAATCATTTTTAAAATCTAGTAGTATAAAAATATTGTATGAATTCTTATACCTTGAAGAAGCAACGAGTAATTGTCTACCTTAAAATAAAAAGTGTTTTAAGTGTACACCAATTATAAAAGTACTTTTCTATTGAAATTTATTAATTGACATAGACAGCGATGAAACAAGCTGGAATTACTTCTGTCAAAACAAAAGTATTGAAGATGTTTAGATTTTTGTGATAGATGCTATACGTAGTATGACCTAATTTAATTTTCTTTTAAGACTTATTATTTTTGCTTTTGTATCATTCTTAAATAATTTTGCTTTTTTTACTTATTCAACCCCATAGTTTACATTTAAAGCTTAAATTTCTGATTACTCTAACTATTGCTCCAATTTTTAAATGCAAGTTTTGCAGTCAAAAAAATTTAATCATATAATTTAAGGTTTCTGTAGCACAACTCCAATAAAAATTATTAAAACATCTATTATTATTCTCACATGTTGCTTTGGTTAGACTATAATAAGTAATAGTTTATTCTTTACTTAAATTGCAAGTTATTCTATTTTGAGCATTTGTGCATTCTTTATGCATTGTTAAAACTGCACTATTAAAATAAGAATTTGACTTTTTACTAAGAACATATGTTTAAGGTTGTTCAAAAAGCTTGAAGTTTTTATGATGAGCCACAGAAATCACGGTGAATCAGCAGTTTACAGGATAGGGTGACCTAATTAACTCGACGACATCACTGTATTAAAATTGGTTTATTTCCACTTTTACTAGGTGGATGCTCTTTGCTGTACAGTTTTAGCTTAATACACAGTCACACACTCAAAAGTATATGCTAACGATTCTGCATGTTTTGATTGCGTTCTAGCCTCTTCAAAAGTCTGACGGCAACAAGCCAAGCCCTTTGCACATAAGGCACACTAGCATTCTTAAGAGAGAAAATATAGTTTAGGTAAGACAAGAATAACAATATGTAGCTCTAAAAAATGTGCTATTAAGCGTTGTACAAAATTCACAATTGAAATTTATGCGAGTCATTGTATAATGTACAACATGGTGTGTTTTTAATATAGATTAAGTCAAATTTAAATGAATCTTTACATTAAAAACCAACAAAACTGCTTAATCCCTAATGAATCGCCAGCCTTTATCTGATTGTTTTAAGACACACACAGTTCACAAGTTAACTAAACAATGGGAAAATACATAATTTTGGTTTTTCTTGTACATAAATTAATAAATCACGCAATGTATAAACATGCATCTTTAATATGGTTTGAAGGGCTTTTTTTTTTTTTCTTATAACATCAATGATTTCAGTCGTGTTTAAGATCAATAGAAAGTACAATTAGTTCCGAAATGTGGCGAAGGTACTCAGAATTTTTAGTCTTAATCTAAACTGCTCTAACCAGGCCATCCAAACCTGTAATGGTTTTAATTATTCTGGCCAAACTCCACTGCGCAGGAGAAAAACAGGTTGTTTTAACAACACTATTCAACCAACTTTTTAATTAAATTGAGGAAAAACGCTACATTGTTCGATATTGCAAAGACTAAGGATAGTCGTGAGACCAGAGCCTCTAAAATATTTCGACATCATACTGTTGCTGGGTCATGCGGTCCAATTTATTTAAGTTTTGATCAACAACTAGGCATTAAGAAATAAGGCTCAAGAGTCCCCCAGGAAGAAAATGACAATGTGTAAGTAAACTCAAATGTATAATTGTATCATTCATTGGTTTCAATGGTCAGGAGCTCAATATGGCCTCAAATTGACCAAGCGATGGGATTAACTCCTCGTAAGTGGGTGTTTGGTTTAAAAGTATGAACTGTAAATGTGTTTTACGCTCTTTATTTCAGCTTTCCATATACCACTAAAATGAGGAGTAGCCAATGGCTTAATTGCCACTGAATATTTTTCCAAGAAATAAATGCACGAGAGCTAGAACAAGATGCAGCTGCAACGTTTTTTTTTTTTTTAAAGCCACAAACTACCTCCATGAGAGGTGGTACCACAACTATTTAACCCCTAAGCAGAAAGACATCAACGTAATATAAAGTGTTTAACAGTTGCCAAAAAGGCTTAGGAGAAACAATCAATAACTAATTCCAAGTAAATTGCTTTGGTGGCCAAACCCACAAACGCAGCGATGTAAGACTACTGAGACTTTTGCTCACGACCGCCCACCATGCGAGCTTTTATTGGGCAAGCATAATCAATACCACAGTAGTAAAATAATCATTAAAGGCTTATTACCCTCGATTTTAGAAAATCGGCCGTTAATTATGATGTTATTTGGGCTCGCATTCTGACACAAGGTAGACATTTTAATACAATGGACTTAATCTTAGGTCTAGGATTAAATGTGTCAGAATATCTGTTGTAATGAGCTTAGTGTAAGCTTTACACTTCCTTAAAAACACGATAAATGTAAATGGTGAGTTAAGGCCCTCACAATTAAATGAGAGTCCGAAACAACTAGATATTTCAATGAATAGAAGAACAATGAGTGACCTCAGTGACCCTAAACACGAATAACACCACTATTAATATTAATAAAGGGATCGAGCGGGATCAATTTGCTGTGACTAAAAACAACTCTACCTTTCCGAAGTGCACGCAGTTTATTAGAAAACGTCTTTGATTGCGAAAATTGATAAAGAAAAAACTGAGTATTAGAAATATCAACTGCAGACAATTGTCCTGCTTATATTTTAGCATCCGAATCGGACCGTGATAATCTTTGTGTAAGCTTATTTTGTGAATTTGATTGAAAACAAACCACAAATGTGTTAACTCTTAAAGCTTTAATACATAAATAAGATTAGTATATCTGGATTAAAACCAAGAGAAGCCAGATCCACGGGGTCGAATTTGTTTAAAACGTGCTTCCACTCTTGACCAGGAAGTAATTCATGTATCTCAGAAACTCTACTCACAAACAGCTCCCAATAGGGTGCATGTCTCCTCAGACACGTCAATACGACATTTGAATCGGGAGAACACTGAAAATTAATATGCTCAAATGCTCGTACACTCTACACAACTTTTTACAATTTAGCAAGTTATGAGGCTGCCTCGTGCTCAAGCCAAAGCATAAACGTTTTGTTTTTACTTATAATTACTGAAACGTTAGCTTCCCCAAATACATTGATACTTTAAAGATATAGTATTACCCTATAAGCTTCACTAGAAGCATCTTCAAATCCATGCAACTCGTTTAAAGTATCTTATGAGTAATCGAAATTTCATTGTGGGACTAATACACAAGACAATCTGATAAAGTTCTGTGCTTTATTAAAATGGATGGAACTTCTAGATTGACTAAAAACAATGCATTATTAGACACTGGATTCCATTGAACTCCCAACACACAAACTCTTGTGCCTGTTATTTTTCTAGAACTTTAATTCAACGTATTCTCATCAAAATCGGCACTCAATAAAACATTTGTGTCATTACTAGCCCATTTATATAATTTTCATCTTACCGGGCTGAGAGTTCCTCATAGCTAGGAGCTCCAAACAACAAATCATTGGCAAAGATGTCGTGAGAAAAAACCATAACAGCTTCAGAAAGACTATTTCCTTTATTAGCTAAAAGCTGCTTGATCACCCTCAATGCCAGAAACGGAGCAGATCTAGTAGCACAAGTTACTGTAACTAACCGGTAATTATTGATAGAGCCATTAGCAGCATGAAGCCATTATATACGTTGGAAATCTCTATCCTGAACATAAACTAATATTTGTCTATACATCTTCGTGATTCAGCAATTAGTACCAAGGGGTAAGTTCTCTACTGGGACAATACCAGAAACAACTCAGACTTAAGCTTTGGACCCGTCCACATGCAATCATTCAACAAATATCCAGATGTTGTCTTAAATGACACATTGAGAACAACTCTGAGTTTTGTTGTCTTACTATTATCTATAATAATCAAATGATATGGCAAATATACAACTTGACTGGATTACTGGTTCAAAGCACTAACAGGTGTCATGTGATTTAACGATTCATTTTTCTGCATAAATTTAGAATACAATAGCCTGAGCTTGGCGTGTTTGGACAAACGGCATTAAACCTCTCTGGGAAGACATTTAGCCATTAAACGAGGTTGACCCAACTGATCAGCATTGTTGGTTTTGAATGGAACGTAAACTGTACATCATCTTTTAGGAGAACGAATATGGGTCTTAAAAAAATGAGCCTCACATTGCTTATACTTTGGTAAAGGCACTAAATCAAAAGAAACACTTTTAATTTCATAAAATTTTTACATTAATACATCTACATCGTTATTGGATTTCACATGATGAACTAGAACTATCAAATCGGTTGTACTGTTAATGTCTATACATGGCCCCATAAAGCACCTACTCAAAGACTGTTTGTTGAGTGACCAGTTGAGTTGGCCTTTTTTTTCTAATTTGGTTTGAAGGTACAGATCCAGAAAAATCAGCTCCAACGAGCATTTAAATTTTTTCACTACTTGACAAATTATCAGCAAGCCTGAAACCCTTTAGATAAGCAAAACAGCTCTAGTTTAGTTTAGGAGTATGTGCCTACAAAGTAATGCTCAGATAAACTAGAGCTCGTGGTCAGTTGACTACTCAATATTCTTAAGTTGAAACAAAAATTTTAATGGCACTCTGTGCCAACCCAGCAAACACGACCTTTATATCACTCATGGGAGCATAAACAACAATTATTTGACCTCCTAAGAACTCAGCCAGCAATACCATCGCAGTGGCTAACATAAGATAACATGAAAGGCACCTAAGGATGAAGGAATTTGAATATGAGTCTGTATATTGGGTGAACTAGGCTTATTTTGACTGTTTGACACTTGATCTTCATTATTTAAATAACTCAAATGACCATGATCATTATGCAACAAACTATGGTGCTTCTGCTCACAATACTCACACCTTCGAGGATTTAGACAGTCTTTAACTTTATGACCTTTTTCTAAGTAATTATTACATGAATTTTACTTGAACGTTCTGACACAAGTCATTCCTTAAACAACAAAAAATTTTTAATGCGTAATTGCCTTCACTCATTGCGCAAACGGCTTGATTAGTTACGACATAGTAATCGATTTGAAAAATTTTATGACTATGAACATCCTGGTTTGTTTGTGCCTTTAACACTTATAGCTTAGACCGCCATTGTAAGTTTGCTTGACAAAAATCAGCATGACTTATGAATTCAAGAAGGCACCACAATGCTCAATTAAGCAAAAAAATTTCTTAATGCAGAAAGTTAAATGTTACAGTGTTTTTTAAATATCATAAGTTGAAAGCAGATTCCCTTTAACAAATGCCCAAATACAAAATTTCTACAAAGTAAGCACTTGAGGTAATTCTTTTATTATTATTACAACTTTCAAGTGAATTCCAGGCAGTGTCAAAACTACTGTGGAAACATTACACATAATACATAGTCTTACTATCCTGACTCTAAACACTAGCCTTCAAATAATGAAAATTCTGAATATCACATCACAAGTTGCTTGATTTAACTACTCTAATAAAAGAATCGCAAAATGGAATTCATAAGGTAGCTTACCAGAGAATGAAGTCATACTTAATAATGGAAGATCTAAATTTTCACTTGTAAACTCATCCTGTCTTCAAAGTGGAGGGGCCAACTGCTGTCGAGTTTCTGAATATAACCATATCGTAAGCTGATCCCTTACGTTAATGTATTTGACTTCTGCATTCTCATAAGTTTTTTTTCGAAAAGAACAGTGTACAGTCTAATCCAACTTAACTAATATGGCATTGATTTGTTGATTGAATAGTACACAATCACACCAACATCTCTCTCAACTAGTCATTTAATCCTGTAGAATAAGTATCAATCAATGCTTCACCTCTAATCCTCTTGATAATTAAATGGTCCAACCGAGTGTGGCTAACGCTATTTTTTGCTTGACATATAGCTCTTGGACTTCCTTTTCAAGATCATGTACAGTCCCCTTGCTCATTGCGGTGATAATTGCGGGAACAAAAATATGAGCGCGTTGAGTATGAGCTCCAGTATACCTCTATGAATGTATGGATATGCTTATACCTTGTTGTTTGCAACCAATATTACCAGTGCACAAGATGGCGACCTCCTTGGTCGTATTCTTAAGAATGACTTTTACGTATCTATGGTTTTATAAATCTCTTATAGTTGATCATCGTGGCAGAACCACCAATTTTGTTTAAGGTTGTTCGAAAAGCTATGATTCACGAAGATTTGACATTGAAATCTCGGTGGAACGGCAAATTACAAGATAGGGTGATTTGATTAACTTAACGACATCGCCTTTTTCTATCAATTGATACTTACTTTCAATAGGCAAATGCCCCTTGCTGTACAGTTTTAGGTTAATGCCCAGTCAAACACTTGAAAATATATGCTTACGGCTCTGCACGTATTAATCTCAGTAAAGCCCTTTCGATAGTCCAACGGCCACAGGCTGAGCCCTTCTTCCAATAAGCACATAGTGGTTAAGTAACCTAGTGCAGGTAAGACAAGAATAATAAAATGCAGCTAAATTAATTGTACTAAAAAGCGTTACATAAATTCGAGACTAAAATGTCTGCCAGTCACTAAATGATGTACAACACAGTGTTTTTAATACAAACTAAGGTGAATAAGACTAAAACTATTCATTAAAAACCAATGAAACTGTTAAATGCTAAAGAACATAAGAACATACATTATTTGTTCATTACTTTCCTAAAATAAGGGGAGCTCTTAATCTTCTATTAACTATTTTTTTTTACTACTTTTGAAATTAAGTTTTATTTTAATGGAGATTATAACTTTATTTATATCTTCCAAATGATAGCCATAGACATCACAATTTCTTAAATTTTAATAATATTCTACTTCTGATACTTTTTTTATGACAGAAGGAATTTATTGAAAATCACTCTTTAAAAAAGTTTGGTTGTCTCCAAAAGGCTTATTGTCTCGTCTTTAGTCTTGATGTACATCACCAGCTATTGTTAAAGTTTTTTTTTGGATTATTCAAGCTTTGTCTCATATAACTCAACCAACTGATAACAATTCTTTACACTGTGCAGTTTTAAAAATGCACTTCCAACATTGTCTTAGTCTAATTTACACAATTAAAAATTTGAGTACCTACTTACAATTTTAAGACAAACTCCAATACCTTTTTCTTGATTTCAAATAATTGATACAATAACGAAGTTATATTCTTATGAACAGAACTGTGAGTGGAAAATGGGGAGTTATGTAAGATCCTAAAGAAGGTACGAAGGATTAAAAAGTGACGAAAAAAAAATATACGAATAATAGTAAGTTTAAAATATATGTAACTATTATCACATTACACAAAAAGCTCTGAGGAGGAGAATGGGCAAAGGATCAAGGGTGAGCAATGTTTATATTTTTTCCTACGACTTTATACGTATTTGTCGACCCACACGCTCTCACACCTACACACGCGCACATACACTTACACGTGTGTACATTTGTTTTAATATTTTAAAGTGATTTAAGTGAAGCTGTCCAAAAATTCCCCTACACCCTCCGTCGTTTCTCCACAGCCCCCTTAATCCCCTCACAATACAAAGGGAGGTTTTTTTTACTTCTTTGTAGATTTTACCTAACAAAATTTGATTGAAACCTACACATCACCCATTAGCCTTTCACAGCCCTCCACCTGAAATTAGTAGCTTTTTACAACCTTCTGCTATCCCCCAAAAAATCTTTGAAAATTTTTTTTAAATCTTCAAAAAATCTTGCTTTACTGAAAATGTGTTAAAGAGAGGTACATATAGAACAACTTGCCCACTCCACTGCTCTTCTCCACATCTTTCAATAAAAACTTAGAATGTATTATAAACAAACTTTATCATAGGGTTATTTGAAAAAACTTATTCCCACAGCTTCTCTACACCCCCTAAATTAACTTTTAAATATTACAATGAGGATTTGCCACACACCATTCATAAAAAACTTAGAATTTTTCTTAAATATCAGTTATTTTTTATATTTATGGGCACTTTGTCTCCTGTGTTCAAGAATTTCAGTGTGTGTTTTTTGTCTTTTCTTATTAATAGTACATTTGACTATAAATAGAAACTTTTAAAACAAAGGTAGTAAATGAGGTAACGAGTCTCAATGGTTTTTGAATTCCATTACTTTCAAATTATTTTATACAGAACATATAGTATTTTTAATTAAATTTAGACAACACTTTGTCAATGGTTGAAGTGACCACAGTGTGCAAAGTCCAGCTTATAATACAACATTAATTTGTCAAACGTATTGCTCAAGTTTTTTATCTTAAAATTAAAATCGTCAATTTTTTTTAAGAAATTGTTCTACAATAAGCATTTATGTTTAAAAGGAAAACTAGAAACGTTTTAAGTTTACTAATCACTTTTAAACTTGAAATTAGGGATCGTTGCGCGAAGTACGCAGGGAGGAGTAGCTCTCCTAGTATGTGTCCATGTGTGTGGGTTTGCGTTCTTTAATGTTAATAGAAAGTGACTCTTGTGGACAAAAATATTTATAAGGAGAGGTGATTATGTATACGAACTAAAAGTTATGCAGACATTCACACGATTTTTCCATGTTATTATTATATGTTTTAAACGTCCGTTAAGTCTGCATAAGTCACTTGACTTCAACTCTTACGTATGCTAGAAAAAATATATTTGTTTTCAAACAAAATTTAATTCTTTATGAAATAAAACATGATTGAGGAGAAAAAATTAAGTAAATACATCGTTATTAAAAATTAAAGTAATTGACACGTTTTAATAAAAATAAAGAAACTTACAGTATATGTAAAATTGAACAAGTGTGTCTAAACAAGTAGAAAAAGATTTTCGAGGTCAAGGAATTTAAGAAGACATGTGAAAATTTATTACTAATAAGTTCAATTTGCAAGATTTTTTTTAATTGACTGTTATTTTGCCATTCAAAAAACTAGTTTTTGCTTCATAATGACAACAATATTTTAAAAAAGTTTAGCTATAGTACAAGTTCAAGACTACTTGAAAAAAGTATTGATTTGTCTTAAACAATACTAAAATTTGTTGGTAAAATTAAATCTACGAACGTAAACTACTTAACAAAACACAAATATCTCTGAAACTATTAGGCCCGTTAAATTTAACTAGAGCCGTAACCTAACCACACACGCAATTGACCCCTAAACGATTAAACTGACCAGAAGATAAAAAAATTATTAAGGAAATCAAAACAACAAACCAGGGGGTATTATTGGGTCATGGGACCCACGGCAAGAACGAAGTTCTTTAAACATGAGATGGGTATAGACACAATTTCTCAGGTAACAAGGAGGTCGCCAGACTCACAGGAAGAACGAAGCTCTGTAAACGTTAGTACTGCATTCATGTTGTTTACTAAAACAAAAACTTGAAAAACGAATGAAAAAAAAAAAACAATAAGTAGCTTAGTACTCACGATGGTTGAACTTCGTGAGTCCCGTATTTATGCACGACGTTCTCACGAAGTTCAACCATTGTGAGTATTAAACTAATTGTTGTTTTTTTTTTCATTCGTCTTACAAGTTTTTGTTTTAGTAAACAACATTAATGCAGTACTAACGTTTACAGAGCTTCGTTCTTCCTGTAAGACTGGCGACCCCCTTGTTACCTGAGAAATTGTGTCCATACCCATCTCATGTTTAAAGAACTTCGTACTTACCGTAGGTCCCATGACCCATTAATACCCCCTGGTTTGTTGTTTGAATTTCCTTCATAATTTTTCCATTTGTTTTTTTTTCTTTTAATTTGTTATTTTATTTTTTCTTTATTTCTTGTTGCATTTTTTTTTTTATTTATTGTTTTGTTTTTTTTTCATATTTCATTTAATTACATTTTTTTTCATTTTTTTGTATTTCCTTTATTTAATTTCTTTCTTATTTTTATATTTAATCTTTTTT
>NW_019384257.1:275518-303274 GCF_000648655.2 Copidosoma floridanum | reverse complement strand
ATTTAATGCGGAATAACGCGCCTTATTATATTCAATCCACATAACCATATTTATGCTAATCAAATTTTTGTTTTTTTTTTAGATGTATTATTTGGAAAACAAATACATAATGTATAGAAGAAATACATAACTGAATGTATTATTAGTGAATACATTTGAAAATGGAATGTTATAGTTACGAACCACACCATAAGTACAAGAAACCGAGTTTCTCTAGTCGGCAGCGCTCACAGCAGAGTGGGTAACGTACCGGACCATCATGTAGGAGGTCGAGGGTTCAAATCCCTTCATTGGGTAATGTTTTTATTTATTTATTTATAAAACAAATACACAATTTATAAAACAAATACATAATTGAATGTATTATCAGTGAATACATTTAAAAATGGAATGTTATAGTTACGAACCACACCATAAGTACAAGAAACCGAGTTTCCATAGTCGGCAGCGCTCGTAGCAGAGTGGGTAAGGTACTGGACTCATATGCAGGANAGTGCCTGGAAGTTATACATGTGTTCAACAGTAAATCTTCTGTTAATAGTTCTGTAATAACGTATATTGATTTTTTTAATACTTAAACTACTAGTTATAATTTAAATATCTAACTGGCACTCATTCTAAATATTTCTTATATTTAATGCTTGTAAAAAAAATTTTTTGTTTTTAAAGTCAATAAATGGCTCATCATTTTTTTAAACATTTTAAGTACTACAATAATTTTTTACGAATTTGTTTTTGAAGTTAATGAAATTTGTATTTTTTATTAATTTAATTTATAATTGTTCTTATACTATGAATGTTTAAAGAGTTTAATGCATTAACGAAGACCATACGGTATAAACTTAATATTAGCTCATTGTATAACCAATTACTTAGCTGATAATGAATAAGATCGGACAATTTTTTCTCCTGTTAAATAAAGTAAAAGTGCAACGGAGAATTTTTTCTGTTAGCGTACTCAAATCGTTTAAGAAAAAACAGGTTGTGTGTCCCACTACCGCAAGAGCAGGTATACAGCTCGATGCTTAACAATCAATAAACAACAACAGATCATACATTTATAATACATCTGGGTGCTTTGAAGTGATGAATATCAAGTATATGACACAGAATGTCACACCACCCTCTGCAATATCTGATACACTACTGTTATTCTTATAAATAACGCATAAGAAGCAGTTGAAGCTAGCCAACCAAAAAAGGAAGTGGCTACCTGCCAGTAGAAGTGACTTGCCACACCTGTATGTATGGTTTGTGTGTACAATAGACTTAGATAAGCTTTAGACTCAGCAACTGCTAGATGCAGTTAACCACTTCCTCGAGTCTCCTGAGATAAACTGTCATTAGTTAAAGCCATCCACATCCACAGGCAGCTCCTGCTTCTCACTATTAACAATCACTTAAGAGCAAACTATTTTTACTCATTAACATCGAGTACACAAAACATAAATATAGTTATTTTCTTATTTCCATTACAATAACCTGTAACAAAAGTTAAATGCTTAATAAGTTTGACATCTTACAATCTATGTTATAAGTTACGGACAAATAACATGTTATAATCACTAGTTATTAATAACACGTGGTATTTGAATATGCAGTTGGAATAAAAAAAATGAGAAAAATAGTAATTGTTAATTGAAATGTATATTTTTTATTTGTTCTTGTGTCATTTTATTTGATAAAAGATATATATATATATATAGTGGGGAGAGGGGAAGTGTAAAGAGAACAGTTGGTGAGGAAGACGGGGTAAGGGGGGAAACTTGAGAGGAAGAGACTTCGGGTAAAACCACTTTCGTTTCAAAAAAAAATCTGTTGGTTTTAAAATTCCAGCCCCCCGAATAAAGAGACAAAAAGAACTTCGTTCTGAAAAATTAGCATCAACTAAAAAACTTAGACAAAAAACCAATGAATCTATAAGTACAAGTTAAGAGGAATAGTAAGAAGATTGAGAAAAAAAGAAGGAGATAAGTGGTGGCTGTGTAGGAATGGGAATAAATAAAAATTAGGAAAAATTAAGGATGATAATGCATGTTACGGAATACAAAAAAAGTAAAAAAATGTATAAATAACAAAGTATTGTGTGGGTAAACAGTGAAAAATGAGCCAGAGAAAAAAAAGGATAAAGGTTGATAAAGGAATATAAAGAAGAGGAAAAGAAAATGTCATAAAATATAAGAAACATTATTAAAATAAATAAATAACGAGGTAGTAAAAGAAGATTCAGTAGGCATTCAGGAATAGGAGTTGAACGAAAGGAAATTTAAGAAGAAGGAGAGTGACAGTCTAACTTTTTTTAAAACAACGGATAATTGTACTTTTTTCAAAAGTTATTAAAACAGTGCTTGTTCCACTACCCCTTTCGTTTCCTTTTAAACCGTTCATAACGTTAGAAAAAGATTTCGTTTTAAGATAAAATAAAATTTCATCAGAAAACACTTTCTCAATCAATTTTTTTGAATATTATAGATTTAATAACAGAGTTTTACAAAAAGGTTACATATTAAAACTCATCCTAAAATTTATACCAGTTTCTAATTATTCTTATTTAAAAAATTTTGTCTGAATTCAAAGTGTTAATGATCTAGCAGGGCCATTACAAACGTAATATTGTTGAATTTCTTAATTTTAGAATAGTTGGTTTTAAGTATCAGAATGAAAGCTAGAAACTTACTTTTTTATGAAAAAGAAAATCATGTTTTTAATTAAATTTTTTTAATTTTCTTAATTATTACAGATATTGAAACACGGCAATATACTTGTGCTTAATAACTCGGGACTCGCACTGGGCGCGTTGGTAGATTGCGGGGCTAGAAGATAATTAATTCAAACGATATAGGGTATTTGCAATAGGGGATCAACTGTTTAGAAAAAATCAAATTCTATTAAATTAAATCAGTTATTGTGCAGTATCCTGATGCACTTGATCATGACGCGGTTTTGGGTTATCAATGGTATCCACAGTGACATATTTAATGGTGTCTTGCTTGCAGTCTAGAGACTACCAGTACCATACCGAGTAAAGGTAATTAATCTCCAGCTTATGTAAGCGTAAGTTATAGTTTTGATTTGTGACCGGTCTAAAAGCCACCAATACCATCCTTAGTCGAGGTGATTGCCCTAGATTCTACGCAAGATCCCTCGATTATTTATTGCTCGGCCTAGAACTTGTTGACAGCGTGTGAAATAAAACTACATCAATAATAAAAAAAAAGGAGAAAAAACAAAGTTAACTTTATTAATACTTGAAAACAACTTATTTTTATTTTAAGTATTAACATCGTACACGCAGAGAACCAGCGCGAGGTGTCCAATGCTTAAGTTTAAATCGTACTGGTTGAGGACCGTATGATAGCAAAGACGAGCTCTAACTACCTAGTCAACCGTTCAAGGGTAACAATTAACTGTATTCTCAACTTGTAGTAGATTAAAAGGTAGCAGAGGCAAAATATATCTACTCAGTTCACTGTTCAAGAGATAAAAATTAAGTGAGATTTTCTGGGCCGCCAGGCCCTTTTTACAGGGAGTAGCAAACCTTGTCCACGCTTTGGCTTGGAAACGACGCAGGAAAGCTTGCTAATAAAAATCTTGGCGAAATGACAATAGCCACAGATCTAATTAGCTAGAGCCACTTCAATTTAGCCATCAAAAAAAAGGCACTTTCCACATTCGGCTCTCCTACATGCGTCAAGAGAAGGGGAGGTGATACACTAACTTGTCTCCTACCTTTCTTTTTTACATCCAAGTTTTATAGATTGTTTGTATAACCTAATACTAACGTGAAGATAAAATATTTATAAAATATACTAACGTTAAGAACAGTTTGCTTATTTCATTGAATTTTTTGCAAGAAGAGCAGTGAAAATTGCTTAATATTTCGTGTAAGTGTTGTTTGATTAATTGTTTAGTAATTGTTTAATGCGATGTGAATTTAACAATAGGTTTAGTAGAAGTAGTTTTAAGACAGTAATCACTATGATAGTTGCGAGGTTTGCCATATCCATTAATGAAACAAATGGATAATCATCAAGGATCAGTTACCAACAGTGGAGGTTGTGGTTCAACATACTTATATCTAAAGTAACTGTTATCAGGTGCTTGTCATGACCCATTGATTGTTAACTTAACCAAACTTGTCGGTTGCATTAATTTATTGTTAGTGACAAATGCATTTTAAAATGTTAGTAGTATGAATCATATATATATATATTACCCACCTAAAACCATTAAATATTCCTGGTCTCAATTTCATCTATGCATCATTTATTATCAATTGCCGTCATCCCTTATCTCTCCCCGTAACCATACTTTTTACCAAATCGCTCAGTGAAGGCACTTTCCCTAGTGTTTCGAAACTTATACATGTATACCCGACTTGTAAGTCAGATGACCCATACCTTACCTTTAATTTTAGGCCAATAGTTTGACCCAGTTTAATACCTAAACTTTTCAACTATCTAGTCCACCAAAGATTATCCCCTATCGTGTCACCTTCAATCTGCCACCAACAGTACCTGTTTGTTGAGGGTCGCTCCACTTTAACTAATGTACCTTTAGTTGCATCTTTTCAGAGCTGCCATTTGGTGCGCAAATAATAATTTCACTGTTCACGAGAACAAATGAAAAATACTGTCAGTTACCTTATCAAAATCTACAATATTCTGTAAATACACAATTACTGGCACACCTATTAATAGAGTTCAATCATTGTCCAACCTAGGAGTTACTCTTTAATCTATCTGGGACTTTAACAGTCACATTAACAAAGTAGTTGCCAAATCACTAAAAACCCTAAGACTTATCCACAGATGTACATGTGATTTTACCAGACCAGAATCCATAGTACACTTACTCAAGTCGTTGGTTCTGCCACAACTTATGTATGCCTCAGTTATTGAGATACCTTATACACAAGCTAAGTTTCCTCTACTTAATAAAGTGGTTCATCGAGCTCTCCGCCTGGCCTCTTACGAAACCAATAACCCAATGCAACACTTTTACCATAATTATTTGTCACTACCGAATAAATTTTTCATACAACCTATTGAGCTCGTAGACAAATATTACAGCTACTTACTCTTATTCAAACTAACACATAATCACATACACTGTGCTGATTTATCTGCTCTCTCTTTACTTGGAAATCTCCTCCACACGCCTATACCCCGCTTAAGAAGACCTTTCAACTTTACATTTTAATACTTACCTGATACAGATAAATTACTGCATTTTCAACAAAACCTTTGCACTCTAATTTCAGCTTAACAGAACCCTCAAAACTAAACGTCTCCACATTTCTACTCTCTTCCTTCAGATTTAATCCTGCTAATATATGTCTTGTTTTGCGCCCAGCAATATGCTAACACTAAATTTGTGAACTTCTGTAATGGGGTAACTGACTCGTTAGTTAAATAAATGAATGAATAAATG
This sequence comes from Copidosoma floridanum, assembly GCF_000648655.2. The sequence goes on along the minus strand of NW_019384257.1, from coordinate 297,841 downwards.
AATATATTTCTTTTTGCCTACTTGCTAGAAAGAACGTCGGCTGGTGGTGCTCTGGGAATTTGAGAATTTTGATACTTATATTGGAGTGGCCGTGCACACTCTATCTCGACATGTCTGAGTCAAAAAGAGGGAAAACAGCTATTGTTGATTATTGGTTTGACTTTCCAGTTTTCCTTCACATGTTAAACAAGTTGCAATATTTGTCAGGGTTATAAAAACTAGGCTATTGCGAGCAGTAGGAAAATTCGATAGTTAAGAGTGGTAACTCAGCAAAACGTACATCCGCAAAAATAAATGAATAGTTAATAATGTTGCTCTGCTAGGTTTACCGTAGTTAACACCTTTATTTATATTGCTGTTGCCTGTTCAAAGTCTCATGAATTCTGCTTGGCCAAGTCTGTCTTATATCTTAAATAAACTATTTATAAATTTCATCTTAGTCTACTTGTTGTAATAATGGATCATTCTTATCTACCAACACAGCTATTCCCAGCCAAATTTTGCATCTATTAGTTCTTTAGAGCTATACTATTTTTTTTGCTTCGAGAAGTATTTTGTTTAATTTTCGTTTCTAATCAGCATTGGCCAGCGTGCATATACATAAGTCATATTTGGTTATACCTCAACTGCGAGCAATCCCCGTAAATTATTTACCTCTTTTAAGATGCACATGGCCTCTGCATTTAGTGCTTTTAAAATTGGCGTGAAAAACTTTGAAGAAAAAGGAAAAAAATCTAATGTGGATACCCCAACATTACACGGTATAACCTAAGACTATGAGAAAAAGTTTGTATATAAATATTCAACCTAACAGTTTATGTTTTCTGAAATGCAGTTTAGTTTTTTAAATTGTTTACTTACTTTTTAAATGTAACTGCTTTGAGTCTTGTAAGGTCATTATTTACTTATAAGAACTGATTTCTTACGTCTAATAAATAATATATTTTTTTGTGTACATATACTATGGCTTAAGATTATATTTAGGAACCTATTTTATTATATGTATTAAAACAAAGGAATCATTAAAAATTTTGATTGTATTCAAAATAAACTTAAGGGAAATGTTTATAGCGCAGATATTTAACCAGATTATGGGGAATGGAAAGTGATCAATACTTTAAAAGTAGCTAGTCAAACCCTAATGTAAGATCATAAATATTTTAAGAGCTTTGTAAAACTCATGACGAAATTGTTGATTCTTAAAAGAAATAATAAAGAACGAGTATTGAGTTCTTACAAGTAGCGCTAAAATAGTTAATTTAGTTTCTGCTGTTAAAACGCTACAGGAAGAGAAAGTTTTAAGGTTCTTTTATATTGGTATTTAAACAAGAAAATGTAAAAGAAATACTGTTTATAAAAAATGCATATTAAATTTCTTTTATCCACACTAATTACATCGTTGAATGATCCACCAATAAATCGGTTTTGTATACCCAACATACTTATAATACTGATACTATTTAATTTATTGAGGGAAAACAGTTTTATCTTCGTGTAGTCTGCTATTTTAAATCTTATATTATTTAACTAAAAAATTAATGATTAAACGCTAGTAATGACTTTATCAGACCATAACCGCTTTTAATTAAAAAAAAATTGAAAAAAATTTCAGACCAACATAAATTCTTTGGTAAAGTATTTATATATAATATTTTCTAACAATTTTAAAATGTACCTTGTCATAACATCTACAACAGCAGAGAAGTTTCATTGAAAATTCTTTTACTAACGCAATATTGTTTTTTTCTAACAAGCAAATATGTTTTTTTTTTTATTTGCCATGTCAAATCTATTATAATTTAATTTAAAAGATTAAACATATTATTCCAGTAGAGACCCTAGTGGACCCTTAACACTGATATTTAAAAAAAATTGTCAAAAACAGAAACGTAGCAATAAAGTGATAAATGTAGACATACTATACTAGTGTTATATAATTATAATATGCTCATTAATAAATCCATCAATAATCAACCTGCATGATATTAAGTAAGCACATTAAGATAACATCGTATCTCTATCAATTTGGACTTCGATTAAAGAATCGTTGATTAACAAAGTGCACACTAAGTGAGCACATTTAAATACATCAAAGAAATGTTTGGAGTTTAGGCACACAAAGCTCTTAAACAACGGATTACTACTTTATTTTAATGTAGCTATAATTCCATCCGGTAAAATTATAGCTTGTGTCTGATCTCTGTCGTACTTTTTTGGTATTGTTATTCTATGTGTGCATATTTCATAATTTATCTGAATTGCCTGATGAGGTCCAAGAAATTTGGACAAAATGTAGCAATAAAGTGATAAATATAGACATAGTATACTAGTGGTATATATTTATAATATGCTCATTAATAGATCCTTCAACTTATAATCTCTTAGAAAATTAGTGATGAGCATTAATTTTACGTTTAAGTTTTTATGTATAACACTTCCAAAGATTTTTACTGACATGCCGTCATCACACCTATAACATACAATGAGTGTTGCTTAGGAATTTTTTTCCTATGTAACATTATTTTATTGAAAAAAAAAACAAAAAACCTGCTGATTTCGTCATACGCTTATCTGTTAGTTTTTGTTTCACACTAAATTGATGTATTCTAATCTAAGGTTCTGTTTTTATGAATAAGAACTTTTAATTATTAAAAATGTTCAGTGAAAAAGAATTGAACTTATAACGAAGTTATGTGCTTATTTAAAAATTCAATTGATTTTTGCCTAAGTAACTAGTAGTGCAACATTTACGATTGACTATAGTGTGATCCATTTTGTGTGATTTTTTCCTTTTTTTCCGTAAGGCATTTCATAGTATGGTGGTTGCGTCTGTTCTACAACTGAAGAAAATTATGTAATTATTATATGCCTGATATCTGAAGAAAATTTGTAAGGAATTGCTCAGTTGACTTGCTGCTTTAGTGTTAATTGATGTAACAAGGAAATTGTTGTTTACTATTCTCATCAATTGTTGTTTTAATTAGAAGTATTGTACAGTAACGGTAGATGTTTTGGGCTTAACGAAGCATTTACCTTTTAGCATTCATAATTCATGCGACACAAAAACGCTTTATTAAAATTAGGCAAAAGAAGATACTTGCAGTATTGTTCTAATGTTGTTATTATACTGTTATCATTGCTGTACAAAATTTGATAATGAACACTATGAAAGTTATTGTCATTTTGGTTGTAAAGGTCCAGAAAAATGCTTGTAACGAGCTTTTATACATTGCTTTTATAGCTACCAAAGTTTAGGTATTTTTTATTATAGTTACAGCATTAATATTAGATTAGTATAGGACTGTTAAAAATTAGTGCCTGGAAGTTATACATGTGTTCAACAGTAAATCTTCTGTTAATAGTTCTGTAATAACGTATATTGATTTTTTTAATACTTAAACTACTAGTTATAATTTAAATATCTAACTGGCACTCATTCTAAATATTTCTTATATTTAATGCTTGTAAAAAAAATTTTTTGTTTTTAAAGTCAATAAATGGCTCATCATTTTTTTAAACATTTTAAGTACTACAATAATTTTTTACGAATTTGTTTTTGAAGTTAATGAAATTTGTATTTTTTATTAATTTAATTTATAATTGTTCTTATACTATGAATGTTTAAAGAGTTTAATGCATTAACGAAGACCATACGGTATAAACTTAATATTAGCTCATTGTATAACCAATTACTTAGCTGATAATGAATAAGATCGGACAATTTTTTCTCCTGTTAAATAAAGTAAAAGTGCAACGGAGAATTTTTTCTGTTAGCGTACTCAAATCGTTTAAGAAAAAACAGGTTGTGTGTCCCACTACCGCAAGAGCAGGTATACAGCTCGATGCTTAACAATCAATAAACAACAACAGATCATACATTTATAATACATCTGGGTGCTTTGAAGTGATGAATATCAAGTATATGACACAGAATGTCACACCACCCTCTGCAATATCTGATACACTACTGTTATTCTTATAAATAACGCATAAGAAGCAGTTGAAGCTAGCCAACCAAAAAAGGAAGTGGCTACCTGCCAGTAGAAGTGACTTGCCACACCTGTATGTATGGTTTGTGTGTACAATAGACTTAGATAAGCTTTAGACTCAGCAACTGCTAGATGCAGTTAACCACTTCCTCGAGTCTCCTGAGATAAACTGTCATTAGTTAAAGCCATCCACATCCACAGGCAGCTCCTGCTTCTCACTATTAACAATCACTTAAGAGCAAACTATTTTTACTCATTAACATCGAGTACACAAAACATAAATATAGTTATTTTCTTATTTCCATTACAATAACCTGTAACAAAAGTTAAATGCTTAATAAGTTTGACATCTTACAATCTATGTTATAAGTTACGGACAAATAACATGTTATAATCACTAGTTATTAATAACACGTGGTATTTGAATATGCAGTTGGAATAAAAAAAATGAGAAAAATAGTAATTGTTAATTGAAATGTATATTTTTTATTTGTTCTTGTGTCATTTTATTTGATAAAAGTTCTGAATATACTTAAATATTAACATTTCTTATAATATAAAAAAACATTATTTTCCGCCTTTGGGTGGTTTTGGGAGGCTAGTACTTCCTCGGGCGAAAAAGCAGTTTTTCGGAACTCGTTCGAAAAGTCTCCCTTACGAACCTCGTTACGTCCCTCGCCTTCGGCTCGGGCCGCAAACCTCTTGGTTCGCAAACAAAGACTTTTCAAACTCGTAGGAAAACTACCATTAACCAACTGCAAACCGTTTACGATTTTGGAATATTAAATTATCATGTCCTTTTTTTAATTCTATACAAGAACTTCTCGTATTAAATATTACTATACCACACAATGTGAAATAAGAACGTATCAAGCGATAACTTCTTAATTGCAAAGACGTTCAATCAATTTAAAAATTTAAAGCTTCGTATCTTACAGCTCAATTCTGCGTACAAAAACTTTTAGAATAAGTTGAACTTCCACAACATATTGATTGTACAGCACCTTAGGTTTTTAGACTGATTATTATTTCTACAAAATAATTAATGTAAAAAAATATTTATGTTCTTGTATTATTAGTCCGATAAGGTAAAATCGATCTGACAAGTAAAAATAAGTAGTCAGATAACTCTTACATTAAAATTATACTTTTTATAAATAATATATACTTCATTATTTCCATACGTAATATACAAATTTTAACGAAGCATCTGCATTTGCATTTTAAGTCAGAATATTATCGATGAACGTTTAATGGAGCTGCTCACTGGATCATATCAGATGATATAAGATACTCCGTTGTTTAATGATTACTGCCAGAAAATATAACCTTTGTCTAGCCAAAAATTATCTGCTAGCTTTATTATGTTAACTAATGACTTAAATTTAGCTCAATTTATCAATTTTGTGTATTACTACTCCTTGTATTTTGCTTATAAAGTGGTACAAAATCGTTTCTAAACTTTGTGAACTAAGCAGTTACAAGCTTATCATACTTAAAATTTATCAATTAAATCGTTTTCATAAATTTTCTTTTTCTTAATATAATACTTTAAATATGTGTGAGACTTTCATATGTGATCTGTTGTAAGGAGGTATTCTTTATCTCACAACGGTTCTTAAATTACCGTCTTATTTATATTATGCTTTATTTTATAATAAGAACAATCAATAAAAATTATTATGAGTACAAAAAAAAATATAACAATCAGCGCTATTAACTACGTACAGAAAGCTAAATAATCTATGCACAAGGATTATTGGTAGATATGTAGCATTGATATCGTGCAGATGGGTAGCGCATACTATGAAGGTGAATTATCAATGAATTAGTTATGAATGGAGCTGATGAGCAAGGAAGCATATCCTTCTTTAGCAAGCCTGAAACGTAGACAGTTGCTGCTAACTGAGCCCTAGGACTTTTCTGTACATCGGTAGACATCGCGTACAGTACACGCCAAGAGAAAGAGGATAGGAAACAAGTGCTAATATTGTTAACATTAGTGTCATAATACCCATTACTGTAATATCACTACGAACTCGTATTTACTTGGAATATCAGTGCTCAACTGCTTATAACGCGATGACCACTTACTTCCATATAGTTGAGAAACTGAGGATACCATCTACATATCTTGAGCAAAGCCCCTGGGTTAATTTCTCAGAGACACCCAAAAAACCCTAAGAACGACGTAAGTTGACGTGACCTTTCTTATGATTTGAATAGAATCCATTAGTAACTCTTTGTGGCTATGCTAATACGTTATCCTAGTCTTACCATGTATAATTAATGTGTGAAAGAATTTAAAACGGTTTTTATTGATAGTTAATGTAGGAAAAATTAAATTTGAAATTGAAATATCAATTTTATATCCAAGCGATAGTTTCAAATGGTCAGTGGGTTTTTGAAATCCTTTTAACTATTAACAATTCAACTGTTTGCTTAATTTAGATTGCGCCAATAATCTAAATAAAAATAAGTTATTGACATTGTAATTAAATACACAATTTTCTGATTGTAAGACTCAAATGACATTACGTATATCTAACAAAGAAAAGAATTAAAATAATTTTTAAGTGTACTTATTTTTTTAAATCTATTTTTCTATGAGTGATTGCAAGGCTTTATATTACCTTATGCTTATTTAAAAACTTGGTACTGAATCAAACTTTTTTTGTTGTTATTTTTATTCAGTTTTAAAATTAAATTAATTTAAATTTCTTACTGTAAACATATCAAGACTTTAGTTTAAAATTAGCTAAAAAATTGATTCATTTTAGACATTAAACTCTGATCCTTAAATATTTTACCTCTGCACAAAAAAACATGAATACGTTTTTTAAGAATAAACAAAAATTTCTGTAATATTTAAAAAGAAATGTAAGAAAATAAGTTTAATTAACCTTTTGAAAAGAAAGAAAAAGTTAATACAACAATTATCAAACAAAACTTCTTTAGATATTGCAAGGGTTAAAAGACTGTTTGAGAAGCTAATTTTAGTTATTAGTAAAACTTAATTAAGATTTTCAGTATTTATAGAATGTGCAACGCAAGGGACTTTACTTTTTGTACTAAGCAATGAACGGGTCCTCCAGCATCTAGATATAGACGTTGACTGTACACTGCCTCTTGATCTTATAGTTTTCTTGACACATATTAAATTCTTACGTTTTCTGCTTACAAAAAACTTACAGGGATTATACTTAAAGAGAGGGAAGTCATACTGTTAATTAAATAAAACTGTTGGTCGTCTTTTTTAGCTCGCTTTTATTGACAGTTGTACGGGTTTGATTTAATGTAGTTCCACGCTTAAATCTTTACCAAGTTATAATATCGGTACTAACTTCTGCATGTACATAAGTTTAAGGTATTAATTAAAAAAAAAGTCAATTGAAAGCAGCTCGCCAATTATGTCATCGGTATTTATAATAAAGCTACCGTATATAATTTGATTTACGACTCATTACGTTTTTGGCAGTTATCATAAAATAATAAGGCACCATAAATTGTTGGCATAATTCAGTGATAAGGCATCTATCAAGTTTCAACTAAAAATGCATATACAAATGCTTTGTTAAGATTTTTATCATAATTATAAAAGTAATACGTTACAAAATGAAAATAAACACTATAATATTTATGTTAGAGCTGTCTAACTTATCGTTTTAACTTGTAAGATCGATCAATTTTACTTGATGAGCCTAGTTACACAAGAACTCATTTTTGTGTCTATACAAATTATTATTTTTTGAACAAAAGACAATAAATAACAAATTTATAATCATAACATACTAAGTATGTTAAAGAATTTTAAGTTTTTTCAAAAGATTTTGTACGTTACATTGTACTATAAAATGTAAAATTTGACAGTATACAAGCAATTTCATGACTTTGCCTGTCAGATAATGTATTATTTACAATTTTTTTTGTTCTTATGTAACACAGTAATAGTTTAATCCAAGAGGTCATGTATGAAATAAAAAAAGACGTTTTTATTTTGCATTCTTAATGTATTTACTATTGAAAATTATTTCAATGATATATACCACATTGAGACAAATAATATTACTAGGATACAACTACAACTGTTATCAAAAGACAATATGAGTAGAAAAAGAAAGCATGCACACTTAAATAACCGAAAATTATTTAATTTCCTTCTTTTTTTAGCTTATTTAGATAATTATAACAAAATTTGTTATTCGTCACTTTTTATTCAAATTCCTGTTTTGCGTAAGACTTATTATATATACTAAAATGTGTCAAACTCATTTAACTCTTTACTTCTGTAGAAGGTAGTTATTATGAGAAAATTACAACTTTGAAAGCAAATATGTAAAATGGCAAACATGCTTTGTCACAGCAGTTGAGTAAGGCGACAACGTCCACCATTAATGGGTAATGGGACAAAGCACGAGTTTAAAAGCAGTATTTAGTATTTACATGTGTGTTACCATAAATTCACACACACACACAGACGCTCGTGCAAGCGCGCGCACGCACGTATTTACACCTAAACGTGCACACGCAGTTCCAGTGATACTTATTCATTTAGAATTAAATTAATTGTCTATTAAAAAATCTTTATAAATGATAAACAAGGATAACTTTATAGTCTTTTTGCGTGGAACTACTGATAGATTTTGTATGTACTACATAATACAAATATTTTATTTTAAATACACATGGATCTTTCCTGTTCCTGTCTATTTTTATTGATTATTTATTCTTAGTTATTTTTATCAATAAAACTAATAGTTTACAGTACGAATGCGTAAGCACAAATATTTTTTTTTAATGTCAATCAGTGTTATTATTATTTTACATACGTAACTTTTTTACGGAATATTTATGAAAATCACTGCTTGGAAAATCCATGCAGATTTGTATATAAAAAACTTAGCTTTGCCAAAAAACTGTACATGAATTTATACGTGAAATCCACACTAATCTGGGAAGAATTCCTATTGAATCACTAGGGATGTTCACGTTAAAAATCCATGTAAAAGTATACATGGAATCTTGAGATGTCGCTCTCATGCCCTATCAGGTACGTTTGCGATGTTGTCTTTCTTTTCATAGGCCCAATTCACTAACTTAGGCTGCCTTAATTTTTTAGTTTCAACTTAAAAAAAAAACGCCTTTGAACCTGTAAAATTGATAAATCAGAAATTTCTGATTGATTAGAAGACTTTTTTAGCCGTACTTCAGAGTACGTGCATCAGTCAAACTTTGAATATTAAATTTATTAAACAAAACGCAATGTGATTCACATATTTCTTTACTACTTAAGTTGCTTTTAAAACAAATAATTGTTATTTGAATTTAAAGAGAATTGTAGTCCTTGTTTAATATTTGCTACTTGACAATTAAAATTAACTTAATAAGATTGTAATTTCAGACACTATTAAGAACATTGCTTGCAAAGCACTTTTATTTGAAAAAAAAGATGAAGTAACAAATGGAAATGTTTGGAGCCTTCATATGGGTGTTAACATACTAAAAACACTTCATAACGAGTATTAATACTTCCCTTATGTGACTTACCGTTGGAGAGAAAATACCGTGATAACTCACTCACGTACGTCTCTACTCGATGATCTGCGCTCTCGACTCTTCCTTCACTGGATCCATCTGAAAAGGGGACTCGGGTCTAGGTCAAATAAACAACCTAGAGTGACTTTGACTCTACTTAATGTATTTGTTATAATAAGTAAAACGCCTATTTTTGGTTCCAATTACACTTACGTAATCGCTCGATCGCAACCACGACGCCAGTGGTGCGCTCAGATAGACACGATGTCCGCTTACGCACACAGACACACGCACTCTTACACTCTTTATTTTCGCACTTCTCTCGATTGGGGCAAGGCTTCCTTAGCACAACTGACTATCCGGGCCAACGCACACACACACCTACTCAGTTCAACCTCTAGGACCACGACGTGGATCGCTGTCCCGGCCAGCTAAGGTCGCAAACACTTTTCCCAATACACGTCCTGCGGCAGCCCTCGATCTGTCCCACGCACACACCAGTGCTATGTATCTCTCTACCTCACTTTCACAACTGTACGTGCACTTTCTTTCTCTCTCTCTCTCTTTTCCACTTGGCCCACAGTGGGCAAAAACGGTTTTTTTCGTTCCAAAATCGTAGAACTCGCGAACGGAAATAGATAGATTAATAATTTCTTTTGATGTTGTAGTTTACTTAATGCAGAATATAGGAAAATTATAGGGGAGTACAACATACATTGTTCTAACCTCAAGAAAGGTCCGATTCTTGGTTATTTTTCAGAAAAATCAAGAAACAGGCTCAAAAAAAAAGTAACAACTGAAAAACATGTAAAAGTAAATACATTGATGCCATTATGCCGGAATATTAATTTTATACTGATTTTATTTCTTGTACTGACTCAACATAACCTCAATTCACGCATGAAATGAAAATATGCTACTTTGTTTAAAAAATCATTGTAAATCGTACTAAAAAAATTAACATATGAATTATTTTTCCAGATACAAACATAAATCCCAGTACAAACCACTGTAGAATCGGAATTTATATTAATTTCCTGTTTTATAACCTCAAAAATTATTAAATCTTATGTTAGGAAAAAAAGGAAATTTTCTTCTATATTTAAAAATATTGCCTTACTGTAAAAAACTTTGTGTTAAACAATACCTATTTATGCAGCAAAGAAGAGAACTATATCTACAACAATAGTGAAAGTGACGTCGATGAATTAGAATCATTTAACGGGTGTGATGAGAGTGATGATAAAATGTGTATATAATAAAAACGCTGGATAATTATATAATCAAAAACCTGTTTTTTAATAATTTTTGAGGTTATAAAACAGGAAAATAATATAAATTCCGATTCTACAGTGGTTTGTTCTGGGATTTATGTTTGTATCTGGAAAAATAATTCATATGTTAATTTTTTTAGGACGATTTACAATGATTTTTTAAACAAAGTAGCATATTTTCATTTCATGCGTGTATTGAGGTTATGTTGAGTCAGTATAAGAAATAAAATCAGTGTAAAATTAATATTCGGGTATAATGGCATCAATGTATTTACTTTTACATGTTTTTCGGTTGTTACTTTTTTTTTTGAGCCTGTTTCTTGATTTTTCTGGAAAATAACCAAGAATCAGACTTTTTTTTTAAGTTAGAACAATGTATGTTATACTCTCCTATAATTTTTCTATATTCTGCATTAAGTAAACTACAACATCAAAAAGAATTATCAATCTATCTGTTTCCGTTCGCGAGTTCTACGATTTTGGAACGAAAAAACCCGTTTTTGCCTTCTGTGAGGCCCCCGTCTCTCCCTCACACGTTTGCCGACCACGCCAGTCCCCACATCTTGGCAGAGGCGCACTCAAGCACTATTCTCTGTATCGACATCTCGGCTTTCGCTCTTGTGCCAGTGGTTACAATCGATGATTTCTCTACATGTTCTCTTAGCCTATGCACTTAACATTGGCATAGGCCGTGCTTCCCTCACTGGTTAGTAAGCCTGCCATGAACGTCAAGGGTTATAGTCCAGGAAGTTGATGCTTCTTAGTCTCTTGACCTCTCTGGTCTGCTACGCAGTGCACCTTCTTTCTCGGGCTTGGATAGAGACATCGAAAAGGACGTCTTGTCAACAGGGTGACTGACGCTCAGGGCCATGTAGACTTGGATTAGTCTTATTTTTCTCACACACTCCAGTTGTGTTCTTCGCCACACGCCTTGGCCATTTTTCCAGATTTTTGTGGGCACGAAAACAAGGAAAAGATGGCCATCTCATGTATTAATTGCGAAGAACAGAGCAACTGAAGGAAAATGGCATGGATACTCTCATTTTTCTTCGATACTCTCTTCTGGCTTGATAGTTACACTCTCACTTACTCTCTCTCTCGTACTTAATATTCGCTCACTCTCTACTCTCTCTCTCTCCACGTTCTCTCTCCTACACCTCGTGCTTGGTAGTGTCACCCCTACTGCAAACTCATCGTTCGCTTCGGTCTTCTCACTTGTAACTCGGTAGGTCAACTCACTCTTTTTTGATCCACTACTTCATCCCTAACTTATTCACTGATCTTTCTTACTGGTGTCACCACCACGGCACTCACAAAACTTCCCGTACACTCTTCAGACTACCTCGACCCATTGACAATTCAAGCATTATCCTTTTTTCTTCTTGGGGAATGGTTGCTACAATAGAGCACACACAAAGTTACATAAATACACCAGTATAATTATTTAGCTTCAGAGCAGGGGCGTTGACTGTGGCGTGACAAAAAAATTGCGAAGCAAACTTTGCCACTTGACAACTTCAAGTAGTGTGCTCATTTAAGTCTTGGATTTTGGTCCATGCGATGAATTGAAAATTAAAACCAGACTTCCAAACTACGTGGAACTTACATTTAATATGAATACATATATATGTACATTTAACAAATATTAAAGCTCTTACTTATCATTTCATACGTAGCCTTTAACATTTATAGTACCTAGCTTACTAAAATCTTAACGTTTGTAGAAATCCAGTCTTTGTAATTTCAAAAGTAAGCCATCTGTCTTAGTCAATTGAAAACTAAGACATAAGAAAAAAAATTTTATTATGAGATCCTAAGTTCTTAATTATAAGATAAGTAAACACCTATTTAACCACTTGAACAGTATACATACATAAAGCAGACTTTAAGTGTTGTTATGGCCCGTACATGTCATTTACAGTTATCCAAGTTTTATTAATTATGATGCGTGCTATCGTATAATCTAATATGATCATGCATTTTCATTAAAATAAAAATAGTTTAAAAAATCGTAAATTGTTGTCGTCGCTAATAGCTCTCCAATTTAAGGAATGCCCATGTCAATGTTCAAGTAAAATTTAAAAAAAATTGATGAACCCTTATAAAACTATAAAAGCAAATGATTATATCTAAACATTAAAGACGTTAAATGCAAAGTGAGAATTATTAATGATACTTACAAACTTGCAATTTCTTAAATTTTATTCTTGTATACTATTTTCACGTTTAGTGCCACCTACTTACAGACGATAATGAATACCATATGGCTTCCTCCACTCAGCGGCCGCACCTTCGAATTAATACCATTTTACGATCTGTCGGTCACCGGCTCATAAACAATTCCCACTCCCTAACTTTATCCCCACCAAATTCAACACCTAGCCTAGGCCTGAAGCTGCAACTTTTTTCAGGAATATGTTAATCATATTAACCTTTACTTCTAGACTTACCCCGAGTCGCAATCCCAATTATTGATCCCATTGAGGGTCCTAATAGGATCACAGAAGAAAACGCCAACCAGTAACCAAGTAGCTGGCATTAATTCAGTGAGTCATATTTATAAGCATTTATCTGTTTTAGTCATTAACTATATAACTAACTAACTAACAAAACTAACTGTTTTGATTACTTTTATAATATTTTTTAATATTTATAACTAAATGAAATCGAGTTTTTTTAAATTATTTGACTAAGCTTTTCTTCATGTTCTATGAATTATTTAATAAAATATCTCAGAAATCTCAGTGGCTATCTTAAGAAAGCCATTGACGATAAATCGTCCATTCCTTGTAAAGGTATGAGTCAATTATTGTGAATATTTTAATTACATTGAAACACTGCTGAAAACCAACACACTTGCTGTTCGTATGCTACACGCTTATTTTAAATACTTGCGAGCAAAAGTTACGTCGATAAGCCATTAGGTAACAACTAGGGGCTCGATCTTAAAACACTACTATCTTTTACATATTTACAATGGAGACGCCGCGACTCTGACGCACTCAAGATTCTACTGACTCACATTACTAATTGTCATTCAGCAAAATAAAGCCATTGCCAATTTTAACTAAGAAAAAGTAAATTTTAAATAAACGATACAGTGTTAACCGAAGACTGTTTAAACAAAGATCTCAAAATTCTATATAACCATACAAGGAAGCATCATAGTTTACCAACGTTAATAAAGCAACCAAAACAACTAAATCAACTGAAAACAAAATTACTAATTCCTCAAACTCTGGTACAACATCGAGAATAAAAGACATTAAAACACCTGAAAATCACAACTCCAACAATTTTATTCACAATAATAACGAAAATATTTATAAAAAATCCTACCTACAGTACTTCTTTCCAAACTTTTAACAGCTTACACCATTATTAGTTTAACTTTGGCACCCATTTAAAATCTTTCTGTTAAAAACACACTTGAAAAAATATTTATCAATAATGGGTCAAACATCTCACCCTCAAGATTTTTAGGTGAGAAGTATGACACGTAGTTACAAAAGTAAACAAATTTGATTTAGTAAAATTAGTTGGTTCACGAATTTCAGGAAACAAATATCGTTCCGCTAAAAATACAGTCTCTGACCCCATGTAATAAATAGCAATATCTTATACAAACATTTTTGGACCCGCAAAAACGTCACATCAAATAAAGATTGGGATAACATCATCAAAACAACAAAATGATTAAAGCGTTATTTACTTTTCTGATAGATTTAAAGGCCCTGACCAGAAATTTATTAAAGTAACCCTCCATAACGGTTGGATACATCAACAATCTTACACACAACTAAAACAAGACAAAGTTAATTATTTTATCTTAGGGCTACACTGAGTAATGGAAGCACGAATGGGACAAGTCAAATACTTTAAAACTGCTAAAATTTAAGCTATAGAAATCTGAAGAGACTTCGCGTGCTATGAACCTGAATATTTACAAAAAAAAGCAAAAAACACAACTAATAGGCAAGTCAAAATGTGAGAATAAACTTAATCCAATCTTCAGAAAAGTTCCTGTAAAAGACGAGGGCACAGAGCAGATAATCGCTGGTATCGCTATAATACTAGTAATGCTGAAAGATGCCAAGCCATGTCCATGTTTAAAGCTACACTATCTACTACCAAACGTCCTCCAAGCTATTCCCATACACAATTATACACAAAGTCACCAAAAAGAAACTTGTCATGGGGTCAACCATCACACAATAATATTGCCTCTATATATCAACTTAACAATTATGTATTAAACTGATACATCCAGCAACAAACCTTATACTTGATTGTTGATACTTCAAATTATTGCTAAAATATAATGAGACATACACATACATAAAACATTTCTGAGAGAAAATATTTCGAGACCATTGATAATGAAAATAATATCCCAGGTAAAAATCATAACTACAATTTATCTCTAATCTACTTCAAATTACATACCCACAATATTATACTACAAGTGAAAGTGATACAGAAAAGTAGCTTCTTGACAGTCTTAGAAGATTAGCAAAACCAATTATATACAAAAACAACAACTCCTATGACATCGAATACTAAAACCTATTTCAAAGATATTTTAACACTTAGTACCAAAAAGGGCTTTAAGTATTGGACAAATAGACAAAAACATATTTAATAACATAAAATCCTTAGAAAATCATACAAGCGAATGAACGCGCTAACAATTGCATAAAGAACCATTAATTACTAGTAAAAGAAAAATGTATTATAAACTTCAGAAGTAAAATAATTTCAAATCTTATAATAAACATGAATGTAACACTGCATAAAAAAATTATTTTTCATTTATTAAGTCTCGAACACTTTTTTTATGAAAATCTCATAACCATAAAAAAAATAATAGACGACTATGCTGCCAGATTTTTTCCTTAAAAAAGAAAGTTTAAGTGCTACGGACCTTATGGAGCGAGAAATCCTAACAATAACTAGGAATCCCAATAAAATAAGGCCTTTCTGTCATCCTCTTGTCCTATCAGAAAAAATAAACAGACAAGTCAAAGAAATGCTAGACAGCAAGGTTATTGAGAATTGAATCACCACTTACGTAGTACTTGTTTTCTGTGAGCCAAGAAATCTGGTGCCAGACGGACAAAAGAGAAATAGAGTCTTAACAGACTTTATGGAACTCAATGACGCAATACCTGATTCCAACTATCCCCGTACCCAACATAGCAGATGTTCTAGTCAAAATCAGCGCATCAAAATATCTTACAGTTTTTGATTTGAGAACTAGTTTTCACTAAAATAGAACAGGAAACAAAAACATACATAAAGCACCTTGATGTGCGATCTAAAGCTTTTTCAATGAAAAAAGATGCCCTTTTGGATTAAAAATAAGTTAACCCGGTGTTTTTAAATACTGATAAGTTAAGTGCATGGTATTTATTTTTATTCTTGTTAAGATATTGGTTTTTTAGAACTAAGGCTGATAAGGCTTCTTTGAAGCAAAAGCTGATACTCTTACCTTTCCTTTGGCGTGTTGTTATGCCAGATTGCTGGATTTCTTGTCAAACTTTATTTGGCAGCTGTTGTGGCTCTTTGTCTGTGCAGGTAAGTAGAAGTATGTGAACGTTGATTGGATTTCTTAATAACACGCCTGTGTTAGAGTATGAAAAGCCTAGTTTATATATTGTATTTAATTCGAAATCAGCGAGCTTAAGTCACCAGTGTATTACTCAAGAGCATGGGTCATTCATTAAGTTAAGTTCTCTAGGAGTCGATGATCGGTTGATAACATGAATTTTCTTTCGTACAAGTATATTTTTTATTGCACTGTATAATGTATACGAGCTTTAGCTTACATAAAGAAGGTACAGAAGCTGCTTTTTTTCTAGTTAAGTTCCAGGATATAAAAGCGATAGGCCTATCTTTTCCAATTGCTACTTGTTAGAGTACCCCTATATGGCATAGCTTAATTAACTCATCTGTTGTAAGTATAAATATTTTTTCAAAGTAAGGGTTGATTTAAATCAGAGGTGTGCATACTTGATCGCACAAGATTTCAAATGCGCTTCAAGTTTCATTATTTCCCGAGAACTCCTAATCTTTTTTTAGAAGTGTATTTAAGGGTCATGCTATTTCGCATATTTATAAATCTACGGTACTAGCCTACTAATTCTAAGAATTGCGAAACATTTTTTTAATTTTTCGGTAACGAAAGTTCTTTACTGCCTCTACCTTTTTTGAATCGGGTTTTAGTTCTTCTCTATTATGTGACCAAGACAATTTATATCTTGTTTTAAAATTTTGCATTTTTTCTCACTGTAAGACTTAATTTGCTTCTGTCAATTGCTCTAAACATTAAATAATTATATTACAGTGTTTATTAAAATCTCAGGAGTAAATGCATTGATTGTTAAAAAAACAAGACACCATTAATATTTGAAACTAAGGAAGCTATGAGTGCTAAAAATATGTCAAAGGAAGGTGTTTACCTCTATGGAAGAAGGGCACACTGAGGGAAACTTGCCAACAACCTATTAAGAAACTGACAAAAGTCTAGTGTCAAAAACGTTTTGGCTTGCTTTGCTTACTTAACTCTTGTGTGTATTGTCAATGTTATTTTAGTTTTAGATGCTGCAATAAATCACGCTAAAGTATTAAGCAATGATTTCAATTACAGAAAATAATTAAAAACTGCTCATTTAACAAATAAAATCAATTTTTTAGTTGATGATCTTTGCCACAAATTTTTATCAAGCCACAGCAATCATTGAACATAATTGTGGACAATCTTTCGCTAATTTTACCATATTCTTTTCAGTCAATATAGGAAAATGTGATGCTTCCGAACTAGTCATAAGTTCAACCATAGTAGGCGTGTTGCTCATTTACTAAAATAATAACGCATTTACGCGTCTTATACACTGCTAAATGGAGCTTAAGAGAACAATACAACATTGTGTAATGTTGTTACGTAATTTAGTAATAAAAAATAAGAAAATGGAGTCTTAAAGAAATTACGCGAGATAAATAAAATAGGATGCAATCACAAAGAGCATAACAATATGTAACAACATATTATAAGACATTCCCATCAACAATACTATGACATTTTTCGTAGAACGAGCTGGCTGCATAGGCTCTGACGAAGCCTGCCAAAGCAAAGGGTCATATTTAGTCACATACAGCAAATAAAGAACGTTATTTTCACAGAGTTTCACTACTATGACTTTAAAAAAGCGTTAAGACGTAATAGATGTAAGCAATCAAAAAATAAGATGTAAATCTGTAGCATCTCGTATTCTCGCAGACGATCACTGCATTTACAGTATTTATGGAGACGTATTTTGAAATGATATCCTAATTGACTTATGCGACCGTAATCGAGACACAAATCTTCTATCAAGATACGTAAACAGGGTACTTTAAAGAAAGAAACAGTTCAAATCATTATATGAACTTAAATAAGACCATGTGTCGTGTATATTTAAATACATAGATACTGTCAAAACACGCTTCTTCTCACTTACTGAAGCAGGGCACCAAAAATATTTTAACTAACTGACCCCGAAAAGCAGAATTTTTCAGAAAAAAATTTTGATATTAACATTATAGGTATGTTAACGTACGTTAACAAAAAATTAATCTTCAGAGTAAAACACTTAAGAAGACAAATAAAAGAATTATACAGAGACGTACCTTGGAAACAATATAAATGAAATAGAAAAATAATTGAAAATGCACTTAACATTGCCATAATTTCACTGGATAATTTTGCCTGTTAACTTGTGGCTAGCCTTTCTTATATTGGCTTTTTAGCCAAAAAAGGAGCGCACAATATTTAGTGTATACAAGATTTAGTACGCATAAGAGACACTGACGCATTTTACCAGGAACTACCAGTTTTTTAAAATCAACAACCGTACTTCTTAGTGCCATGCACTTACGTGCTTAAGAAATACGGCACTTTAACAGAATGTGATACAGTACTTCCCGTAATGTTTAATTTTGGATAACAATGGTACGAAATATTAAGATTAATTATTACCCAAAATTATACGCAATTACTCAAGCCAGATACCGAACAAACTTGGAAATACTCTTCTCCCCTCCTTTTAAAAAATAGCTGTATTTACTCCTATTATAATACAGAAAAATTGGAAACCTTCAGTATATTTGCTCTTAAGCACTCAGTCGTGTCAAATGAGGTACCAACAAGGATAACAGAGAAAGCAGCAATTTCTACTCTTACACTTCTCTGACAAAAAAACTTAACAAACACGCGCTGAAAATACTTGGAACGAAATTGGAAAAACTTTCTTTCTTAAGGCTCAGCAGGCACCAGTTTGATTACAATAATAATAATGTTTAGAACTATTCAATTCATTCCAGACCCGATTATTCATGGACACGCTCTACGCATCATTCACATACTGTCAGTTTACATTTTAGGAGCAATATGGAACTTGTTTAAGAAATCTGCTACTACATCCGGCCCAATTACTGAATGACAGCGAAAACTTAGGCAATGGAGAAAATGAAACAAAAATATACCCAACAAGTTATTAGCAAATACCAGAGGAGCTAGTCACGTAAGCAATATACATAGACTCTCTTACAGCCACCACACCTCCAAAAACTGACACACACTTATACCCTATAACTAACAAGCCCTGGATTTTATCTTTAGCTGTTCATACTAAAAATGCAGAAACAAAAGGTAAAAAAAATTTTTTTTCAATATAAAACAATAGATAAACAAATTTTTTACCTTAACTCAAACACAGAATTTTCTTAAGCATCTAGTTGATATCAATAGCATAAAAATTAAAACAAACATTCTAAAAATAAATCAAAAATAAATTCCTCTCTTACGAATGTACAACAGTATAAGAGCTGGTAGAATAATGTTGTCCGCCTTCTAACCTGAAAATAGTCTCTTCGCCGCTTGATTTTGGGTTCTCAGGTGGAAAAATAGTACACGAAACTTGTTCAAAAAGGCTTCTTTACGAATCTTATTACGGCCCTCACCTTCAGCTCGTGCCGTAAACATCTTAGTTTGTAAATCGAAGCCTTTGCAAACTCGTTTGCAATATACTACTATGCTTCTACCCAAAAATAATCCAAACTTCCCAAAAGGAACACGAAAAATTAGCAGTAGCTATTTACGTAAATAGTCTTAAAAGCCTAGTTTATACGTACATGTGCCCGAACACATGCTACGTAACTCACAAAGAGTGCCATTAACATGTTGAACGGTTCAATACTTACTTACAAATTTATGAAACTTTAAAAGTGCCACAAGACTTATATGTAACTATAAAATACGCAAAAAAAAACAATTTTTGTCATCTTACTCGCAATATCTTTATTTAATTTTTAGATATCGAAAATGTTCTTCAGTTACATTATATTTATAAAAATGATAATGACAAGCGCCAACGTAGTGCCCTAATTTCTTTAACAAAATTTCAACCTGGGAATCGCTTATAAACAGATATAAGGTATCAGAATAATAAGTAAATATAAGTCTTTACTATCTTACATGAATACAAAGTATCTTAAAAAAGCTTACTTCGATCTCAACAACACATTAACCAATTTTCACACGACAATTCTAAAAAGAAATATCTAAAATGACACCTTGTTTTACACAATAGAAGGTCTATCAATTGAAATTTAAGAACTAGCTTCTTTTAACTCTATATCCTACAAACTATTTACATCGTAAGAAAATTAATAATGCATCAACACATTCTGAAAAAATTAGACTCTCCAAACATATGTATAGCACAAAAAAAAATCATCGCTAAACGTAAAAAATGTACTTATTACGTAGAGGATAAAATTAACCAATGAGATGAAATGGCCACGGATAGACAAAAGAACTTACAAAACAATTTTACTTAGTTTAAAAAAAGCGCAAACACATTTACTAATATGCAAGCGCAAGCAGATGCCTTGTTACTTAGAACCCACCACATCCTTAACATCTTAAAAAATCTTAAAAAAAAGTTACTAACCTAATGCAACAATATAAGCTAATATTTTTAGTAAGGCTGACTTAGTATGTTAGTTATTATACAAACCCCATTCTACAACTAGAAATAAAGATTGCAGGTAATACAATAAATACTTAATCTTTATATAAATATAGTTATCTTCAATTTTATGTAATTGACAGTAAAATCAGCATACATATTATATCTCTGCTAGAACAAATAATGAATTTCAAACTATTCAAGCTCATTTTATCGCCTGAATTAAAAAAAAACAAGTAGCTGCCATAACACGAGCTCAGCTCTCATAATACCCACGGCAGAATATTAAGCGCTAATGGATGGCAACTTTAAGTACTATTTTATTAATCAATCGGAACTCAATAAATTTCTTCTTATTAACATGTACTTATGCCGAATACTACCGTGTAATAGAAGACCCAACTCTTGCGGGGTAAAAATATTCCATAATCTTGAAAGTATAGATCTCTACAAATATCATATAAAAGTACTCAGCGCTAAGTTGTCTTATGTCACTGCAACGATTAGCTTCTTTTATTGGCTTTTTTTGACAAAAAATAAATGTAACATCATAGTCCTCTTCAGAAAAAGTAAATTTTACCTATAATTCTATAGATATGGCATTATAAAAGCAGACTTTGGATTCACCATAAAGAAAGCAGAAAAATGCTTCGACTTTGAAATAAATAAGTATTTAAACAGCAATATAATCATCTCACTTCTTGCCATGTTTAAGCCTAAAATAATTTTAAGCTGTAATTGTACGTATTTTGCACTACGATGAAAGCATTCTCAATTTATCTAAGAAATCCAGACAAATATCACAATAGCCACGACCAACTCTAGATAGAAATAATGCTATCCCAATTTATTATAATTGTGTTATGTAGTGTTCACTAGAAGAGCCCTCGAGAAGTAAATAGTAAAATTAGACCGGACCAGCAATAGCTACACACCTATTAATTGTATCAAATCCGATTCTCACTGCAATCTCAAAGGTCCAACGCTTACTGCAGAGAACAATGTGAGCCCCACAGCCAAAAGGACTAAAATGATTTCCGATGTCCCAAACATCTTTTCTATAAATGTAAATCACAGCATAAGATCTGTATCAAGTAACGAAAAACAAGTCACAGATATAAAAGTAAGTTCAAAAAACGTGGTACACTATTTAAAGGTTTGCAAAGACCTTATAACGATAGCATCAAGACTTCCCGCTATGATGCCCACTTGAGTGCTAAAAATTCACAAAAAAAGTTGCAAGAAAATAATAGTATATGTCACGAAGTTTCTTACAATATGGTAGTAACAGCCAAATAGAGAAAAACTTATATTAGATCAAAAGTTTTTTGAATGGAAAGTTTGTAAATATTGTAATCCATCAAGATTCTTGGCATTTTTTGTGAAAAATCTTGAATAACCTCCATAAAATAGATGCTTAGTATAAGAGTAAAAAGACCACAAAATAACAAATATAGCAGATAGGCCGTTTGAGCTTTCAAATCATATATAAATCAAATCAAATAAAAGTTAAAA
>NW_019384257.1:259397-270642 GCF_000648655.2 Copidosoma floridanum | reverse complement strand
AATGCAGGTAATAAAGAAAATTATTCCCAAAATGAGGCTGTCAGCTTATAAGGTGCGTGCTCTCTGGGTGGTGAATGGACGTAAGCTTTCCGCGGTTGTATGGTTCCAAGGCGCTGCGGTGGTCAAAGCTCGTGCCCGCAGGTCGTTGAAACCTTATAAAATAAATCCCGTGGACAAAAACGCCGAAAAAAAAAACCGCGTGAAAAAAATTAGGGTTGATTCCCACATAAAACCAATCATACTTTATGCTAGTAAAAATAACGTTTTCCAGGTTGTAACCTCTCATTGGAAGTTCACCACCAGCTCTGACCTGGTCGAACCCTGGGTGGCTGGTGTTGGCCTCACGGATTCTAGGGGAGGCCATAAAGGTATCCAGTACGGAAGTTCTATGCTTTTTAACCAGGGTTGCCAGATTGGGCGGTTTCCAGCAAATTGGATGGTTTTTGAATTAAATTTGCGCGAAAAAATTACGGCTTGTGGTTTACCGTCTTTTAAGTGGTTTAGAAAATAAATTTTGCGGGAAAAAGTTTCATTTGCGGTTTTTTAGTTCAATTCAAAAAATTAATTAAAACCAAACGACTAAGTTGCATTTGATTGATACTTACTGTTTCATTCAACACACATGGGTGATGAATGTGTACAAATAAATACGTGTAATCGTAAATTTATAATGTAATAAAAATAAATTTTAAAGTATCTACTTAAGTGCACCTAACGTCGATTATTTTCTTTCTATCATCCATCAAAATTAAATTTTAATGGTTGGGGGATACGTTCAGAAAAATATAATTGACGTTGAATGCACTGAAGTTCACATAAAAATTTCTATATTTGAAGCTAAGTTTCTATATACTTTTGCATAGAAAAATGTTCCTTCATATTCTGTTTACTAAAAACAATCATATTTGTACTCCTTCTTATGATTGCTAAAATAAAGATAACTTCTAACCATTTTTTTCTGATGGTCCATCCAAATTCAAATTCAGATGGTTGGGGGTACGCTCGAAAAATCTGATTGAAGTAGAGTTCAGAGTTACTATTAAAATCTTTGGAAAATCTTTGTTACACGCGAAGCATGTTTTACAAATTATTTTGTTAAAAGCAAATGTTTTTGTTTTTCATCATGTATGTATTAAAACTGATCGGCAAGTATCCTTATCATTTCTGAAATAAGCTTGTAATGTAATACAGTCTTCTTCTTAGATGTCATCGCTAGTGGATACCTCTTCAGTTTGCATATTTTTATTTTCTGATAAATAAATAGATGAATCAAATCTTTTCAGCATATCTTTTGAAGGTAAATAGTTTTTGCAGCATGTTTTAGTAATCTAGGATAAAGTTTATAATATTAATTCACTTGTTACCAATAATACCTAAAGAATTACTTAATACAAATGAATAACATTACCGTAAAATGTAATTTCAAGGACAGCAATGCAGACAGCATCTCAAGTTGCATTCTGTTTCGTGGTTTCGATTTAATGTTTGCCATGAAACTAAACATGTGCTTTACAACAGCATTACTTATTGGTAAAGACAAGCATTTTAAAGAAAACGAAGCCAATTTATTGTATGCCTGCTTTCCTGCTGCATTTTTGATTAAGAGAACACAACTCTAAAAATGTGTCATATCAATCAATATAATATTTTCATTGTGTTGGGGATGTTCACAGATGTCTGAAAGATTTAATGTTCCTAAAGATCTCCACTGATTTTCCAATATTACTATATCCTCATCAGAATTTGCAAGAACAAAACAATGTCACCAAAAAATGTTAAAATCAATTATGTATTTGATTAATTGACCCACCAATGAACTAAAGAGGCAATTGGTTGAACGAAGGCCTGTTCTCACGTGTAAGAGCTAAAATTGGTGAAAAATATTTTGTAAAAATTGTTGTATTTAAGATATTCTTTATTAGGGTCTAAATGATGCACAGTTGACGTTTGACATAAATAAATAAGACATGAATCTTGAATAAAAAGTCAGTATGATAGGCTTGTTCCAACACGGTACTCGCATAGCAATTGTTAGATATTGGGTAAACAGCAGCAGTAGACCAAACTATGCTTAAAATTAAAGTACACTACTGTACTGCTAGTGATGATGATGATAAAATGATAACGATAACAATCATGATAATGATGATGATGATTCAAATTATGATAATGACAACGATGCTTATTATAAGAGAAATAATGGTTGTGATGATGACAAAAATTGTAATGATGTTTATCATTATGATAACGGTGATTATAATGATAAAAATGATGATTTTGCTTATGATTCTAATCATATCATTATTGTTGATGATAATTATGATGATGATAACAATAATAACAGTAATAATAATGACGATGAGGTTAATGGTGATGTAATGATAATAACTATGTTAATGATGATGATAATGATGATAATTATGATAATTATACTTTCTTTAACTTGTTATTAAGATAACAATGTCGTTCTTTTATTGCCTACCAGATGTCACAACTTCATAGCTTGAATAGAGAAAAGAAGGGGAGAGAGGGGCTCCTCTCCTAATTTTTTACTTTGTGTGCCACAAATCTCATTATTTTTACACTCGTGTTGTTATTAAGCATCGCAATGAAAGATAGAAAGATGGAGAATCTTAACGCAAGTGTGGTACAGTAGTAGAAAAAGTTGACACGGAAGAGAAGAACATTTTTGTCAGCTGGTGTAGGTGGAGGCCACTGCCAAGGAGAAGACCCTTCTTTAATTCTCTTAAGTTCGTAGAGTAAGCTCTCTTTTTGGATTTTTGTAGTTTCAAAAATCGACTCACGCACCTGCATTACCAGGTTTTGCCATCACGTTCGCACAAGCGTATTCAAGGTCGGACTCGTGCATGCCACCTATTGACCTGTATAGTGTTGTTATCTTTTGTGTTTCGGATCTTTTTTTTTTTTTAAACAGTTAGTTTTGTTTAATATTAAATGCCAGTAATAAAAATGTTTCAGAAAAATCTTGCTCAACAGACGAGATTGACGAGGACGTATTGGAGATTTTGGGAGATGATCTGCAGGCATCCTGGTTGATCCTGATTAAGTAAGTTTTGTTCTTATCTCACTAGAAATATTAGATTGAAGACGGTTGCGAAAAATGAATAAAAAGCAATTTGGTAAAGAAATATGTCCATCCAGAAGGCATGGAGGCACCTTTGCTTAACCCCGAATCAGCTTCGAAACTGCAGGGCATCGCTAAGAACAGAGATGCAATGATGCTTCAGAAGCAACAAGCAGCCTTAGCTACCTTGCAGACCATTGGTGTTGTTACGTTTAATTTAATAAGAGAAAGCGAAAGTTTTGATAGAGTTAGGGGTCTTAAAACATATTAAAAAAAAAAAGAAAAGAGATTCATGATTGACATTTTTGTTGTATCTCCACTGCATCCAAAAACTCTCTCACGATAGCAAACTTCTGACAGACTGGGTTTTTAGTCAGAATAGGTCTCAAAGGGCCTTTCATTTTTCAGGCTTGAAAAGGATGCGGGGACAGTGCTTGGTGTTATGTAGTCGGGCAAATAGCTTTTTGGTAAAAAATTGGGCGAGAAGGTTAGGGAGGCACAGAACCTAGAACAAATCACTAAGTTGCTTTACGGCGCTACGAAGTTTTTCTGTCAGTCAGATTCGCAGCAGCAGGCGTTAAACTCAAACGGCCAACAAGGAAGACCGGTCTTCTCCGCGTTTAGCCGTCAATAAAACTTTGACCAGCAGAAGGACTGATATCAGCTGATGTTGAGAGGACAGCCACGAAACCAGCCATTCAATGGGAAAGCACGCTTTCAGTCGCGGGACAGGGGGGACAGCAATGCTCCCCGGAGATACTAAATGTTTGTATAATGGCTGGAAGGTTAGAAGAATTTGTAAATATTTGGAGAGAGATCACAGCTGATATATTTTTGTTGTCCTGCATCTCAGGCCTAAAGTTAAAGGTTATAGGTTTGACTCACCAATATAGGTTTCCTATCCCATTTACATGCAAGACGCAGGTTTTAATTTCTTTGTTAAAGAGGCAGCGATAAAATCGTGTCAGATAATGGACAGGCAGTTTGTGTCTAGTAATTTTTTTGGTACCTAAGGCAAATGGTTCGTTTGGTTTTGTTTTAAATTTGCAGGGCTGAACAAGTTTATCAACACAAATCATTTTAAACTGAAAGATGTACAGACAGTGTCACGTCTCGTTATAACAAATTCATTTTAATGGATAAAAAATTTAGAGAAGCTTTTTTTTTAATTTCTGTCCACAAATCCAGTAGATAACATTAAAGATTCTTCTAGAATAATTAGTTATTTAAATTAACTTGTCTGCCTTTTGGCCTCAACAAATGCCGTTTACATTCATAAAATTGACAAACCCAGTTATTAGTCACTAACCAGGTAAGAGTTTTAGTCTGTTATTTATTTAGATGATATTGTAATTTTAGCGGATAGCGCAGATAACTACCGAATGAATGCTATTCCAACGATAAGATACTGCAATTCTTAGATTCCACAATTAATTATGAAAAGAGTTTCTTGTTGCCTTCAATAAAATGTACGTTTATAGGTTCTGTTATCGACTCAGTTAGGTATGTGTTAGAACTCTCCGTAAAGAAGAAGGTTTAACTATTGAATTTCGTGCTAAAGATATTGTCGTTAGAATCGTGTAATATTAAAGAATTTGTGGTGTTAATTGGCAGCTTGGTGGTAGCATCACGAGTAGTTAAGTATTGATTTGCTCACTGAAAGTGTTTCCAGAAAGAAATAACTTTAGCATTGTATGAGAATGGCAAAGATTTGCTGATTTTGTCTCAAAGAAGATGCCAATCACCAAATCAATAAAAGTAGACCCTCGATGGTGGAGAGATCACTTTTCCAATGCAGTTAACAGATATAAGCCATTTGATTTCGAGATGGTTATTTTCTTAGATATATCAGACTTGGGCTGGAAAGTGACGATGGCTCGTCGAAAATTCATGGTAGGTGGAGATCAGATAAGTTCTTTTTCCATATTAGTTACAAAAAATTGTTAGTGATTAAGCCAGCTTTGAATTACTTGGCGTCTTGTTTAAAAAACTGCTAAATTCTTCTTAGAATCAATAACACGACAGCTATAGCTTTAGTAAATAAGATGGGAGGTGCTAAGATTCTGAAATACAATGATCAAGAAAGGGTCATTTGGTTTTTAGCCGAGTAGAGGGGAATCCTTCTTTTTGCATCTTAGTAAATAGGCCTTTTAGAAGCGTATATGCATTGCACCTAGCTAAGCATAAGTACTCCCAGACGTGAGACGCTTCTATTGTGCTCAATTTCCTGACGAAACAGATTTCTTACTGATTTTAACAAGAAAACCGTATGGGCCGGTGTCTTCGCAAACCATAAGTAAATGAACTAAAGATACTTTAGCTAGAAGTAGTGTTAATGCGTCTAGATTTAAAGACCATTACACTAGACATACTGCGTTATCAGCAACATTTAAAACAGGTATCAATTAAGATGAGATTAAAAGAACGGCAGCTTAATCTAATTCATCCCAAGTTTTTGCGAAATTTTATAACAGACTGATTATACCAAGATATAGTTATTTTGCGTCAGGAGTGACAAATAATTATAGTAACAGTTAAAAGTGTATTTCTTCTAAATATTACTGTATTAAATTTAAACCACTTTATTGGCTTGACACGATAACAGATTGCTTTATCGTTAAAATTGGTCAATCTAAGCAATGACAGTGTTATCACGAGAACGAGATAACATGAGTCTAAAAAATGGTCCAAAAAAACTTACTAGTAAAAAGACTTGCTTATAATAATACGATTGACCTTGTTTAAGCAGATCACAGTCCCTTAAAAAATAAAATTAAAAAAAATTGTTTTAACCAAACCCTTTAATAGGCAACTTTGACTTGTACTCTAAAGTAATAAGATTCAAGGCAAACACAGTATAACAAAGAAAGCCTATGTCCCTCCTTTTTTTCCATTTTACCTCTAAAGTTGTAACATTTGGTGAAAAATAGAAGTACTACATTGAGATCTCTTTGAATGAGGTTCATCGTATTATTGCAATTGAGCATAAGTTGCGGGTTTGTTTATTTTATCCTTACAATAATGATAACAATCATGATAGTAATAATAATGGTTAACATTAGAACAATAACCATAATAATAATTATAATGATAAAACAANAAGAGAAAAGGTTTGAAAAGCTAGAAGCACAACATTATTATTTTTTTTTTAAATTTATAAATTAGAATCTGCAATAAACAATAATAACGTAGTTTGTCATGTTCATGATGTACAGTGTGCAGCCCACTTTTTCCTGCTGATAGAGTTGAGCATTTATATCTAACATCAAGTAGTGTATTCACATGATGTAGAATACCCGTGTGTATACTAACTCAGTGATAATGTTCTTCCACTCACTTCTTTATATTGTAGTTCAATTAAGTTTAATATTACTATTTTTAAGAAATCAACTTTAAATACCATTGTTACACATGTAATATATTAGTGATTAAAGTATACATAAAAATGATAAATCGAACAGTTTTTGAAGTTAATTTGAGCAAACGACTTAACTAGATAATTTGCGTATTTATAGCGTCATTATTATCTTTAGTTATCCGTTTGAAAATTAAAAAGAAACTAATATCAAGTATTAAACAAACTATTCGTTAAATTAGTATAAAAATAAAACAACCAAGGGTGGGTTAATATGCTACTTAATAAAATCTCAGATGGAAACTTTTCAATTATTACCTTTTTTTTAACCACAAATTGCTTAACACAATGCTTCTTCTTATTAGTCATGTGTCGTAATACCACCTTAACATAAGCTTATTACCACCATCTGTCTTATTTGTAGAGATAGGAGTTATGTTAACACACATAAGTAACATAGATGCGATTGTTTAACTGAGAGATTATTAGAACTGATTAAAGCAATTATTTGTAGAAAAAAATTGAACATACATAAGTGTTTGGGCTGTAAAGTACATAGAGCAACAAACGTTTGTTTATGTGTGTGCCAAGCAATTGGATTACCCAACAAACTCATGACGTAATCACTTGTCGTTAAGGAATTTTTTCAATCAACGAAACTGGAATCATCGTTGGCTTTAAGTAAATGAAATCAATCTTTCTAAATAGTAAGTAGATTTTGAGTACCTTTCTAAAAATGCAGAACTCGTTTCCCTGCTTTTCACTAATATTTGGTTGGAGAGATCTAGTATAAACTCAGAACATTGACTGCAAACGTAATATCTGAAAAACGTAGTACTAGCTTACTACAACAGGCGATGAATAGCTGCTAAATTAAGTTTATCCGCTTGTCGTTAGTAATTTTCAGCACATCTTTATCTCAAATTTCCTCTTAATCTCTTCACTGTTTCAGAAATGCCTGATTTACAATCATTCATGACCATCGTGTATGAAAATTTCGAAATCCAAATATTTCTAAAATTTTTTCTATAAAATC
Source organism: Copidosoma floridanum (assembly GCF_000648655.2). The sequence goes on along the minus strand of NW_019384257.1, from coordinate 263,166 downwards.
TTTTTGCGGGAGTGTTATTTATTCAGTTTCTCAATTTCAATTAAATATTTTATTCAGGAATGCCTTAGCTTCGCCTAAATTGGTCATTTTTAATTCAATCATTAGCTTTTTTTTACATCTTTTAATTTTTTAACATGGTTACTGACTACCATAATGTTGGAAACATTAGGCAGAAGTATTAACACCTTGTCTTTTTTTCCCTTGTCCTCGTTTGCTTCATTAAATCTTTTGTTGAATCTTTTTGGATTTATCTTTAATCTATAGAGTGAGCAACCTTATTGACAAACCTTTTTCTTATAAACTAAAGCTGAACAACTCCCTCCTTTAGGTATAATCTTTAACCTCTTCTGGGCTAACAACTACAAATTTAGTTGGGATGAAATTAATCAATACAACTCTGTGCCCTAGACTTTTTAATTTGAGGACTATTTTTCTGTGAACATGAATAAACCTAATAGTATTGCATATTTTAATTTATTGAGCATGAAAACCTTATTCAGGTGAAAATTTCACAAGTGGGGTGACCATATTATTCTAATAGTGAGGTTGTATCATAAGTTTCAATTGCTGTGCTAAAAGTTAAATTCCACAAATTTTCTGGACGTCCTAAATCGTACATAAGAGTTTGAATTTTACCTCAAACAGTACGATAAAATCTCTCAAAAGAACTTAATTTTTAAGTGGCTAGGACCTTTATCGTATGCCCTTCCGTAAATTCTGTGCTCTGGTCCGATCTTAGAAGACAAACTTGAGCTTCTTTACCAAACACATTTCGAGCTGACCTATCAAATAGCTTGAAAGGGCTTCAAGTTTTGCTTTCAGCTTTTATGAGAAAAGCTATTGCTTGTCTAGAAAAATTATTTACAATTATGACAAGAAATCTGTCACTCTTAGAATAAAACCTTGTACTACTTGATTCCATTAAATCTTAATAAATAATTTTAAATGGTATAACATTAAGTTTGTATTTTCTTTATTGTTACCATTATCTTGAAGTTGAAATTCATTAGTGCTCCCTTTATTTGTCATTTAAAATACTTTTTTTTTTAATTTAGTCAAAAACCAATTTGGTCAAAGTACAAGAAAGGCCCACGGTTACAGTTGAAATAATTGTTTAAATGAAGGGACTTATACTTTTACAGAATACAGAGGTATTAAATTAGTATTGTTTTCATCCTATGAACATTGAGTCAACATGGTACCAGAAGTATATAATTGAGTTACAGTGGATCCAAGTAGCCTTTCTAAGAAGGAAGCATACATAAACATAACATATTAGCCTGAAATATTAAAAACGGTTGTGTATTTTAAAAAGATGTGTGTATGATGTATGATTGCAACACTACTGAAAATACGTATGAATAGTACTTCTAATAAAATATGTATGCTCATTCATCAAAACATAAAACACATAAGTTTATATAAAAGTTGAGTCTTCTTAAAATACCAAAAGCGAAGGGAACGATGGAGAAAATTAAAATAAATTGGAAAATTAAAAAAAATGTAAAGAATTTAAATAAGATTCTAAATAGGCAACACTGTTCGTTCTATAAGTCATGTTATAATAAAATGAATGTAATGTGGATCTAGTAGGTGCAAATAATTAAAAAAAACTTTTGTATTAACATTTTTTAGCATGTGGAAGTAAAGATCTTAAAGAAATTCATTGTAAAGAGAAGGCAGGACTTGATAGGAAGAAGAAAAAAAAAAAATTTAGTTGTAAAAGCTAGTCACATTTTGACACGCACTTAACAGTTATAACTGCGCTTATTATTCCTTTCTAGGGACATATATGATGTAATAAAGTACTCTTTTATTAATCAGATGAAACGTCTAATAACAATTGGTAAATTATTAAAAACAATGTCCAATGATAGTACTGTCATATTTTGAGCTTATTACAAAAAAAAAAGATACTTCAGCCGTTTGGACAATGTCTCAGACCTCATTAGACACACAAATCTGTGAGTTACAAAAATTCTTTGCAATACAAATTTTTTTTAAACACAATAAACGCTAATTAATTTAAGTGTATAACATACATCTAACTCTAACGAACAAGATGTAAAATCGTATTCTAGTCAGAGTTTCAAGTTTAGTTGCTTTTAGACTCTGCACTTACATAAGTGACATAGTACTCACACGTTATACAATCAAACAAGAATGACAGGCAGTTCCTTAAGAGACGTACATAAACAGTTAATGTTTTCTAATACTATAAATAAAAGGGGTCCTCAAATCATGTATATCAAGTTAGTCTTCCCTCCTAACTGACTTTACGAGAGACTTATTTCTTTTATTTTTTTATTTCTCTGCATCTTGTTGTTTCTTAATATTATTATTAAAGTAATGTTAACTTAACATTCTAGAAAAAATTCACTTTTTGTAATTTTGTTCTATGTTGAAAGTTCTTGTTTTATTTAAATTTAATTGATCTGGAAATGTGTAATGTGTAACGGATCATTGTCTCAACATTAAATTTATCCATTTATAGTTTTTCTTCACTTTTTTGTGATTCTTTGATTTATAATACTCCTCTGATAGAGTTACACATAAAAAATAGTTATAAATTGAAAAAAAAAAAAAAAATGTTATCATTTCACCTGATTACACTCCTATTAGTCTAGATAAAGTTAGTTTATTTACAAATACTAGTAAAAACTTAATCATGAATGCGGTAAAAATTTTTGGAAATTCTTGAATGAAAAAATCAATGTTTCTCTTAATGAATTTTGCACGGGTGTGCCTTTATTTAATTTTGAATTTGTTTTTTTTCTTTTTTAACAACAAATTTTATAAACAAGTTTTTGGCTATACAATGAGCAGTTTCTGTAGTCCAATGCCGAGTGATCTTGTAATGCATTTGCTTGAAATTTCATGCTGAAAGAAGTTTTGTTTTGATATTTTACTGTCTGTACGGTAAGTGGATAATGTCCTCATATGTGTGCCTACTAAATATATCAACTATATGAAAAACATTTTTAATAGCTATTGTCCGAAATTATAATTCACTGTTGAGACATGCAACAACAACAGCATTAGTTTCTTAGAAATAAAAATTATTATTCAACAAAATAACACAGTGCTAACTAATTGGTACCAGAAACCCATACATTCAGGCCGATACTGAAATTTTTTCTCCCACCATCTAATACAACATAAAATAGGTATCATTTACACATTAGTAGACTTTTCCATTAAGTTAGCAGACACTCGATTTCATAACGATACTTTAAAGTTAATCAATAAATTTTTACTAACTAACAACTATCCTTAAAGATTTATTGATAAATTTTTAAACAAAAGAATAAATACCTTAAAAAACATAAACATGATTGACATTTGCAACAGAAACAATAATGATTATAAATTAATCTTATCATTACCGTATATTCCCCACTTGCATGGTCCTATCAAATATTTTTGTAAGAAGCTTCACATTGGTCTTGTATGCAGTTTATACAATAAATTAAATTCGATCTTTTCACTTGGAAAAGATGTAACCGAGCCACTCGATAAAAATAATGTCGTTTACCACATACCATGTGCGAATTGTGTTAATGCTGTTATGTCGGTCAAACATCGAGAGCTTTAAAATTAAGAATGGCAGAACATAAAAGAGACATAGAGAAAAAAAGGATACATCTGTACTATCACAACATAGCATTGAATTTACACACAACTTCAATTTTGATAAAATAAAAATTTTAGACACAGAACAAAATTATAAAAAGCGCCTGTTTTTCGAAATGTTAAATATACATTATTT
>NW_019384257.1:230518-251553 GCF_000648655.2 Copidosoma floridanum | reverse complement strand
AATGCAGGTAATAAAGAAAATTATTCCCAAAATGAGGCTGTCAGCTTATAAGGTGCGTGCTCTCTGGGTGGTGAATGGACGTAAGCTTTCCGCGGTTGTATGGTTCCAAGGCGCTGCGGTGGTCAAAGCTCGTGCCCGCAGGTCGTTGAAACCTTATAAAATAAATCCCGTGGACAAAAACGCCGAAAAAAAAAACCGCGTGAAAAAAATTAGGGTTGATTCCCACATAAAACCAATCATACTTTATGCTAGTAAAAATAACGTTTTCCAGGTTGTAACCTCTCATTGGAAGTTCACCACCAGCTCTGACCTGGTCGAACCCTGGGTGGCTGGTGTTGGCCTCACGGATTCTAGGGGAGGCCATAAAGGTATCCAGTACGGAAGTTCTATGCTTTTTAACCAGGGTTGCCAGATTGGGCGGTTTCCAGCAAATTGGATGGTTTTTGAATTAAATTTGCGCGAAAAAATTACGGCTTGTGGTTTACCGTCTTTTAAGTGGTTTAGAAAATAAATTTTGCGGGAAAAAGTTTCATTTGCGGTTTTTTAGTTCAATTCAAAAAATTAATTAAAACCAAACGACTAAGTTGCATTTGATTGATACTTACTGTTTCATTCAACACACATGGGTGATGAATGTGTACAAATAAATACGTGTAATCGTAAATTTATAATGTAATAAAAATAAATTTTAAAGTATCTACTTAAGTGCACCTAACGTCGATTATTTTCTTTCTATCATCCATCAAAATTAAATTTTAATGGTTGGGGGATACGTTCAGAAAAATATAATTGACGTTGAATGCACTGAAGTTCACATAAAAATTTCTATATTTGAAGCTAAGTTTCTATATACTTTTGCATAGAAAAATGTTCCTTCATATTCTGTTTACTAAAAACAATCATATTTGTACTCCTTCTTATGATTGCTAAAATAAAGATAACTTCTAACCATTTTTTTCTGATGGTCCATCCAAATTCAAATTCAGATGGTTGGGGGTACGCTCGAAAAATCTGATTGAAGTAGAGTTCAGAGTTACTATTAAAATCTTTGGAAAATCTTTGTTACACGCGAAGCATGTTTTACAAATTATTTTGTTAAAAGCAAATGTTTTTGTTTTTCATCATGTATGTATTAAAACTGATCGGCAAGTATCCTTATCATTTCTGAAATAAGCTTGTAATGTAATACAGTCTTCTTCTTAGATGTCATCGCTAGTGGATACCTCTTCAGTTTGCATATTTTTATTTTCTGATAAATAAATAGATGAATCAAATCTTTTCAGCATATCTTTTGAAGGTAAATAGTTTTTGCAGCATGTTTTAGTAATCTAGGATAAAGTTTATAATATTAATTCACTTGTTACCAATAATACCTATACGACGATAGTGATGATAATATGAATGTTGATAAAGATGTTAATGGAAATATTAAAGATTTAAATATAAATAGGATTAATGATAAAGCTGACGATAATAATAAGAATAAAGATAAAGGTTATGATACTTATAATAATAATATGGAATTATTAAATGATAGTTATGTTTATATTAATAATAAAGATAATAACAATTGTGACAGTTATGATAGGAAAGATGAAAAAAATTAAAATAAAGAAGGTTATTATAATAATGATGTTAATAAAGATAATGCTGACGATAGTTATGATAATGATGATAACATCAGGATATTGTTTATAGTAATAATCATAATATTGATAATGATAAATGTAATGATATCAAGAACGTTTATTGCAATAAAAACTATGATAATTACAATTATTACAATGATAAAAGTGCTGCTGATGATAATGTTAATCACGATAATGGTGATGATAGTTATAATAATGGTAATAATGATGCTCAGAGCTGAGGCAGTCAAACTATGAGGTGCGTGCTCTACGGGTGGTGGATGGAGGTAAGCTTTTTGCAAGTGTATTGCTCCGAGGTACCGCACTGGTCCAAACTTGTAGCTGCGGGTGGTTAAAGCGAAATAAAATAATTTTTGCAGACCAATACGCCGAGAAAAACACTTTGTAAAACATACTAATGTTGGTTCCCGAATAAAACTAAACACGGGTGACGCTAATAAAAACAACTGACCCCAGGCGGTAACCTCTCAGAGGAAATCCGCCGCCAGTTCCGACTTGGTGAAAGCCTGGGTAACTGGTGTTAGCCTTATGGATTCTGGGGGAGGCCACAAAAGCATCCAGCACGGAAGTGCTTTGCTTTTTAACATTCTAAAGTAAATGACAACTAGAGGTTGGTTGAACGATCGCTCCAACGAACTACAGGATATAGACCAAAAAAGCTAGGATTAACATCAGTTAGCATTGGCTGAATCAACAGTAGTCACTAACCTACAGAAAACCCTAGGTGACACAGAAAAGAAGAAAAGAAAAATACTATGTAGGATGACAAATATCCTACAACATATTAAAAAAGCAACTGACAGGCGGTAAAACATCAGCAGTACAGTTGAGAAAGCCAGAGTTTAACTATGAAAAAACTGTGGGCCTTTAAAGGACCTCATAAGCCGCCGCCAGGAGACTGTGGGGAAAGTGTTAGTAGTGAGGACATCTTTGCCAGTTTGCTCGATCAGCCAACCTTCGAAAAAGATAGGTAGAGACGATGGTTCTACCAAGGATCGGAGCACATAAAAAAAAAGCAAGAATGACGACGACAACGAACTGTGAAAGGAAGTCGTAAACAAAAGAAAGCAGGCATGTGGAACCCACAAGACTCAAGTGACTGATAGATACAAGCCATTTGGGAGCAGACCAATTTTAAACAAAAATAAGCCAGTAAAAAAATTATAGTAATAATAATGACAATAACAAGTAATATAATTATCATAGTAATATTAGTTATTATAATAATTTATAACAAAGAAAGCCTATGTCCNATGATGACGATGATAATAATGATAAAAATAATAATAATAATGATAATAATAATAATCATAATAATAATAATAATAATAATAATAATAAAAATAATAATAATAATGCAGGTAATAAAGAAAATTATTCCCAAAATGAGGCTGTCAGCTTATAAGGTGCGTGCTCTCTGGGTGGTGAATGGACGTAAGCTTTCCGCGGTTGTATGGTTCCAAGGCGCTGCGGTGGTCAAAGCTCGTGCCCGCAGGTCGTTGAAACCTTATAAAATAAATCCCGTGGACAAAAACGCCGAAAAAAAAAACCGCGTGAAAAAAATTAGGGTTGATTCCCACATAAAACCAATCATACTTTATGCTAGTAAAAATAACGTTTTCCAGGTTGTAACCTCTCATTGGAAGTTCACCACCAGCTCTGACCTGGTCGAACCCTGGGTGGCTGGTGTTGGCCTCACGGATTCTAGGGGAGGCCATAAAGGTATCCAGTACGGAAGTTCTATGCTTTTTAACCAGGGTTGCCAGATTGGGCGGTTTCCAGCAAATTGGATGGTTTTTGAATTAAATTTGCGCGAAAAAATTACGGCTTGTGGTTTACCGTCTTTTAAGTGGTTTAGAAAATAAATTTTGCGGGAAAAAGTTTCATTTGCGGTTTTTTAGTTCAATTCAAAAAATTAATTAAAACCAAACGACTAAGTTGCATTTGATTGATACTTACTGTTTCATTCAACACACATGGGTGATGAATGTGTACAAATAAATACGTGTAATCGTAAATTTATAATGTAATAAAAATAAATTTTAAAGTATCTACTTAAGTGCACCTAACGTCGATTATTTTCTTTCTATCATCCATCAAAATTAAATTTTAATGGTTGGGGGATACGTTCAGAAAAATATAATTGACGTTGAATGCACTGAAGTTCACATAAAAATTTCTATATTTGAAGCTAAGTTTCTATATACTTTTGCATAGAAAAATGTTCCTTCATATTCTGTTTACTAAAAACAATCATATTTGTACTCCTTCTTATGATTGCTAAAATAAAGATAACTTCTAACCATTTTTTTCTGATGGTCCATCCAAATTCAAATTCAGATGGTTGGGGGTACGCTCGAAAAATCTGATTGAAGTAGAGTTCAGAGTTACTATTAAAATCTTTGGAAAATCTTTGTTACACGCGAAGCATGTTTTACAAATTATTTTGTTAAAAGCAAATGTTTTTGTTTTTCATCATGTATGTATTAAAACTGATCGGCAAGTATCCTTATCATTTCTGAAATAAGCTTGTAATGTAATACAGTCTTCTTCTTAGATGTCATCGCTAGTGGATACCTCTTCAGTTTGCATATTTTTATTTTCTGATAAATAAATAGATGAATCAAATCTTTTCAGCATATCTTTTGAAGGTAAATAGTTTTTGCAGCATGTTTTAGTAATCTAGGATAAAGTTTATAATATTAATTCACTTGTTACCAATAATACCTAAAGAATTACTTAATACAAATGAATAACATTACCGTAAAATGTAATTTCAAGGACAGCAATGCAGACAGCATCTCAAGTTGCATTCTGTTTCGTGGTTTCGATTTAATGTTTGCCATGAAACTAAACATGTGCTTTACAACAGCATTACTTATTGGTAAAGACAAGCATTTTAAAGAAAACGAAGCCAATTTATTGTATGCCTGCTTTCCTGCTGCATTTTTGATTAAGAGAACACAACTCTAAAAATGTGTCATATCAATCAATATAATATTTTCATTGTGTTGGGGATGTTCACAGATGTCTGAAAGATTTAATGTTCCTAAAGATCTCCACTGATTTTCCAATATTACTATATCCTCATCAGAATTTGCAAGAACAAAACAATGTCACCAAAAAATGTTAAAATCAATTATGTATTTGATTAATTGACCCACCAATGAACTAAAGAGGCAATTGGTTGAACGAAGGCCTGTTCTCACGTGTAAGAGCTAAAATTGGTGAAAAATATTTTGTTTTTTCTATCACGTCTAAGTTGCTTGGCAGTCTTTGGAAAAGTTGTGTGCATAGGCACAAGATGTAGTCAGCACATCGAAGTTGCACGATCTTTGACTTTTCTGATGGAACGTTCAGCTTGTCGCTGAGCTGTTTGAATAAACTGCCAAAGTCAACTCGGTCTAAAGGACGCAGGAAATCTTGATTTGTCATAGAATTCTTTAGCATCTGTAATTTTACAGATTTTAAAATTCTTGGCCTAGTTGTTACAGCTATATGATTACTTTGCATAACGCGTGTAGTAAAAGAAAAAATCAGAGTCCGTAAATCACTATATAGCTTTGTGATATAAGCATTCGTTTGTTCAAAAGCTAGATTAATTTGATTGACATCCATCAAAATCGATTGCAGAGACGTTAGATATAGTTGATTACAAGAATCTGAATAAAGCTCCATTGGAGTTTTCGCTTTAAAATCATTTGTAGATGCTTTTTGAACAAAATATTCTGATAACTCTTCATATTGGGTAAGTAATGTAGATGATACTGGAAGCCAAGTCATCCATCGAGTCTTGCATAAAGGCTGTAATGCTTCAGGTATCTTACCATTGTTTCTAATCCAAAATTAGATTAAAATTTAATTTCTAAGATATAAATATAATTTACTTACATTTAAAAAATTGTTTTCAGTACCTTGTAAAAATCCTCGTATTTATTTATTTTTAAAGAGCTGAGTGCGAAATATTTGTAAGATTAATGCAGCAAGTAATCTAAATGATCTGGCATTTCTTTAAAGGTGTATTGCGCAATTATATTTAAACTATTTCAGATGTATTTAATTAAACATAATTTTGGAACAATCTTGCGCAGGTGGGTGCAAAAAGAATTATTTGACCCGCACAAGTGTTCCAAGAATAGAGAAATGGCTGGTAATTAAAAAGGAAAATGGTAGCAATCACTAATATATTGTACTCGAAATCACTAATACAATAGGCAGAAGAGGTATTGCACCTAAAACAAGATGGAATATTTAGAAGCTAGACACAGAATAACTAGCAGTAAAAATTAAGAATGGCATTGCTTCTATTCAAAAGAATAAACGAAACCCAAACACAGTAAAAGGAGTACAAAAGCTCACCGAGGCAACCATGCGACTTCTAAAAATCCCATGCGAGGCTTTTATACTCAGTATAAAAAGATAGTATGGTAAACGCTTAACTTACTGGTGGAACAAGAAAATTTCGAAATTAAAGCGCCAATGTCTCGAGTACAGACGCCTCCCTTAGAGGGCCAGAAACAGACCAGAGGCTGGACAAAGGTACTTTAAGTAACAGCTGACAAGAAAAACGATGCAAGCTGCTATTTAGAATAGCAAACAGCCGTGCTAGCAGACTCTGTGCTGGTCAGTTAATAATGACCCCTGGGGAAGAGCATACCAAGAACTGGTGGAGAAACTGAGCAGACTGGCACCAACTGTAAAAGAAGACGTGGATACCATAAGGCATATCGTGAATACTATATTTTCGACGTATTCAGAACTCGAGAATCGAGCAGACTTGGAGCTCATGAGCTCATGAGCTCATGTACCTTTATTTACCCCGAAGAAACTGGAGCTAGCAGCTGGATTGCTTAAAAATGAAAAAGCCCCTAGACCAGATGGCTGACTGGCAGAAGTCATCAAGAGCGTAATGTGAAAAAGTTGTCGCTAGCTTCCTCAAACAACGCTGGTACTGTTCGACAAAGGCAAGGGTGAGCCTAACCCCTTGTTATCACTAGGGCCGTTGAGCATGCTGGATACGCCTGAAAAAATATTTGAAAAGCTGCTTAAGGCCCATCATAGACAGGACATATAAAACGTGGGAGACTCGTTCGACAAGCAGTACTAGTTCAGATACAAAATACAGCACCAGAGCTGTATGCCATGTAGCAAAGGCCCTCGTTCTTTTGGTGAACTTGGATGTAAAGAACGCCTTTAACTTAGCAAGATAAAAAAACATGCTTTACGCACTCAAACACACATTTAGTACTCCAGACTATATTTTAAGAGTACTAAGAAGCTATCTTCAAGTTTGCTTCTTGACCTATACGACAACAAAAGGTGAAACAAAGAAGACGTAAATGCAGGGGCATTCCAGAGATTGATACTTTGATTCGATATCCGAAACGTGTCATAAGACGAACTGTTCTACCGGAAAAAGCCAGAGGGTACGTTCTTAATAGGATACGCAGACGATGCTGCTGTAGTGATTGTTCTACGCACAATGGAACGTGTCTAGATATAACTTAACCATGATATGCGGAGAGAGGTTTCATAGATGAAGAACCACTGGCTTAAAGTTGCAACAAATAAGACGTAGATGGTGCTATTGACGAGAGAAATGATATATACCATCATCTTTCTTAAGGTACAAAAAAAAGGAGTAATGACAAACGATGCCGTAAACTACCTAGAGATAACGCTAGATAGAAAGCTTACATTTTAGAGTCACATTAGACAAGCAGCAGACAAGGCGGAGGCAAGAGTAAAGGCATTAAGCTGCATCATGCTGAACATAAGAGGTCCAGAACCTGCAAAGTGCAGGCTCCTCATATCTATGGCCCAGCCTATTACTTTGTTCGGGGCTGAGATATAAGAAGGTAAAGTAAACGTTGAAAAAAAGAGAGTAAGGGTCACCCAAATTTAAAGAATGGAGGCCTTGAGGATAGCCTGTGCCTATCACACAATCTCGGAGTCTGCAATAATACTGATAGCAGGCGTGATTTCCATCAACCTTCTTGCGAGGGAAAGACGATTAAAGCACCTTACGAAGCTGGACCTAGAAAGAATAGAGGCCAAGAAAAATGCCTGGTTAATAACCTGGGAACGCTAACAACATAGACAACAAGAGGAAACTAGAGGTAGATGAAAGAAACTATGAATAAATGGCTAAGCCTCCGTGGCCCCGGCTTGACGTGTAAATGCGAGAGCAGATTTCGAGCCAGGTGTCCCAGAAGAAGGGTCTTGCCAAATTGGTGGGTATTATAATAAGGAGTCCTAAGCAAGGGAGCATTTATTCACACTTCTATCGTGCATAAAAGTATGCTGGATGTCCTTTGAAAAAAAAAAGAAAATATAAACATGATGATAATACTAACGATTTCTTGAGCGCTAAGAATAATGATAACGATTATAATAATAATAATCATAATAATAATAATAATAATAATAATATACAGAAATGAAAATGTTAGTGATAACAAAAATGACGGTCATTATGATAATAAATTGTGATTACAATATAAATAAATTTACAACAATAATAGTAATAGTAAAAAAAAAACGTAAAGGTAATAGTTAAATATTAAAAATAAAAATAGTAATAATAGTATCGTTATAATAATGATAATGACGATTATTGCAGAAACAACAATAATGATATCATTATCGATATAATAGATACCAATTATAATGTAAAGAATAATGATAATAATGACAATTACAATAAAATTATCCGAAATAATGATAATTATGATAAGAATGATAATAATAGTGATGATGATAATAATAGTAATAATAAGAAAAATAATATACGTGGAAGTATTGGGAGCATTTCGTTACGGGGTCAACCCGAGAGACTGCGACTCAGAAGTTCCCAAAATACGCAGCACAAAGGCTGGTTGTATTCTGGTAAAGCTTGCCAAAAGCACCAAAGACAAGGGAAAGCTGATGCACACCATTTCACTGGCTATTGGTACCGCAGGAGAGGTACTATCAAGAAAACCTAGAGTGAACTTGGGGGTACAAGACTTAGAATGAATGGTGCTGGCTGAAATGGACGAGGCTGACGCTTTGTCCCATTTGAGTAAAAGGACGATAGCAGTGGGTTGGATCCTGTGCCGACTAAGGCGCAGGATTATCATCCAGCGATGCTACAGGTGCCTGGAATATAGGCACACAAGAAGCGACTGTAGAGGCTTGGACCGATCAGGCCTCTGCTAGAGATGCGATATAGACAAACACAGAGCTAAGGACTGCAAGGCCAAACCACGATGTGTCCTATGCAGTGAGTCCGCACATGGAGGAGAAAGTTAAAATCATATACCTTAATCTGGAGCATTCAGGGCCTTTAGTCAGGTCCTGGACAAAAGAAAAAGAAACCCGACACAATGCCCTGAGTTCTCCAAGGAAACATAAATAGGGTAATTGACGCAGATGCCCTTCTGCCACAAACATTATGTGTAAAGAGGGTAGACGTAGCACTCATGAACGACCAGTCTAGAAACTTTAAGCCACCTAAGTGGCTTAGCAACAAAATAAATAAGGATAACCAAGATTATTATGATGATTAGAACAATAATAATAATATTAATATGACTAAAAACGGCAACAGCAACGTAAAAAATATGTTGGCCATTTCAGTTCCTAGACCAGACAAAATCCACCAGCATGCAAGCAGATCAGAAAAACATTTTGTCTGGTTAAAAAGTGGGGGCATCCCGTATGTCAGCTACTTTTTTTTACTAAACACTAGTACCGAGAAAAACAGGAGAAGAATAAATTACTTCAAAGATACCAACAGAGATAGCATGGAAGGCAATCTATCGATTGCTGGAGACTTCAATGCAAGAGCTGTAGAATAAAAAATGCCTGCAACGAACACTAAGGGCCCGGCAGCCCTAGATATGGCGGCAAGGCTAGAACTGGTCGTTGTAAACAAAGGAAGGACCATGACTTTTAAAAGGCTGGGATTTGACGAATTGATACCATACATTACACTGGCGTCGGTGAGCCTTGCGTTTAGAGAAATGGCAGGTAATTGAGACGGAAAATCGTAGCAACCACTAATATGTTGTCTTCCAAATCACCGATACAATAAACAGAAGAGGTATAGCACGCAAAACAGGATAGAATGTTAAGAAGCTGGACGCAGAACGACTAGCGAAAGAAGTTGAGAATAACATCGCTGCTCTTAAAAGCGGTAAAAGAAACCTGAACACAGTATAAGGAGTACAGAAGCTCACCGAGGCAACCATGCAAGTCCAAAAAACTGCATGCGAGGCATGAATTTCCAGAAAAAGACGATGGAACGGCAAACGCTTAACTTACTGGTGGAACAAAGAAATTGCAGAATTGAGGAACCAATGTCTCGAATACAGATTCCTCTACCAAAGGGTTAAAAACAGAACAGAGGCTAGACAAAGGTACTCCGAGTACCTACTTACCAAAAAAAACGATGCGAGCTCCTATTAAGAACAGCAGAAAGCAGTACTGGCCGATTCTGTGCTAGGAAGTAAATAACGACCTCTGGGAAAGAAGATATTGGATAATGATGGGAAAACTGGAAAGATTCGCACCAACTGCAAACAAAGGCGCGAATACCATGAGACATATCGTGGTTACGCTGTTTTCGACGCATCCAGAACTCGAGGATCAAGCAGACTTAGAGCTCATAGAAGATGTACCTTTATTCACCCAGAAAGAACTAGAGCCAGTAGCTGGATCGTCTAAAAACGGAAAAGCTCCTGGACCAGATGGTATACCAGTAGTAGTCATTAAGACAGTGATGACAAAATACCCATGGCTTCTCTTAAACCTATACAATGCATGTTTGCGGAAGGGGTTGTTCCCAACCCCCTGGAAAAACGCACGGCTAGTTCTGATCAATAAAAGCAAGGGGGAGCCTAACTTTCCATTATCTTTCAGGCCATTATGCGTGCTGGATACGCCTGGAAAAATATATGAAAAGTTGCTTAAGGCCCATCTTCTACAGGCTACACAAAATGTGGGAGACTTATCCAACAGGCAGTACGAATTTAGAAAAGGAAGGTCTATCATAGAAGCAGTAGAAAAAGTAGTAAAAGCAGTTCAGAACACTAAAGACATATGCCATGGAGCGAGACCCCTTGTTTTTCTGGTGACCTTGAATGTAAAGAATGCTTTTAACTCAGCAAGATAAAAGGACATGCTTCACGCTCCGAAATACCCATTTAGAACACCAGACTATCTTATAAGAGTATTGAGAGATTATCTCAAATACCATTTCTTGACCTATACGACAACAGATGGCAAAATAAAAAGAAAAGTAACTGCAGGGGCATTTTAGAGTTTTGTACTTTGACCCGATCTCTAGAACGTGTCACATGTCAAACTGCTTCACCGGAAAATGCCAGAGGAAGCGTTCTTGGTAGGATACGCAGATAATGCTGCTGTAGTGATCGTTTAACGCACGACGGAACGTATCTAGATATTACAAAACCAAGTTATGCAGAGAGTGGATCTATGGATAAAGAACCACAAACTCGAAGATGAAGCAGGGAAGACGGAGATGATACTATTGACAAGAAAAGAGATGGATACCACCATCCTCCTCAAGGTACAAGAAAAAAGAGTAATGACGAAGGATGCCGTAAAAAACCTAGGGTGACGGTGGATAGAAAGATCACGTTTCGGAGCCACCTTAGGCAAGCAGCAGACAAGGCGGTGGCAAGAGTAGCGGCATTAAGCCGAATCATGCCGATCGTTAGCGGTCCAAAGCCTGCAAAACGCAGGCTCCTTATGTCTACGGCTCAGTCTATTACTTAGTACGCAGCTGAGACATGGGGAGATTAGATGAACGTTGAAAAAAGCGAGTGAAAGTTTGACAAGTTCAAAGAATAGGAGCCTTGAGGATAGCCTGCGCCTATCACAAAGTCTCAGAGTCTGCGATAATGGTGATGGCGGGCGTTATTCCTATTAACCTTCTTGCGAGGGAAAAGAGATTGAAGCTCCTTACGGAGCAGGATCTAGAAATAATAAAGGCGAAGAAAAACACCTGAGAAATCACCTTGAAACGCTGGCAGCATAGATGGCATTAGGAATCTAGAGGTAGATGGACGGCACTCCTGATAAATGATGTCAAGGAATGGACAGAGCGGAAACATGGGAAAGTAAATTTCTATCTTACCCAATGACTTTTAAATCACAGGTATTTCCGCTCGTCCCTCAACAAGATGAGGAAAACACAGAAAGCTGCTTGCAAGTACTGCCGCTGCGACAGAAATGACACAGAACATTCGTTCTTTGACTGAATCAAGTGGCAAGCTGAACGAAGCGTGCTGCAGAAGAGAATTGAAACCTTTAATCCTGACAACGTTATAGAAAAAAATTTTACTCAACGAAGAAAGGTGGACTGAAGTGACCTAATGCATACTTACAGTTCTTCAAGCCAAAAAAAAAGATGGTTTTGTGGATGACTGAGTGGACGTTGTGCGAGCGTAATTCTGGTGCCATCGAGGGGGGGGTGTGGGGTTGTCTTTTTAGCTGCGGCGCCTGGAGATTTAGGAAAGTTGTGGTAGGGTCAATGGGGCGTGGCCGTGAAAAGGTGGGTGTGCGGAATGAGGGTCTGGTTAGATGCTTAAGCGCGTGCAGAATTTCTTAAATTGCTTCGCTCTATTACGTTCCTACCAATGAGTGGCTGCAGCCTGGTGGCTTATGCTTTTAAGTACCTAGCTGCCGGTTTTTTTTTTTTTCCTTAATTTTTTTTTTTTTCCCTTATTTTTCTTTTGGCTGGGCTTCTGGGGTATGGTTGCAGGGTAGTTGGTGTGCGGTATAGGGGCTTGCTTGGGTGCTTGAATGAGGGCAAGCTCCTGAGAACCGCTTTGCTATATCACCGTCCTACCAATGAGCGGCTATAACTAGGTGGCCCAGGTCTCTGCCCCTCTAGCTCTGCGGTGGGTGCTCTCCTTGCACCTTTGTTTGGGGTAGATCGGTTAGGGCTCGCGATAGGCAGCTTTTTTCTATTATTTAGCTCCATCTCTCCAAGTTAACAGAGAAGAGCAGCTCAAATGCATGAGAAAAACTAGCAAATAGCCTTGAGGACGCAAAAGTTACAAGACAAGTTGGTAACAAAGCACTCAAGGAAGCCCGAACCAAGGGCTAAGCCTCCGTGGCCCCAGCTTAAAGTGTAAGTACAAGAGGAGATTCCAAATGAGGTGTCTCAGAAGAATGGTCATGCCAGTTCAGTGGGTATGGTCATAACGAGTCCCACATAGAAGACGGTTTGTACACCCTTTTATCTTGCATAAAGGCATTTTGAATGACCTCAGCAAGAAAAATAAGAAAAGCTTATTATGATAATAATAATAATAATGATAATAGACTTAGAGCTCATAGAAGATGTACCTTTATTTACATAGAAGAAACTGGAGCTAGCAGCAGGATAACTTAAAAACGGGAAAGCCCCTGGACCAGATGTCATACCAGCAGAAGTCATTAAAACAGTCATAGAAAAACACCTACAACTGCTCTTAAGCTCATACAACGCATGTTTGCGGAAGGGGTTGTTCCTGGAAAAACGCACGGCTAGTACTAGTTAATAAAGACAAGGGTGAGCCGAACTTCACGACATTATTCANATAAGTTCAATAATAATTATAATAATTATGACAACAACGATGATGATAATAATTATAAATATGAAAATAAAGACCATAATGATTATAATTAAAATTATCATGATTATGTTAAATTTGATATTCATAACGATGTTTATGATAATGTTTGTGTTAATAATGCTAATTATGGTAATTTTAATTATAATAATAATGTCAAAAGTGATGACGACGACAATGATGTTAATAATACTAGTGATAATGACAACGATAATGATGATGATGATGATAATGATAATAATAATGATGGTAATAATGATGATGATGATGATGATGATGATGATGATGATGATCACAATAATACTGGTAATGATAATAATCATGATAATAATGCTGATAATGATAATAAAGTATTAGATATGAACCATGATGACAGTGATAATGCAGTTGTAAGAGATAACAATGACGATAATAATGTTTAACAAATAGTAATTTTAATAATTATAATAAAAAAATAAATAATAACAGTCTTAATGATGGTAATAGTAATTGTTAAGAACAATAATGAGTATCATGATGATACTAATTATGTTGATGTTGATAATGATGATGATGATGATGATAATAATGATGATGAGGATGATGATAATGAAAATAAGGATCAAAATAATAATGATGATAATAATGGTACAGCTTGTAACGACAATAATTATAATAATAATGATGATATTTATTATAACAATAATAATCATCGTAACTAAGACAAAAATGAGTAAATAATGATTAAAATGATTATGGTTATACTGAAAATAATATATGTTAATATATTATACTATATGCTATGAAATAATATACTTATACTGATAATGATAGTTAAAATAAAAAATCATCAAACAAAGGTAAAAATAATAAGGGCAACTATAAGGAAGACGATAAATATTAAGGTAATGAAGATAATAATGACAATTTGAATAGTAACATAAATAATTGTCATGATATTGATAGTAAGACTCATAATGGTGAGGTGCTTTTTATGCTTTTCCTAATGTTAATAATAACAAGTTTACTTAAATAATCACAGTCAAACTAATAACAAATAAATTGCCAAATACAGTGATCATAATTTTAATTGTAAAATAGGAGGGCGTTGGTGGTAAGACTGATGGTCATGACGATGTATGATGGTGCTCATGATAGTCTTGATAATGATAATAACTAAAATAGTGATAATAATTGTTATTTCAATAGTTAAAATAACAATTACCATGATATTTATGATGACAATGTTGGTGTTGTTAATAGTTATAATGATAGTCATGGTATATAAAAGAACAATGATAATTCAAATGATTTTGAAAATAATAATAATCCAATTAACATAGATAATAATGATAATGATAACGATGATAATTATAATAATGACGATAATGATAATTATAATAATAATATTTATAATAATAATAATAGTTATCATAACAGTAAGAAAAATCACATTTAAAGTAATCCCCGAGCTCAGGCAGTCAGACTAAGGGACATGTGCTCTTTGGGCTGTAGTTGTAGGCAAGCTTTTTACAAATGTACGGTTCCAAGGCACTGCGGTAGTCAGAGCTGATACTTGCTAGTGGTTGGAAAGAAACAAAATAGTTCGCGTTGACCAAAACGCCAAAGAAAAAGTCTCGTTAAAAAAACTTTAGGGTTGGTTCCTATATGGAACAAAAAATGAGTGACGCTAATAGAAACAACGTATCCCAGTTAGTCGCCTTTCAGAGGAAATCCGCCGCCAGTTTTTACCTGGTGACAGCCTGGTTGACTGGTGTTGGTCTCACGGATTCTAGGGGAGGCCACAAAGGCGTCTAGCACAAAAGTGCTTTGCTTTTTAGATCCAAAAGCAAATGACAACTGAAGGTTGGTTAATCGATCGGACAAACAAGTCACAGGTTATAGACCAGAATATCCAGAATAAACAGTATCTGGCACTGGCTGAAACAACAGTTGTCGCTCACCTACAAAAAACCTTAAGTGACACAGAAAAAAAAGTAGAAAAAGTACTAGGTAGAATGACAGACATTCTACGAGGTATTAAAAAGCAGTTGACAGGCAGCCAATCGTCAGCAGTATAGTCAAGAAAGCCGGAGTTAACCTAGAAAAAAACTGTCAACTCTTAAAGGCTGCCACCAGAAAACTGTGAGAAAAATATGAGTATTGAGGACATCTCTGCCAGCTCGTGGGATTAAACAGCCTTTGAAAAAGATAGGTAAAGACGATGGTGCTACTAAATATTGGAGCGCATCGAAAAAAAGTAAGAACGACGACGACGATAAACTGTAGAGAAAAGTCGTAAACATAAGAAAGCAGGTACTTGCATGATGCAATCACCAATATATTGTCTTCAATGTCACTGATACAATAGACAGAAGAGGGATTGCACTTTAATCCAGACGAAATGTTAAAAAGCTGGACACAGAATGACTAGCAGTAAAAATTAAGAATGGCATCGCTTCTATTTAAAGGCATAAACAAAACCTAAGCATAGTAAAAGAAATACAAAAGCTTACCGAATCATTCATGCGACCCCTAAAAACCGAATGCAAGGATTCCATGCCCAGAAAAAAGGATCGAACGGCAAACGCTTAACTTACTGGTGGAACAAGAAAATTTTTAAATTAAAACGCCAATGAACCAAACGCAGATGCCTCTATCAAAGGGCCAGAAACAGACCATGATGACGGAGTTTGCACTATTGACGAGAAAAGAGATAGATATTATCATGCCCCTCAAGATACAAGAAGGAAAACTAATGACGAAGGATTCCCTAAAATACCTAGGGGTAACGCTGGATAGAAAGCTCACGTTTTAAAGCCACCTTAGGGAAGCAGCAGACAAGGTGGCAGCAAGAGTAACGGCATTAAGCCAAATCACACCAAACGTTAAAGGTCCATAACCTGCAAAGCACGGGCTCCTTATGTCTACGGCTCAGTCTATTATTTTGTACAGGGCTGAAATATAAGAAGATCAAATGAACACCGATGAAAAGAGAGTTAAAATAACCTAACTTTAAAGAATAGGAGCCTTGAAAATAGCCTGCTTCTATCGCAAAGTATTGGAGTCTGGGATACTGGTAATAGCAAGCGTAATCCCCATTGACCTGCTTGCGAGAGAAAGACGATTAGAGTACCTTATAGAGCAGGACCTAAAAAGAAAAAAGGCCAAGTAAAACGCCCAGGAAATTACCAGGGAATGCTGGCAACATATATAGCAAGAGAAAACTAGAGGTTAATAAGGTGCTTGCCTGATAATAGATGTTAAAGAATAGACTGAGCAACAACATGAAGAAGAAGATGACTATGTTACCCAATTTCTCCTAATTTATCGGTATTTCCACTCGTACCTTAACAAGATGCGAAAAACATAGACGGCAGCTTGCAAGTACTGTGGCTCCAACAAAGATTACGCAGAACATTCGTTCTTTGACTGCACCAAGTGGGAAGCCAAACGAAATGTGCTGCAAGAAAGAATCGAAATTTCAAATCCCGACACCGTCATAGATAAAATGCTACTCAACGACGAAAAATGGACTGCAGTAGCCCAACACACACATATAGTTCCCTGGGCCAAGAAGGAGGCCGGTTTTTTGGACGAGTGAGTGAAGGTGGTGTGCACGTGGATCCGCTGCCATTGTGAAGGCGTAGGGTGGTGTTTTTGCTGCTGCGCTCGAGGTGTTTGTGGTGGCCGTTGGCGGAGTCTTGGAGGTAGGGCTACCAGGGCATGGCCACGAAGTGGTCCGTTTGTGGGATACGGGCTTGCATGGGTGCTTTAGCGCGTGCAGATTCTCTTAAACCACTTTGTTTTATCACTTTCCTGCCAATAAGCAGCTGCGGCTTGGTGGCCTATGCTTTTGGGTGCTTTGCTTTCGCTGCGCCACCCTTTTTATTTATTTTTTTTGTATTATTTTTATTTTTCTATTTTTTTTTCTTTTCTTCGGGTCTGGGCTTTCGGGGTATGGCTGTTGCGTAGTTGGTGTGTGATATAGAAAGTTGTATCAGTGCTTGAATGTAGACAGGCTTCTGTTGACTGCTTTGCTATATTATCTTTCTGCCAATTTGTGGTTGTACCTCGCTGGCCTAAGTTTCCGCCCCACGGGCTCTGCAGTTAATGGGCTTCTTGCACCTTTGTTTGGGGTTGCCGGCTCTGAACTCGTGCTGGGGAGCATCTGTTTATTATTTTGCATTTTCTCTTCAGCTGAACAGAGAAGAGTAGCTCGGATGCATGACGAAAATTAAAAGATACCCTAGACGACGCAAAAGTTACAAGACGCGTTTGTAACGAAACACTAACGGACGTACGTATCAGGGCCTAGGCCTCCGTGGCCCTGGCTTAAAGTGTAAATGCTACAGGAGATTCCGAATGAGGTGTCTCAGGAGAATGGTCATGCAAGTTTAGTGGGTATGGTCATAACGAGTCCCACATAGGAGAGGGTTGGTACACCTTTCTATCGTACGTAAAGGCATTTTAGACGTCTACGGAAAAAAAAATTCAAGATTAGAATAACAATAGGAATGAAAAAAAATAATAAGAATGATAATGGTGATCAGTATGATAATGATAATAATTCTGTTAATTAAAATGATAATACAAATCGTTATAACATTGCTTATCCTATGGAGAAAGATAATAATGACGACGACAATATTTATAAAATATTAATAGTGAGTAAAAAAATAGTAACAAAAATAACAGAAACAGTAATGTTATCTTACTAATATATAAAGCAAAGTCGCCAAAACCATTGTAATCGCTAACCACAAAAACAACTGAACTGATTTAGCTGAAATTTTGCACACTGATTCAAGATACTTCCTAGATGATTTTAGTACAGTTTTTATCTCAAAGAATTTATTAAGAATCACCATAAATAGGCTCTAAGTTTTGCAAAAATACGCCAGCTTTTCACTTTAGCTTAGTAGGATCCGCTAGGTGGTGTCGACATAAAATTGATGCTTCCTTTAACAGAATTAAATAAGTGTGGTAATAATACGCCAGAGCATCTCTAACAATACTGCAGTCGTCTTCCAGCAGTTCATCGAGCTGCATAGAGAATGAACATAAAAGTCGTACAACTGGATATCCTGGTTACGGGCGACACTATTCTCTAAGGGGGAAGGGACTTAGGTCTCCATTCACCCTGATCTACACAATTTATGAGTACCACCAATAAACAATTATTCTAACCGATGACGTCTCCAGCGAAATACCTGAAAACTTATCTAGCCAGAGCACAACCTGCTCCAACTCTTTAGAGTTGTGTGGCCGTCCCACCATCCCGCCTGGTGCAGTCAGAGAATTTTTAGCTACAAATGTGAGCCAGGAAAAGCAGCTCTGAGGGGCATGGGCAGCCACAACAGCTTCCGTCGCAGTGGTCGTGTCTCCAACGTGCATACCCACGTGTTTCTATCTGACGATGAGCGGTTGGTTATTCAGAGAACGACCCGAAGACGAGATATTCTTTGGTCAGCGGCAAACCTTCCTCCATCACAGTCTCCGTACACAGAGACTTCAAGGGTCAGAGTCATAATAAGGAATAGCTAAAGATTCACCACTAACGCTTTTAAGGGCCATTATAAGTATTTACGTTCCCTACTTAACCAGCAATTTTATCGGTTCTTTTAAGGACCACCTAAGTGTATGCTACCTTGCTAACAAATACATTTTTACTACCATTTCCGGAAGCGATTCGTCGACTAAAAGACTATATTAACTAAAGACGGCCACTATTAAACCAAGTCAGCCATTCACTGGCAGTCGTCACCAGTGGAGTTGTTCTTCGCAAGGCTAGAAACCCCAGTGACCGACGACCCTATATTACCCTCTTGACTCTAAGCATTCAACTAGGAATCACCGATCCTCTCTAAGGTCTGCGCTGGGCAAACCTATAATAGCTATAAAGGAAAAAAAACTTGGGCCAACGGTACAGCCTCCACTGGACAAGTATCATTAACCAATCTCATTATCTGAGATCACCAAAACCACTGAATCTGCAAATAAAAAAGGTACTTTACACACCAACGTCTTCAACGTTATGCCAGGAGACATTGGGAAAGATCTTTACAACTAGCTCCAAAGCTTCGGACTTTGTAATTTTTCTCCCGATCAGTCTGGGTTTTCAACAGTAGGCCAGAAAAGACCACCCTGAGGTATCCAGGCAGTCACAATTGCTGTTAACTGCAGTCAAGAAATAGTTAACTAAAGAAGCTCACCGGTCTTTTTTCGGGCCATCGGACGTTGAACTACCTTGCGAACAAATATATTAGAACTTAACAAAGTTGACAGAAAACAGTCTTTAGGGGTCACAAAAGTTAAAAGCATGCAAAAAGTCACAAGAGGGTGAATTAGAAGAAAAACTTCAAATGGATCTAATAAATACAATCTTAGGAGTTAAGAAACTGACGTAGAAAATCTATCGAGATCAGAACAGCAGCGGCAAAATTGATGACTAAAGAATCCATTACATGAGAGATCAGCTTTTCATTGTACCCTTACAGCAATC
Organism: Copidosoma floridanum; assembly: GCF_000648655.2. The sequence goes on along the minus strand of NW_019384257.1, from coordinate 231,790 downwards.
TCTGAAATCTTTAAAGATATTATCTTCGATTTTTAGATAAGTAGAAAATGTATTTGAATTTTTGTGGCAATAAAAAATGTAGAGTTTAAGGTTCAGGACTTAGTTGCTCTGGTAATAAAGTTGTAAGATAAAAGAAAAAAATTTTTCTTTGTAATATATATATTTTGGGAGTTTAAAATCTTACCAGTTTAAAAAATACATCTTATTGTAAATTATACGGGAGAAAGTCCAAATCAACGGCTTCTAATGGCCAACAATTACTTTATGACATAAAGAACGTACAGTACTTTTCAGCATAATTATATACCTTCTAATTTTTACAGCTTATTGTTTGACCAAATAAACTATATGCATTCCGAAAAAATATGTTTTTAATAAGAAGATTTTTGTTCTGAGATATGCCAGGAATATGTGTAAAATTTCTAACTGAAAACGTTTCACATTACATGTCAACACACTACGGTGTTTCATTTAGTAAGTCTCGGGCGAAGCCTAGACGGGGGACCGCTAGTAGATAAAATAGACAGAGACCACCAAGAAAATAACAATAATAATCGTAGTTATAAAAGTAATTATAATGATAATCGTAGTAATAACAGTACTTATAATGATGATTATAATAATTATCGGTATAATTATGATAATAATAATATATCCGCTGCCATTGTGAAGGCGTAGGGTGGTGTTTTTGCTGCTGCGCTCGAGGTGTTTGTGGTGTAATGATGATGATGATGATGATAATAATGATGATGAGGATGATGATAATGAAAATAAGGATCAAAATAATAATGATGATAATAATGGTACAGCTTGTAACGACAATAATTATAATAATAATGATGATATTTATTATGATGATGACGATAATTATGGTAAAATTAATGATGATGATTACGATAGTGATAATAATGATGATAATCATGATGATGATGTTGATAATAATAATGACGACAACGACGACGACGACGACGACAATGACAAGGATGATGACGATAACGACGATAATGAGAATAATGACGATCATGACGATAATGACAATAATGACGATATTGATGATAATGATAATGATGATAATGATGATGATGATAATGATGATGATGATGATGATGATAACAATGTTGATGATGATAATGATGATATTGATGATGATAATGATGATAAGGATGATGATGATGATGATGATGATAATGATAATAATAATGATAATGATGATAATGATGATAATGATGATAATGATGATAGTGATGATGATAATGATGATAAGGATAATGA
>NW_019384257.1:217809-230155 GCF_000648655.2 Copidosoma floridanum | reverse complement strand
TAACATTTATAATAATAATGATTAAACCAATAATAATAATATGAATATCAATATTAGAAATTATGAAAACTATAATAAGGATAATATTTTTATTTTAATCACAATAATAATGACTATCATAAAAATTTTATAAATAATGATAGAAATAATGATAAGCATAATAATGATGTGAACTTAGTTAATAAATGTGACAATAATGATAATGGCAATAACGTGGCTAATATTAGTAAAATCGATTATAACAATAATGTTTATAATTATAATAATAAACAAGGTGATATTGATAATACAAAAAAAAGATGGTAATAATGATACTAATAAATATGATAATAGTAATGATAATGAAAACGATGGTAATGGTAATAATGACGATACTGGTAGTAATAATTATGATGACGATACTAATCATGATGATAATAAACATGATGACGAAGATGCTTTTGTTATTTGTTATAAAAAATATAGTTATATTAATGAAAATAATTAATATGATGTCGACAATGACGATAATAATAATAATGGTGATGATAATAATAATAAAGATGATGATGATGATAATCATAATAATAATGATGACGATAATGATGATAATGATGATGATAATGATGATAATGATGATGATGATCATGGTGATGATATTGATCACGATAATAATGATAATTATGATAATGATGATGATGATAATGATGATGATGATGATAATGATGATGATGATGATAATGATGATGATGATAATAATGATGATGATGATGATGATGATGTTGATGATGATGATGATAATGATGATGATGATGTTGATAATGATGATGATGATAATGATAATAATGTCGTTATAAACTATGTCACTGTTATTATTGTTATCATTATCGTCATCATTATCGTTATGATAATCATCATTATCATCATCATCATCATCATCAACGATATTATTTTCGATAATGATAACAATATATTCTTATAATAATAGTTATGATGGAAACAATGGTAATGATTATGTAAATAATAATGATAATATTCATGTGTATGATAAGAACTCTACTAATGACAGTTTTAACAAAAATAATATTATTTAGGATAATAATGATAATGACGACTATAAAAATAATAATGATAATAATAATTATAATCATAACAACAATATTTTTAAAAATGTTACACACGTTAGTTACGACAATGATAAAAAGAATTAGTTAAGTGATTCTAATGCGTGATGGTCAATTAGAAATTCATACGACTAATGGTATATAAGTGAATGTTGATACATCCTAATACTTGTATTAAGAGATGCATATACATAGATGGAGACACTTTTAATACAAGCACTCTATACCCTTCATTCATGCCCTTTTTTTAAAATTCAATATACTTTCTTTAAAACTTATTATACTAAACCACATTAATTCTTCTTCAAGAATATTTTCTTAAGAAACAAATAAGTATGAGAGAAATATCCTCCCTGGGTACGGATCGAACACACAACTTTCTGTTGACTAGACAGTTGCTCTACCGCTTGAGCTCCCGAGAAGCTGTACATTCACTCTCACTGTTAGTTGAGATAAACCTCTTATTCTGAATTTTCAGAGCTATCTTTTCACCAAAGCCCGATGAATTAGTTATGTTATTCTAATGCTTGTCGGTAAATTAGAAATTCATACAAACAGTGGTATACAAGCGAATAATAATACATCTTAATCATTGTATCAAGAAGTGCATATGCATAGATGGCAGCACTTTTAATACAAGCACTCTATATTCTTTATACATGCCCTTTTTTTTAATATCCAATAAACTTACTTTAAAACTCATAATATCAAATCACATTAATTTTTTTTAAAGAAAATTTTCTTAAGAAATAAATAAGAAGTATGAGTGAATGTACAGCTCCTCGGGAGCTCAAGAAGTCAGAAAACTGTCTAGTAAACAGGAGGTTGTGTGTTCGATCCGTACCCTGGGAGGATATTTTGCTCAATCTTATTTATTTTTTAAGAAAATTTTCTTGAGAAAAAATTAACGTGGCTTAATATTATGAGTTTCAAAGTAAGTATATTTGATATTTAGAAAAAGGCATGCATGGAGAATATAGAGTACTTGTATTGAAAGTGCCGCCATCTATGCATATGCATCTCTTGTTACAATAATTTAAATGTATCAACATTTGCTTGTATACAATTGGTCTTATCAGTTTCAGATAATAAGAATGATAATAATTTAGTACTATTTTTAATATTTATAACGTGCCAAATAACATGTATATGATGATGAAGACAATTAAATACATTACATGAATATTATGATAAAAACAATTTAAAAAATGAAAAAAGTTATCGCAATGATAGTGATCATAAAAGTAATTGTAATCATAATAATCAATATAATTATGTTGATTTTAATACTCATGATACTGATGATTGAGGATAATGCTGACGCTGATGATGATAATGTAGATAACTGTAACAATGATGATAACTGTTATACTGATAGTTAGAGTAACAATTATTTCAATTGTAATAATGAATACGTTAATCATCTTGATGGTAACATTTATAGTAATAGCTATTTAAAAAAAACAGTTATTATTGTAATATCAAAAATAATAATAATAAAAGAAATAAAAATAGTGATGATGAGGATAAAAGAAAAAAATTTTTCTTTGTAATATATATATTTTGGGAGTTTAAAATCTTACCAGTTTAAAAAATACATCTTATTGTAAATTATACGGGAGAAAGTCCAAATCAACGGCTTCTAATGGCCAACAATTACTTTATGACATAAAGAACGTACAGTACTTTTCAGCATAATTATATACCTTCTAATTTTTACAGCTTATTGTTTGACCAAATAAACTATATGCATTCCGAAAAAATATGTTTTTAATAAGAAGATTTTTGTTCTGAGATATGCCAGGAATATGTGTAAAATTTCTAACTGAAAACGTTTCACATTACATGTCAACACACTACGGTGTTTCATTTAGTAAGTCTCGGGCGAAGCCTAGACGGGGGACCGCTAGTAGATAAAATAGACAGAGACCACCAAGAAAATAACAATAATAATCGTAGTTATAAAAGTAATTATAATGATAATCGTAGTNATAATAACAAAAATAATAATGATAATGACAACTATAGGAAAAAATCTTATAATAAAGATAAAAGTAATGATAATTTAAATAGTGATTTAAGTAATGGTAATAAAAATGATAATACTAGTGATAAGATTAAGGTATCATTCGTAATATTGTTAGTGTTAAACATAATAAGACTAATGGTCGTTACTGAAAAGATTATAACTATCATCATAACAAAAATGATAATGATCATATCAAAGATGATAATAAAGATTAGGATCTTTATAATAATTGTAATATTAAATAAAGATGATGATGATGATAATCATAATAATAATGATGACGATAATGATGATAATGATGATGATAATGATGATAATGATGATGATGATAATAATGATGATGATGATGATGATGATGATGATGATGATGATGATGATAATAATGATAATGATGATGATGATGATGATAATAATAATAAAGATGATGATGATGATAATCATAATAATAATGATGACGATAATGATGATAATGATGATGATAATGATGATAATGATGATGATGATCATGGTGATGATATTGATCACGATAATAATGATAATTATGATAATGATGATGATGATAATGATGATGATGATGATAATGATGATGATGATAATAATGATGATGATGATGATGATGATGTTGATGATGATGATGATAATGATGATGATGATGTTGATAATGATGATGATGATAATGATAATAATGTCGTTATAAACTATGTCACTGTTATTATTGTTATCATTATCGTCATCATTATCGTTATGATAATCATCATTATCATCATCATCATCATCATCAACGATATTATTTTCGATAATGATAACAATATATTCTTATAATAATAGTTATGATGGAAACAATGGTAATGATTATGTAAATAATAATGATAATATTCATGTGTATGATAAGAACTCTACTAATGANACAATTTGTATTGATCATTATTATAATAATAATATTATTATCCAAAATATTAATAATGACAATAACTAAAATAATAATTATATTAATAATAATATTATTGACTATTGCAACAATAAAGATGATGATAATAACAACCACGTAAGTTATTATGATTGTGATAATGGCAATGTTATTAATATTGATGACGATTGGGAAAATTGAGATATTGACTAAAATAATAAGGATATTAACATTAAATATTGTAATAATAAAAGGATAGTAAAAATAATGAACCTTGTTAAAAGATTAATAATAAAGATAACTATAGTAACGCTTATGATGACTATGACTTAAATAGAAACGATAATAATTATAATGATGACAATGATTTGAAGGACGATAATAATAAAATTAATAATAATGATAGTAATGCTAACAATATTAATACTAATAATATTTATAATTATCATGACATCGATAATAATTTTATTGATAATGATAATTAGAAAAATGGTATGTATAATAAAAATCATTAGAATAATCATAATCATTATAATAATATCAACTATATTAAGAATACTAATAAACAAGATGATGCTGACAATAACGAAGGTTCCAGTGACGATTATAATAATTATAGTGATGACAGTAGTAAAAGTAGTAATAGTAGTAACAATTATAATAACAATGGTTATAAAAAAAAAAGTGTGAAAGTATATAATACCTTTTTTCATCATAAAGATAACGACACTAATACCGAGAAAAATAACAATATTGCTTTAGATATTAATATTTACAAGGATGACAAAGATAATTATGACAATAAAGACAATAATACTGACTTTCATATGACTAAAAACGGCAACAGCAACGCAACAAATATGTTGGCAGTTTTAGTTCCTAGACCGGACAAAATTCGCCAAGACGCAAGCGGATCAGAAAGACATTTTATCTGGTTAAAAGGTCATGGAATAACAAATGTTAGCTGCTCCTTTTTACCAAACTAGTATCGAGGAATACAGATAAAGAATAAATTATCTTGAAGATACCGTCAGGGATCTGGACATGGAAGGCGACCTTATAGTGGCTGAACACTTCAATGCAAGAGCAGTAAAATGGAGAATGCCTACAACAAGTTCTAAGGGCCAGGCAGTCCTAGATTTGGTGGCAAGGCTAGGACTGGTTGCTGTAAGCGAACAAACAACCACGACTTTCTAAAGGCCGGGATTTGGTGAATCAATACCAAACATTACACTGACCTTGGAGAGCCTTGCGATGAAAGTAAAGGAATGACAGGTAATTGAGGATGAAAATGGTAGCAATCACCAATATATCGTCTTCAAAATCACCGATACAATCGACAGAAGAGGCATTGCACGCAAAACAGGATGAAATGTTGAGAAGTTGAACAAAGAATAAGTAGTAAAAAAATTCGAAAATGTTATCACTGCTTGTTAAAGTGATAAGTGAAACCTGAACACAGTAGAAGGAGTACAGTAGCTTATTGAGGCAAGCATGCGAATTTTTAATCCACATGCGAGGCCTTCCTGCCCAAAAACAATGATTAAACGGTAAACACTCAACCTACTGGTAAAAAAAAAAATCTGGAATTGAGACGCCAACATCTCAAGCATAGACGCCTTTATTAAAGGGTTAAAAATAGACCAGAGGCCAGACAAATGTACTTCGAGTACCAGCTTTTAAGAAAAACGATGCAAGCTGCTATTAAGAACAGAAAAAAGAAAAGTGGGCAGACTTTGTGCCAGGAAGTAAACAACGAGCCCTGGGAAAGAGCATAACAGATAATGATAGAAAAACGGCAAAGACTGGCACCGACTGCAAACAAAGACGTAGATACCATGAGGCATACCACGGATACGCTGTTTTCGACGCAATTAGAACTCAAGGATCAAGCAGACATGGAGCTCATAGAAGATGTACCTTTATTTACCCAGACGGAACTGGAGCAAGCCGCCAGATCGCTTAAAAATGGCGAAGCTCCTGGACCAGATAGTAAACTGGCAAAAGTCATGAAGACAGTGGTTGCTTAACAACCACAGCTGCATTGAAACCTATGCAATGCATGTTTGCGGAAGTGGTTGTTCCCAATCCCTGCGAAAAATGCACGGCTGGTACTGATGAATAAAGGCAAGGAGAAGCTTTATTTTTCGTCATCTTTCAGGCCATTATGCATGTTGGACACGCCTGGAAAGTTATATAAAAAGCTGCCTAAATCCTGTCTCCTACACTCTATACAAAATGCGGGAGACTTATCTGACAGGCAGTACAGATTTAGGAAAGAAAGCTCTACCATAGCAGCAGTAGAAGAAGTAGTAAAAGCCGATCAGAGCACTTTAATTATATGTCATGCAGCAAGACCCCTCGTTCTTCTGGTGACCTTAATTGTAACGGATGCTTTCAACTCTGCAAGATGGCAGGATATGCTTTACGCTCTAAAACACACATTCAAAACACTAGGCTATCTGTTAAGAGTATTGTAAGATGATCTTAAGAACCACTCCTTGACCTATACGACAACAGAAGGCAAAAATAAGAGAAAAATAACTGCAGGGGTATTCCAGGGATTTATATTTAAACTCAATCACTGGAACGTGTCATACGACGGACTGCTCCGCAAGGAAATGCCAGAGGAGACGTTTCTGGTATCATACGCGGACGATGCTGATGTAGTACTCGTTGAACGCACGATGAATCTTATTAAGATACGACTAAACCAGGTTATGCGGGAAGTCGCTCAAGGTATGGAGAACCATGGACTCAAAAATTAGCAGGTAAGACGGAGATAATTCTATTGACGAGGAAAAAAATAGATACGATCATATTTTTCAAAGTACAAGAAAAAGAAGTGATGATGAATAATTTTGTAAGATACCTAGGGGTGACGCTAGATAGAAAGGTCACGTTTTGGAGCCACCTTAGATAAGCAGCAGACAAGGTGGCCGCAAGAGTAGCGGCATTATGCCAAATCATGCCGAATGTTAGTGACCCAAAACTTTTAAAGCGCAGGCTCCATATGTCAACGGACCGGTCTATCATTTTGTACGGAGCTGAGTTATGAAAGTATAAGATGAACGTCGGAAAAAAGCGAGTAAAAATCACCCAAGTTAAAAAAAAAAAAAGCCTTAAGGATAGCCTAAGCCTATCGCACAGTCATAGAGCCTGCGATAATAGCGATAGTGGGTGTAATCCTCATCGACCTCTTTGTAAGGAAAATACGGTGAAGACACCTTACGGAAAAAAACATAGAAAGAATGGAGGCCTAGAAAAACATCCGAGAAATTACCTGGGAACGCTAGCAACATAGATGGCAAGAAAAAACTAGAGGTAGATGTACGTCATGCCTGATAATAAATGTTAAGAAGTTAACTGAGAAAAAACACGAGGAAGAGGATTCCTACTCTACCTAATTCCTCTTAAATCATGAGTATCTTCGCTCGTACCTTAACAAGATGTGGAAAACACAGACGGCTGCTTGCAAGTACTGTGGCTACGACAAAGATGACGCAGAACGCTTGTTCTTTAACTGTACAAAGTGGCAAACCGAACGAAACGTGCTGCAAGAAAGGATTGGATATTTAAATCTCGACAACGTCATAGATAAAATGCTATTTAATAAAGAAAGATAAACTGCAGTAGCCCTATACATACATAAGTTTTTCTGGTCCAATAAAAAAAGGATGGTTTTCTGAACGACTGAATACAGGTGGTGCGCGCGTGGAACCGGTGCTATCATGGGGGTGTGAGGTAGTGTTTGTGCTGTGGCACTCAATGGGCTTAGGGGGGGTGGTGGTGAGGCTTCGAGGTTAGGGCCCTGAGGCGTGGCCATGGGTCGCTTGGTTTGCGGGATAGGGACCTGCGTGGGTGCTCAAGCGTGTGCAGACTCCTTTAAACCGCTTTGCTTTAGCACCTTTCTACCAATGAGCAGCTGTGGTAAGGCAGCCCATTCTCCTAAGTGCTTCGCTTCCACTGCTCTATTTTTTTTTTTTTTTTTTATTGGGGCTGGGCTTTCGGGGTTAATCTGTGTACGACGTGGTGTGCGGTATAAGGGCTTGCGTGAGCGAAATAGGGTTCTTGAGGATATCGTGTGCCTAGCGGAACATCTGTACCTCGGTGGCCTTAGTTTCCACTTCACGGGCTCTGCGGTGAGTGCACTCTTTGCACATTCATTCAGGGAGGCCGGGTTAAGGCTTACGCTGTCGAGCTTCTGTTCTTTATTTTACTCCTTCTTTCCAACTAAACAGAGAAGAACAGCTGGGATGCATGACAGGAAATCGGAAAAATACTCTAGACGACGCAAAAGTTACAAGACGCTTTGGTTATAAAACACTGAAGAAAGACTGTACAAGGGGCTGAGCCTCTGTTGCCTCGGCTTAAAGTGAAAATTTGAAAGCAGATTTCAAGCCAGGTGTTTCAGAAGAAAGGTCTTGCCAGTTTGGTGGGTATGGTTATAAGGAGTTCTAAAGAGGGGAGGTTTTGTACACCCTTATATCGTGCTTAAAAGCATGCTGGATGACCTCGGGAAAAAACTAATAAATAATTAATCAGAATCTTACTAATATAACTCATGATTATGATAACTNATGAAAATAACAATAATATTGTCATTCAGAATGTTTTATATGATAAAAATGTTAATAATAACATTAGCTACAATAATGATAATGATAATAATGATGGTTGCCACATTAATTATAATTGTCATGATGATAATAATAATAGTTATATTTAATACCATACTTATAATGAAGATTACAATAAAAATAATGATTATAATGACCATGTTGTATATGATAATAATGATAGTCATAATAATAACGATAATGATGATAATGTAAGTGATAATTACGATAGTAACAGTTAAGATACTGATAATGGTTGCTAAAATAATAATAAAGATGATGCAAACAATAATAGTGTTAATAATGACGCTGTTTATAATATGAATCATAATAATCCTGATGACGATCATAATAATGATAAGTATAACAACGATAATGATAATAATAATAATGATAACAATAATGACGATGAAGATAATAATGATACAAATGCTACTAGAATTAGTAATAAAGATTAAAACAATATTGAAAAATGGATTTTAATAATAATAGCAACAATAATGACAATTGTAAAAGATGATACGTAATAATAAAACTGTCTTATTCAGTGAAAGCTAGATGTTTGTAGACTTAAGTTTCACCCTTCCTGACGGACCGCGAGACCAGTAGTATGTCCAACTACTTGGTTGTTCGGTTTTTTAGTGTTATATAATGTTTGATTTATTTACATTTTTTAATGTTTTAGAATAATAAAGAAGTAAACATTTCGTTTTATTCTCCTTAGTTGCATTTGACTTTGTTGCTGTCAATCCGTCGTCCAGTGGTTCTTTTCTCTATTTATTTATAGCCTTTTAAGGTGAATCAGTTTAATTATTTTAATTACTCTCATATTGTTCCATTTGTTGTTAAACAATTTATTTATATTTAGTCTAGGGACCAATTAAAGAGGAAAAGAACAGTTGGGCCCTTTTTAAAAATAATTTTAAGTTAAATGTAGAGTACACCTGGTATTTAAATAATAAGACTTTTAAAAAATTAGCTGGAAAATTTAAAATTTACTATAGAAAGGTTAACGCAACTTGTAAAGGAGGTAATAGATCAGACAACAATACTTATTCAAATTTTTCAATGGAAAAATTGAACAATATTCGTGAAGGATTATCACCCCCTAAACTAAGTTTTAAAATAAGTACAATAGTAATAATACTCAGACAGTAAAGCGTATTGGAGAAACTGTGTTATGGAACATGTTTGCGAATCACAAAGTTATTAAAGAATAATATAGAAGTAGAAAAATTAAAAATAGAGTCTTTATTCCAAGAATAGCTTTAGACACAGTAAAGAACAATAATAATTATGATGATAATAATGTTGTTGAGTATAGATAAAAATAATAATAGGTTTGATGATGTTAACGATTAAAGTGCTGATAATAATGATAATGTAAAGGATGATGATTATAATGATCATTACAAAGACTACGTTTATGTATATGATAATTATAATGAAGATTGTCGGATATTATTATAACTGATTTTAATGATAATGATGATGATATTCATTATAATAATAATAGTAAAAATAACGGCGTTAGTTATAATGATGATGATAACTCTAATGATGATAATGATGATAATAAAAATAATAATTTTGATGGTTATAACGAAATAAATTGCGATGTTAATGATAATAATGATAAGTATAATTTAAATAATTATATAAATGCTAGTTATAATGATGATCATGATAGTGATAAAATTAAAATTAAAAAAAAACTACATTTTGTAAGTATATAATAATAATGTCGACAATGATGTCATAGTTGACAATAATTGTAAAAATAAAATTGATAGTGATAACTTTAATAATGATGATATGGCTGATAATGATAATTATTGTAACTATACAAATATAAATCATGTTGACAATAATATAAATGATAGTTGTGAGAAGAATAAGAATAATTATAATCATAAGAATAATAGCCATTGTTATTATAAAGACGAAAACAACAATAATAATGTCGTAAATGATACATATAATAATTATAATAATGATAATCACAATTATAATAGTAATGATAATAATAATGTTAAATTATGAAAGATAGTAAAAAAAAGGAAAGCTATGAGAATAATAATAATAATAATAATAATGATTACAATAAAAATGGTAATAATGATTATAATGATGATGAATGAAGTGAGCATGTTAATAATAATAAATACAATAGATAGAAAATAATTGTAACTATCATGGTGAAAAAGGTGATGTATATAATCATAACGATAAAATAATGATGATCATAATAAATATGCTTCTGACACCAAGGATAATCTAATGACAATAACTAAACTAGTAATATTAACAATGATAACAATAATACAAATGCTAATAACGATTATGTTAATATTGATGATAATAACGATAAAAATGATGACTATGGTGATGATCATTGTAACAATTTAAAAAAATATTAAACAATGATAATCATGATGACGATATTTACGGTTACTCTGCTAAAATAAGAATGATAATGACGAAAGTAATAATGATAAAGATACATACTCCTAAGGGTTACAATAATGATGCTAATAACAAGAAGATAATAATAATAGTAACAGTATTTAAAAGAATAATAATAAATACAGTATGGTTATAATAACAATAATCATAACGATGCAAATTAGAACTATAATTACGATGACAATTATGATGATGATATAGTTCATAATGATTATAAATTCAATGATCATTATGACAATTAAAATAATTACAATGATAATATATATGTTGGTAATGCTAATAAAAATTATAGTTATAAGTAATTATTACTTATGTTGATGATGATATTGATCATGACTTTTATAATAATAATGGTGATAACAACTATAATAGTAAAAATACAAATATTTAAAATAATTATAATAATGTACTTGAAAACGATAGTCATATAAGTAATACTGATTATAATTATAACTCAAGTATTGATTATAGTTATGATAATAAGAAAGATAACAATAACATAAATTTTCCACCTATGATAATAATAACGATAATTGTAACTTTGACGATGATAGAAATGATAATAATAAAGATATCAGCAATGATAATACTGATAAAAATAACAATATGTCCATAATAATGATAATAAAAATGATGATAATGATAGTTAGGTCAGTGACAATAGTAATGATAATAGTAGGGATAATTATCATGATAATTATAATAATAATGATGTTGATGATGACGATCATAATGATGATAATGGTAATAACAATGATAATAATCATGATAGTAATGATAATAATGTTGTTGATATAAATAATGATCATAATGATAATGATGATAATCCGAATGTTGATGACGATGTCAATAATCATAGTTATAATGTTAATTATAATAATTCTTACGATTGTGATAATGACGATAATAAAAATTTTTGGTTGATAATAATAATGATGATTATTATTATCATAATCATAATTATCATTATCATTACCTTTATCATTATCGTTATGATAATGATCATTATCACTATCATCATCATTATAATTATTATTATTATTATCATCATAATTATCAGTATCATTGTCAAAATCATAGTAATCATTATTATTGTCATCATAATTATCAAAATAAACATTATCATTATTTTTATGAACATTTTCATCATAATTATGATTATCGATATTATTTTCAACGCTCTCATTATTATTTTAGTTATTATAATTGTTATTATTATAAT
>NW_019384257.1:197396-211854 GCF_000648655.2 Copidosoma floridanum | reverse complement strand
ATATTTAAATATTATGATTTAAGATATATCCCCGTAAGTGACTCATTCCTCGACGTATTTGAAACAGTTACTACCAACTCAAATAGCAAGCGATTGTTAAGCTTGACCGAAAATAAGGAAACGTACGAAATATCTTTTAACGTATAAGGATAAAAATATCGTGCATACAGAAATTAAACTAGGAACAGTTAAAGTAAAGTATAATATTAAATAGGAATTTAACTTCAACTTAAAACTCAACGACATGATTCTTAATATTAGAATAACTAAAAGCTAATACAAGTAAGTAATTAAAAATAATGGTACATGCCAAAACTATTCTATATAGATAAAAACAATTTACTTACACTACGCTGTTAGCAAGAAAACAACATCACATATTAACAAAGGTAAACTTACAAGTAAGCCTACACAAATGCTGCTCACCAATTTCAATAAAACTTGGCAAAGTGATAGAACAAAAAAAAATATTAGACCCGTATATTTTTAAAGCTGCCGAAACGTACCTAATAACGTACCCTTGAAACAACCCTATATATTTTAAAACGGCCCACCGACACCCTAACCCCTGTAAACTGATCTTACAAACAACCAGTGGATTAACGTACTATTTATTAGAAGCAAGAAATTTATTTGCTAGCTTTTCAGAAAATGATCTAATTCTGAAACACTGATAGGTAATCCACCTAGCCATTTATCCACTAGCTGATCTAACCCCTAGAAATCACCCTTATCAAACTACAAGTAAGACAATCCACCTGGCCTGAGGTAAAGTTAGTTGAATCATTAGTTTTTCTTAAAATAATTTAATTCTACTTCTCAAAGCCACCAATTTATCAAAAAACCTACCCTCTAACTTATCTTAACCCTACAAATCACAATGAGAGTGATTTATGAGCGTAAGTCCCTTCGCCTTTCACGTTTCGGGTGCTTGATTAGCGTTAGTACCCTCACCTCTCACGTTCAAGGTGCTCGATAAGCGTGAGTTCCCTTACTTTTCACGAATCGATGAAATTTGTTTTGTCCATTCAGTTATTTTACGTATTTTTTACAGTAATGTAAAGAAATTTCTTCTGTAATTGCAAAAAAGTGTTGCATACACAGAGAATCTGTATACCATCTTCATTTAAAAACTGCAATATCGTAGCATTTTTTGCATGTATGATGTACATTTTTTTAACAAAAATCAATCGGTGTGTCAACCTTTATTGGTTTCTCCTCAATATAGCCGCACTTCCACCAAGTAAACTTCAATATACTTAGAAAACGTGGTGATAAAACTGATGACGTATTAACGATCAAACTTTTAAAATATCTTACTAATATATAAAGCAAATTCGGTAAAACCGTTCTAATTGCTAACCGCGAGAACTACTGAACCGATTTTGCTGAAATTTTGCACACTGAAACATGATACTTTCTAGATGGTTTTAGCATAGTTTTTGTCTTAAAAAATTTAATAACAATAGCAATGAATAAGCTCAAAGTTTCGCAGAAATACGCCAGCTTTTTACTTTGATTCAGTAAAATCCGATAGGTGGCGTCGACAAAAAATCGAGGCTACCTGCAACAGAATTAAATAAGTGTGGTTATAATACGCCGAAGCGTCAAGGTGTCTATTGCAGTCGTACTTCGACAGTTCAACGAGCTGCATAGAGAATAAAGATGATAGTCTAGCAGCTGGGTATCCCGGTTACGGACGACACTCTTCTGTAAGGGGGAAGGGACCTAGGTGTCCATTCACCCTGAATCTCGACGAGTGCGATCAATTAAAAAAAATTAATTCCAACCGATGCCGTCTCTGCCACAATACTGGAAGACATATCTAGCCAGAGCACAATCTGCTTCAACTCATCAGAGTTGTGTGGTAGTTCCACCATCCCACCTGGTGCAGTTAGAGAATTTGTGGGCTATAAATCTAAGCAAGAGAAAACAGCTCTGAGGGGCACGGGCAGCCACAACGGCTACCTTCTTGGTCGTCGCGTCCCCAACGCGCTTACCCACGTGTTCCCGTCTAATGATGAGCGGTTGGTTATCTGGCGAATGACCCGAGACGAGATATTCTTTGGTAAGCAGCGTACCTCCCTTCATCACAGTCTCCATACATCGAGACTCCCAGGGTAAGAATCAAGCAACTATAGCCAGCTCTCCATGATCAGAAATAAGGATAGCCTGGAAGTTTCACCACTGGCGCTTTTTAGGGCCATTATAAGTATTTACGTTCCCTACTTAACCATCAATTTCATCGGTTCTTTTCAGGATCCACCTAAGTGTAAACTACTTTGCCAATAACTACCTTTTTATTACCATTTCCGGAAGCGATTCGTCGACTAAAAAACTGTATTAACTTAAGACGGGCACTATTTAACCAAATCAGACATTCACTATCAGACGTCACCTGCGAAGTTTTTCTTCGCAAGGCTGGAAATCCCGGTGACCGACGACCCTATACTACCCTCTCAACTCTAAGCATTTAACCAGGAATCACTGATCCTCTCCAAGGTCTGCGCTTGGAAAACCTATAACAGCTATGAAGGAAAAAAAACTTTGACCAACGGTACAGCCTCCACTGGACAAGTATCATTAACCAATCTCCCCATCTAAGATCACCAAAACAACTAAATCTGCAAATAAAAAAGGTGCTTTAGACACCAACGTCTTTGACGTTTTACCGGAAGACGTTGGAAAAGAGCACTACAACCAGCCCCAAAGCTTCATACTTTGTTATTTTTCTCCTGATCAGTCTGGGTCTTCAACAGCAAGTCAGAGAAGATCATCCTGAGGTATCCAGGCAGTCACAATTGCTGTTAACTCCAGTCAAGAAAAAGTTAACGTAAGAAGCTCACCGGTCTTTTTTAAGGCCATCGGACGTCGAACTACCTTGCCAACAAATTTATTAGAACTTAGCAAAGTTCACAGAAAACAGCTTTTAGGCGTCACACAAATTTTAAGCATGCCAAAAATTGCAAGAGGGTAAATTGGAAGAAAATTTTTAAATGTATCTAATTAATGCAATTTTACTTAGGTGTCAAGAAACTGACGCAGAAAATTTATCGAGATTGAAACAGCAGCGTTAAATCAACAAATAAAGAGTCCATTACGTGAAAGATCAGCTTTTTATTGTACCCTCACAGCAATCTCTAAAATCTTTAAAGATCCTACTTCAGATTTTTAAGTAAGTAGAAAATGTATTTGTGTTTTTGTGGCAATAAAAATGTCAGGTTTAGGATTCAGGACTTTGTTGCTCTGGTAATAAAGTTGTGAGACATGAGAAATAAAAGTAATTTTTTTAAATAATTTTTTTGGGGGCTTAAAATCTTAACAGCTTCAAAAAGTAGCCGTTTTTGTGAATTACACGGGGAAACTGTAAATTAGCGGCTTTTTATGGCCACCGATTATTTTATGGCATAAAGGACGCACGGTACTTTTTAACATAATTATTTTTTTGAACTTTTACACCTTATTATTTGACCAAATAAACTATATGGATTCCGAAAAAATATGTTTTTAATAAGAAGATTTTTGTTCTGAGATGTATCAGGAATATGTGTAAAATTTCTAACTGAAAATTTTTCACATTACATGTCAACACACTACGGTGTTTTATTTATTAAATCTCGGGCGAAGCCAAGAGGGGGGGGGGCTGCTAGTTATTTCATGAACATAAATTAATATAATAGTCATGTAATAGTATTAAATCTGAGAAATTTCGTAAAAAGATTTTCCATTTACGAAATCCATATCCATTGAGCGGCTGGGCAAAACCAGTAGTTCCTTTAGGTATCGTGAATAGTTTGACTTTTTAGTTTTTTTTTTTTTTTTTGTATTTCTGCACAGTAATTCTGTCTAACCAGTCCAAGAATTAAGGCATAGATCAGTTTCATGTCCAAAAGTAGGTTAAAAAATTTCTCCAAACGATTTGGACGTTAGGTCAGAAGTTATTTTTCCAGATTTTAAAGCCCAAACTACTATGTATAACTCATTGTCTAAATATACCATTTTTTTCTTGTATAACTATTAACATTAGTGATTTTGAAACTCCATCTGCAGAAACAAAAGGTTGAGTACTGTAACTGTGCGTCAAAGAATTTAATGAGTGAGCAATGCACTTTACTTTTGTTATACCTATATAACGGAGTCATTTTTCATATTGTCCCGAAAAACACCATAACTTGACTCGATGTAAAATTGGAGGTTTTAGGTTCGTTTTAATGCCCTGTATACGTGTTTATGTTGCGTTTTGTTTTATGCGAGGAAAACGAAGAGGATGACAGACATATAAATCCACTGAGATGAGCAAAGAAAAGCGTGAGAGGAAAAAGCGAAAATTGTAAGCAGAAACGTGTAATGAAAGGACTGTAAGTGGTGTTAACGGTTATATCGCGAGGGCAGGTATATCTACGTGTTTATTTTAGTGTCAATCTGTAGGTGAGTGGGAAAATAAATGGGTTGTCTATTTGTAGCGGTTATTGTAATTACTTATTTTGTTTTTTATGTGTCTTTTGTAAAATTGTTAGGTGCCGGGAATATAGGAAGTTTATGTATTTACATGTAGTTAAGCGGAAAAACGAGACGTGTGCAAGCTAGGTCATAAAAGAGAAGTGAGAAATAGAAAAAAATTGAGGAGATTTGAGGAAGCAGGACGCGAGCAGCGGGATAGAGAGGACACCTTGACGGCCCTTTAAGAGGGAAGGATGTAGAGTGTGTGTGCCATCGAGATGTCATACAACCTACGTCTGTTACCAGCTCTTGGCAATCTATGGGAGGCATTATCTGCAGCCTGGCTGAAGACTACTTAATCACATGAAGCAGGATGGCAGTGGGCGACCTCGTGAGGACACAGCGCCAACAACTTCCTGGAGATGGTAGACTGGAGGTATTTCGCGTAGTGCATGGTAAGGTTAGCGAGTAGTGAGGAAGTGAGGGAAAAGGATATAGTATGTGGCACCAAGGTAAGGTTGTGCGGGTGTAGGAGGTGTTGAGGGTAAGGGTCAAAAGCCGGCGCATCGATGAGTATGTGTGGTTGAAGGTACTGGGTACGTCGTTGGGGTTGTGGAGAAGAGTAAGAAGTGTAAAGAGGGGGTCGAGATTGCTAAAAGAGTGAGAGAGCGATAGTTAGTTCGTTCGAGAGAAAGACGTTCCGGTCAGGGAAGAGAGCTTGGTAGGCATGATCGCTTGATTCGTGGGTGAGTCAATGCATTCTAAACGATGGAAAACTATAGCACTGCTTGAAAGAGTGTGTGTGTGTGGGTATTCAAAGCGAAGCGTTATCTGAGTCTCGGCAGTCGGCTAGAGGTTGACTGTCTGCTGCGATAGGTCGTAATGCGTGTGTGTATTCGAAGCGAAGTGTTGTCCAAGTCTTGGCAGTCGGCAAGGACTTGGCTGACCACTGCAGTAGAGCTTTGTAGAGTGTGTGTGTGTGTGTATATGTATGTGTAAGTGTTTGCAGCGTTGTCTGAGACTTGGCAGAGCAGCTGGTGATTCCACCAGTAGGACACCCTGTGGACCAAGAGAGGATGTGTGGTGTGTATTCTCGTCACTGAGTAGATGCATAAGGTAGCTCGCGATCAAAGGCGTTTCGTTGTAGCTAAGTGCTCTCGTTATCAAACTGAGTTGTCGTAACCTTGGAGCGAGCCATTCTCTAGGTTGAGTCTGGAAACTTTGGGTGTGTGCGTGTGCGTGTAGGTGTTTAAATGCGGGGTATGAGAGCAAAAATGTGTGTGTGTACTGCAAATTGCGAGTTAGCACTGGTGGTAGCGTTGATTCCTTAGAAGTGTTTATTTATTGTAAATTAAACAAAGAGTAGTCTAAAGGTTAAATTCGTAATAATGTATTTATTTTTATGAGCGTGAAATATTCACATCCTGATTATTTTCCTCGTGAACGGTCCGCCTTCCAACGGATAGTCCACGACGGAGCCTTCTCTAGGTAAAGAGTCTACATCGGGAGAGCAGAGGTGAGCCAAGCCAAGGCGTTCGAGACAGTATTGGGTCATAGACCTACGTCGTTGTAGGTGTTGTATGTAATCGGAGATGTTTGAGTGCGTTGCATCAGGACGGCTTCGCGTCGACGTGAAAATGTCGATTCAGGGCTAAAACTTTAACGTTACAACTATAAATGATAGAGTTGCAGCACCGTGTGATTCACGCTTTACTCCAGATTGATCCATATTGTAAACATTATTACCTGGTCCTACACAAAAAATTTATTGTACCTTTTTTAATTATTTGATTCACCCGACTGTATAATTATCTTCTACTGGTTATTTTTCTATACCGATGTTTGACTGATTCAGTACTTTTACGGTTGTTCTTTGTTGATCGCCCAAAAACGACCGCTGACTTTTCATATTCTATATCAATACTTTTTTTGATCTCAATATCCTTTTGTGATTGCTCGTTCAATTTATTATCTTTATTAACTTCTACATTTACGACTTCTTTAGCAACTGCGCTTTCATCATAAAAACATAATGTATCGTACGTCTTGACAAGAACATCGTTATTCATAGCATTTTTAATTAAATCTATAAGTTGCGATGCAAAGTCCAATTCTGAATCAGTAATTTTTGTTTCATGATCGTACATTTAATCACTAAATGCAAAACTTACTAGTTTAACAACAGTTTTTGGATTCATAGTCATTTTATATATTTTAGTTGAGAATTCAAATTAAATAAAGTTTTTAAAAAATTTCTTAAACAAATTTAACAGTGAGTTTCATAAAAAATCAATGTATACGTACATATCAATAAATGATATTAAATAATTATAGGAATGTACAAATAGTACAGTAGCTCACTTCCACTGTGATCGTATTATAATCAATAAAATTCAATACGCTGAAGCCTTGAAACACAGTTCTTCAAGTTTTTTATAATTCAGATAAGTAGCGTATGAAAAGATGTAGATTTTGTTGTTAATTATAGCCTTAAATTTTAAAATCTGTTTTTTTACCTTTGACACAATTCAAAATACATAAAAAATTTGTAGATAAAAAATGAAAAAGAAAGTGNTTCTGAGTGCATTATATTATTTATAAATATATGTTTATACTAATTTTTTAATAAACTCACCGTTTGATTTATTTAAAAAATTTTTTAAGCTTTTAATTTATTTTGATTCTTGACTAAAACATATAAAACGACAAAAAATCCAAAAAATATTGTTTAACTAGTAAGTTTTGCATTTAGTGACCCAATGTACGATCATGGAACAGAGATTACTGATACAGAATCGGACTTTGCATCGCAACTTATAGATTTAATTTAAAAAGCTATAAATAACAATGTTCTTTTTAAGACATACGATACTTTATGTATTTTTTAATGATAAAAGCACAGTTGCTGAAGAAGTCATTAATGTAGAAGTTGATGAAGATGATGAGTTGAACAAGCAATTATTAGAATATATTAACATCAATGAAAATGATAATATAGAATATTAGAAGTCAGTGATTGATATTTGGCGATCAACAAAGAACAAACGTAAAAGTATTGAATCAGTCAAACATCAGTGTAGAAAATCAACCAGTATAAGACAACTGTACAGGTGGGTAGATCAAAGAACTAAAAAAGGTACAAGAACAGATAAGCTAAGTAATATTTCTAAATATGTATTTAAACAATTGAAAAATGCCTTTGGCGAATGCTTACCTGTACATGACATAGATATGAAAAGACGGGCTTTAAAAATTGCAAAAAAAGTCGAGCTATCTTCAAAGCAATTTAATGTTTCTGCCAAATGGATCTACAATTTTAAAAAGCAGAATACCATTGTTTTAAGAAAGATAAATAAGTTCATTACACAGACACAAATTCTGAGCAAACAAGAGTTATTGGATAAGGCATCCACTTTTGTTTCTCAAGTAAGATCAAAAATTTTTTGTTTAGGACCAGGTAATGCTCACAATACAGATCAATCTGGAGAAAGTTGTGAATCACACGCCAATGAAACTCTATCATTTATAAGTACAGCAAAAGTGGAGTGCATTGCACAATCATTAAATTCTTTGACGCATAGGTACACTACTCAACCTTTTGTTTTTGCAGATAGAGTTTTGAAATCTCGAATGTTGTTAGTTTTGCAAGAAGTTTATGGTATACTTGCATCATTAGTAACAAAAGGTACGTACAAAGCTAATAATATAGTAGTTTGGGCTTTAAAATCTGGAAAAATAACTTCTGATCAAACATCAAAATGGTTTAAAGAAATTTGTTTACCTACTGTTTGACATAAAACAGATTTATACCTTGATTCTTGGACTGGTTAGACAGAATTACTGTGCAGAAATACAAAAAAAAAAAAACTAAAAATGTCAAACTATTCACGATACCAGCAGGAACTACTGGTTTTGCCCAGCCACTCGATGTAAATGGATTTCGTCCATGGAAAAACTTTTCACAAAGTTTTTTAGATTTATTACTTTTACATAACTATGATATCAACTTACATTTACGAAATAATATTCTTAAAGTTTAATCATTTATACATAATCAGTGTCATCACCACGGTTTGTAAGAATATTTAAGTATACTTGGTTGAAGTGGGGCTATATTAAGGAGAAACCAATAAAGGTTGACACACCAGTTGATTTTTGTTAAAAAAATGTTTATGATACATGTGAAAAATGCAACGATATTGCAGTTTTCAAATGCAGATGGTATATAGATTCTCTGTGTATGCAACACTTTTTTGTAACTACAAAAGAAATTTCTCTACATAGCTGTGAAGAATACGTAAAATAACTGTTTAAACAAATTAAGTTTTATTGACTCGTGAAAGGTGAGGGGACTCATGATAATCGACCACCCCGAACGTGAGAGGCAAGGGGACCCCCGCTATTTAAGCACCCCATACGTGACGGGCAAAGAGACTCACGCTAATTAAGCATTCCGAACGTAGTTTGAATGGTTGAGACTAGCTAGAGGGTATGCAGTTAGATAAGTCGCGGATTAGTATGGTAGAGTTAAAGTATTCTATAAAAAAGTAACAGTTGAATTGTAGTTCGATATGGGTGGCTTGCAACGGTCACAGTGTCGGATATATTTAAAAATATATAAATTTACTTGCAAGTAGATAATCAGATGGGTGGCTTTGAGAAGTAAAATCAAATTATTTTGAAAAAAATTAACGATTCAACTAATTATACCTCAGGCCAAGTGGATTGTTCTACATATGGTTTGATAAGGGTGGTTTCTAGGGGTTAGATCAGATAGGAGGTAAGTGGGTAGGTAGTTTACCTATAAGAGATGTGGAATTGAATTTTTTTAGTAAAAACTAGCAATCACATATGTTGTTTCGACTGTAAGGTGAGTTAGCTTGCTGGTGGTTTGGTAAGGGTAGTTTATCGGGTCTTAGAGGGGTGTATTGTGAAATGTATAAGTTTATTTTATTTGTAAATTCTTGAATTAAAGGTAGCTGGTTATATCGGTGGCTTTGAGAAGGAAGATTGATTTAGTTTGCGAAAAATAAAAGGCTCAATTTATTATTGCTAAGACTAGGTGGGTTAGCTGCTAGTGTTTTGGTAATGGTGGTTTCTAGGGTTTAGATGAGCTAGCAAATAAATGGGTAGGTGGTTTATCGATCAGAGGTGTGGAATTTTATTATTTTGTGAAAAGCTAGCAATTAAATCGTTGTCCTTAATAGTTAGTAGGTTAATTCACTGGTAGCTTGTAAGGCTAGTTTACAAGGGTAAGGGGGTTGGAAGAAAATTTTAAAATATATAAGGTTGGTTCAAGGGTACGTTATAAGGCGGATGATTTTAAGAAGCAGAACTTGATTATTTCGAGAAAAATAAACGTTTGAAAGAGCTATTCCCAGGCTTTAGCGGGTCAATCTTCTTATGGCTCATAAGGGGTTGTATCTACCCTTAACCATCTGTTAGGGCAGATAAAAAAATTTCCGGATTGAGTATTTTTTATTGTTCTATTACTCTGCCAAGTTTCATTAAAATTGGTGAGTGACAGTTGGGTAGTGTTACTTGTGAAGCAACCTTATAAACTTGCAAAGAATAATCTGATTCAGACTATTCATGTTCACAAGCTTATAAATTAGCAAATAACCTGTCTTTATAACATTAACACATGGAGAAATACACTCCAATAGTCCTTTAATTTGTAATATTAATAAAGTCTTTTACTCGTTTAAGCGTAAAGAAAAATGGAAAAGTCAACCCTTTCTTTTTTTTTGACTTAGAAATGTCAAGAAAGACTCTGCACTTCTATATTTAACATGACAAGCGGAATTTCTAATTTCTCATTAAACCATGAGCCTACCACCTTTCTAACGACCAGCATTAATAAATATATTAAGTCTAATTTTACAAAAGTTCTGAATTATTTTCAAAACGTTGAAATTAGTTAAAACTACTCGTTAATCTAATTTTATTGACTCCTCGCAAGGAAAGTACTATTTTTTTATCATAATCTCAACTACTTAGAATTTTAGTGCCATAATTTTTAGTATTAGCAGCAAGATTACTTTTTCTTTCATTGGTATAGCAATAATTATTATTGTTAATATTACTATTATTATTAAGACAGTAGAGACTATGGAGCAAGTGTTATTATGATTTACCTCTACATGATTATGAATACGTACATATCAATAAATGATATTAAATAATTATAGGAATGTACAAATAGTACAGTAGCTCACTTCCACTGTGATCGTATTATAATCAATAAAATTCAATACGCTGAAGCCTTGAAACACAGTTCTTCAAGTTTTTTATAATTCAGATAAGTAGCGTATGAAAAGATGTAGATTTNGATAATTTATATTATTATTATTACTATTATTATTATTATTGTTGTTCCCTGGTCGTACAGAATGCCTTTATGCACGGTAGAAGGCTATACGAACCCTCTTCTGCGTATGACTCGTTAGAACTATACCCACTTAACTGGCAAGACCTTTCTCCTAGGAAACCCGGCTCAGAATCTGCTCTCTCATATACTCTTTAAGCCGAAGCCACTGAGGCTCAGCCCCTGGTTTGGACTTTCTTTAGTGTTCCGTTACCAATTTGTCTTGTAACTTTTGCGTCATCCAGGATATTTTCTAGTTTCCGTCATGAATCCGCGCTGCTCTTCTCTGTTTACTTGGAGGGATGGAGCAAAATTATAAGCAGATGCTCCACAGTGGAAGACCAAACCTGGCTAGCCCCAACAAAGGCGCAAGGAGCGCGTCCACCGCAGAGCCCGTGGGGCAAAGACCTGGGCCACCAAGGTATAGCCACTCATCGGTAGGACGGTGATATAGCAAAGCAGCCCCTAGAAACCGGCCTGCATTCAAGCTTCCACGCAAGCCCCCATACCGCACACCAACTGCTCCGCAACCACGCTCCAGTGGCCCCACCATCACCCCCCCTAAACCTCCCGGGTGCAGTAACAAAAACACCACTTTACGCCCCCCCCCGACGGCACCGGATTCACGCTCCTA
This sequence comes from Copidosoma floridanum, assembly GCF_000648655.2. Next base: position 200,413 of record NW_019384257.1, on the reverse strand, counting down.
CTACCTCCTCTCAGTCACCCAGAGAACCATCTTTCTTTTTGGCCCGGAGAACTGTATGTATGTATTAAGCTACTGCAGTCCACCTTTCTTCGTTGAGTACCATTTTATCTATGACATTGTCGGGACTGAAAGTTTCGATCCTTACCAGCAGCACGTTTTGTTCGGCTTGCTACTTGATGCAGTCAAAGAACGATTTTTCTGCGTCATTTTTGTCGTAGCCGCAGTACTTGCAAGCAGCTGTCTGTGTTTTCCGCATCTTGGTGAGGTACGAGCAAAAATACCCGTGATTTTAGAGGAATTAGGTAAGGTAGTAATCTACTTTCCCGTGTTTTCACTTAGTCCACTCCTTGACATTTCTCATTAGGCGTGCCGTCCATCTACCTCTAGTTTTTTCTTGCCATCTATGGTACCAGTGTTTCCAGATAATTTATTGGATGTTTATCTTGGCCTCTATTCTTCCTAGGTCCTGCTCCGTAAGGTGCTTTAACCGTCTTTCTCTCGCAAAGTGGTCGATGGGAATTACGCCCGCTATCACCATGATCGCAGACTCTGAGACTGTGCGATAGGTGCAGGCTATCCTCAAGGCTCCTATTCTTTGAACTTGGCCAATTTCCACTGTCTTTTTTTTCGACGTTCATCTCATCTCCCCATATCTCAGCCTTATACAAAATGATAGACTGGGCCGTAAATATAAGGAGCCTGCGTTTTGCAGGACTTGAACCTCTAACGTTTAGCATAACTTGGCTTAATGCTGCTACTCCTGCCATTACCTTATCTGCAGCTTGCCTAAGGTGGCTCCAAAACGGAAGCTTTGTATTCCACGTTACCCTTAGGTATTGTACGGCATCCTTCGTTATTACTTTCTCTTCTTGTACCTTAAGGAGGATAATGGTATTCATCTCTTTTCTCATCAATAGTACTATCTCCGTCTTTCCTGCTACAACTTCATATTACAATTACTACAGCAGCATCGTCAGCGTATACTACCAAGAACGTCCCCTCTGAAATTTTCTGGTGGAGCAGTCCATCGTATGACACGTTTCAGGGATCGGGTCCAAGTATAGAACCCTGGAATGCCCCTGCAGTTTTTTTTTTTTTTTTTTTGCCTTCCATTGTCGTATAGGTCAAGAAGCGGTTCTTGACATAATCTCTCAATGCTCTCAAGAGATGTTCTGGTGTTTTAAATATGTACTATAGAGCGTAAAGCATGTCCTTTCATCTTGATGAGATAAGAGCGTTCTTTACATCCACGGTCACCAGACAAACGAGAGGTCACGCTTCATGGCATATGTCTCGAGTGCTCTGAGCTGCTTTGACTACTTTTTCTACTGCTTCTTTGATAGACCTTCTTTTCCTAAATCCGTACTGCTTGTCGGATAAGTCTCCTGCATTTTGTATTGCCTGTAGAAGATGCGCCTTAAGCAGCTTTTCATGTAACTTTTTAATCGTGTCCAGCATGCATAACGGCCTAAGAGCTGACAGGGAGTTAGGCGTACTCTTTCCTTTATCGATCAGTACCAGCCGTGCGTTTTTTCAGGGGGTTAAGAATAAACCCCTCCAAAAACATGCATTGTAGAAGTTTAAGAGCAGCTGTGGGGCTTTGCCACCACTATCTTAATGACTTCTACCGGTATGCCATCTGGTCTAGGAGCTTTTTCGTTTCTAAGCGATCCAGTGGTTTGCTCCAGTTCCGTCTAATTAAATAAAGGTACTTTTTCTATGAGCTCCAAGTCTGCTTGACCTTTTACCGTTGGAAATAGCGTATCCACAATATGCCTCATGGTATCCGCGTCTTTATTTGCAGTTGGTGCAAGTTTTCCAAGTTTTGCCATTACGATCTGGTCTGCTTTGCCCCAAGGGTCAATATTTACTTCCTGGCATAGAGTCTGCCAGCACTGTTTTTTGCTGTTTTTAATAGCAGCTCGCATTGTTTTTCTTGTAAGATGGTACTCAGAGTACGTTTGTCCGGCGCCTGGTCTGTTTCTAGCCCTTTGGTAGAGGCATCTGTGTTAGAGACATTGGTGCCTCAATTACGCAATTTTTTGGTTCAACCAGTAAGCTGAGCGTTTGCTGTTCCATCTTTTTTTTCTGGGCATGAAAGCCTCGCATGCGGTTTTTTGTAGTTGCATGGTTGCCTCGGTGAGCTTCTGTCCTCTTTCTACTGTGCTTAGGTTTTTTTCATTGCTTTGAATAGCAGCGATGCCAATCTCAACTTTTTTCGCTAGTCGTTCTGTGTCCAGCTTCTTAAAATTCTATCCTGTTTCGCGTGCTATGCCTCTTCTGTCTATTATATTGGTGATTTTGAAGACGATATGTTGGTGATTACTCCTATTTCCATCCTTAATTACCTGCCACTCCTCCACTCTCAGCGCAAGGATCTCCGAAGCCAGTGTAATGTCTGATATAAATTCGCTAAATCCCGGCCTTTAGAGAGTCGCGGTTTTTTCTTCGTTTACAACGACCAGTCCTAGCCTTGCCGTCATATTTCGGACTGCTCGGCCCTTATAATTTGTTGTAGGTATCCCCTATATTACTGCTCTTGCATTGAAGTCTGCAGCAACTCTAAGGTCACCTTGTATGCCATACCTGATGGTATCTCCAAGGTAATTTATTGTTCTCCTGTATTCCTCGATAATAGTGTTTGGTGTAAAGTAGCAGCTAACATACGTTATGCCACAACTTTTTAACCAGATAAAATGTCTTTTTAATCCGCTCGCGTCTTGGCGGACTTTGTCTGGTCTAGGAACTGAAATGGCCAATATATTTGTTGCGTTGCTGAGCCACTTAGCGGGCTTATAGTTCCTAAAGCAACCAGCAGTGCTCTTGACTGTGGCACCGAAAGAAGCGCGAAGTTAAATTATCTATACTAAGCAAAACGTAATAACCCACTTAACACGACAGTTGTTTATACATATTAAATAAGTAAATAAACTTGAAGCTATTCAACCCAATAATTTGGTGAGCCTACTGGTCACTTTGTTATTAAATATACATATATATATATATATATGTGCATT
>NW_019384257.1:154421-197324 GCF_000648655.2 Copidosoma floridanum | reverse complement strand
TATATATTTAATATCACAAACACCAATCCTCACACAACCTTGGGTGCTTACTGGTCACTTTGCTACTAAATAAATTTATTTAAAAACACAAGCCCCAATCACCATACAACTAAGGTCACTTACAGGTCGCTTTGTTGTCAAATGAATAAATTAAATAACACAAGCGACAATCCCCCTACAACCTGGGGCGCTTACTGGTTATTTTGTTATTAAATAAATAAATTAAAAAACAGAGGCGCCAATCTCCACACAATTTTAGGTGCTTACTAGTCGCTTTGTTATTAAATAGGTGAATAAAAAGACACAAGCACCGATCCCCACACAGTCTGGGGTGCTTATTGGTCCTTTTGTTTATATATACATTAAGAGAACCATGCAAGCACCAATTAGCATGCAACCCTGCGCCCCTACTAGTCACTATCTCAATTATTAAAGCTATAAATAACAGTAACAGCATCCATGTTTACATGGTATTAGTGCTTGTGTCATTGAGTTATAATTTTCAAATCGAATTAACGAAAAAGCAAATAAGTGCCTCATGTTGCCAAATAGCATTCGTGCTATGTTTAAATTAAAAGCTTTATTAGATTTATAGTGGCAAGTAAGTGCTTCAAGTTGTTTAATAAGTGGCACTCGTTATATTTTATTTATTAAATTATTAGTAAAGTGGCAAGTTTCTGCCCCAAGTTAAGAAGGGATTGGTAATTGTGTTATTCGATTAATTTATTCATTACCAAGTCGACCAGTAAGTGCCTTAGATAGTTTGGAACTAGGGGCTTGAGTCTTTTTATTTATTTATTTATTAACAGGATGACAAGTAGGGGCCCCGGGTTGTGTTAGGATTGGTACTTGTGTTGTTGAATTAATTTATTTATTAACAAAGCGACCAATAAGCACCCTGTATTATGTTGGGTTCGGTGCTTGTGTTATGAACTAAGTTATGCTTTTATAGAGCGACCAGTGAGCACCCGTGTTGTGTGTCGATTTGCACAAGTGTAACTTAATTTATTTATTTAATAAAAAATCGACCAGTTAGTACCTTAAATTGTGTAAAGATTGGTGCTTCTGTTATTTAATTAATTTGTTAATTAATAAAGCGACCACCAGTGCTCGTGACAGTGGCAGCGAAAGTAGCACGAAGTTCAAATTGACTATAAGGAGCAAGACGTAAAAACCCAGATAACACGACAGTATTTTGTCCATAATAAATAAATGAATAAACTTAAATCTATTCAACGCAATAACACAGTAAGCTTACTAGTCACTTTGTTATGAAATAAACAAATTAAATAAAACAAGCGCCATTCTCAACACAACCCAGGGCGCTAACTGGTCGCTTTTTTTTTTAAATAAATAAATCAAATAACATAATTGCCCATTCCTACACAACCCATGATGCTTACTGGTCGCTTTCTTATTATATAATTAAAAAAAAAAACATAATCGCCATCCCCATACAACATAGGGCACTTACTGGTCGCTTTATTAATAAATTAATTAATTTAATGACACGAGCACTAATCCCTACACAACCCAGTGCGCTTACTGGTCTTTTTGTTATTAAATTAATAATTTAAATAACACAAGTGGTAATCCCCACATAACTCAGGGCGTTTACTCGTTCCTTTATGAATAAATTAATTAATTAATTTTACACAAGCATCAATCTTCACATAACCTAGGGCAGTTACTGATCGCTTTATTAATAGATAAATTAATTTAATAACACAAGCACCAATTCCCTTGCAACCCAGAATGCTTACTGGTCACTTCGTTATTAAATATTTATATATTTAATATCGCAAGCACCAATCACCACGTAACCCAGTGTGCTTACTGGTTGCTTGATTAATAAAAAAATTAATTTAATAACACAAGCACCAATCTCCACACAACCCGGGGTGCTAACTGGTTGCTTTGTTAATACTAGAACTAATAAAAAGACATAAGCACCCATTCTGAAACAACTTGAGGCACTAACTGGTCGCTTTGTTAATAAATAAATTTTTTTAATAACACAAGCACTTATCCCTTTTCATCCTGGGTCAGTAACTGGCCACTTTGCACATAAATTAATAAATTTATTATTACGAGCGCTACTTATCAGACAAATTGAAGCGCTTACTTGCCACTATGAATCTAATAAAGCTTTTAATTTGAACATAAGCACCAATGCTATCAGGCAAACTTAAGCATTTATGTGCTATTTCGTTAATTTTATTTAAAAATCATAACTTAATGACGCAAGCGGCAATACCATGTAAACATGACTGCTTTTACTGTTATTTATTGCTTAAATAGTCAAGATAGTAACCAATAAGCGCGCCGGTTTTTGCCATGATTGGCGCTTGCGTGATTCAATTAATTTGTTTATAGGAACCAGTAAGCACCCTAGACTGTGTGGGTATCGGTGCTAGTGTCTTTTTATTTAATTATTCAATAACAAAACAAACAGTAAGGGCCATCAGTTGTGTGGTGATTGGTGCTTGTGATATTAAATCAATTTATTTATTACTAAAGCGACTAGTAAGCCCCCCAGGTTGTAAGGGGATTAGCACTTGTGTTATTCAATTTATTAATTTGATAACAAAGCGACCAGTAAGCGCCCCGGGTTGTGTGGGGATTGGCGCTTGCGTTATTTTACTTATTATATTACTTAACAAAGCGGCCAGTAAGCGCCCCGGGTTGTGTGGGGATTGGCGCTTGTCTTATTTAATTTATCTATTTAAAAACAAAGCGACGAGTAGGCTCACTGGATTATTGAGTTAAATAGCTTGCTGTTTATTTACTAATTCATTATGTATGAAATACTGTCGTGTAATCTGGGATTTCACGTCGCACTCCTTATAGCCAATTTTAATTTTACGCTAATTTGGGTGCCACTGTCAAGAGCACTAATACTAAGTCCAAGCTTGGTACATGCAGATGCAAGCTACCTGTCCTGACCAATAATAAAAAATGCTTTTAAATACTTGCAACGAAATGACTACAAAAAGCTTTTTTGAAAGTGATCTAGAAACAGGAACACTAAAAAGAATTGAAGCTTTTAAATAATTTTCAGTGCAATATGTATAATACTCTTTGTTAGCAGATACTCCTTATACCCACAAAACCCTCTTTAATGTAGAAAATACTGGCGTTCTCATGGCCGAGCAAGGAAAATTCAGCTATTAAAGGTATAATAATCTGGTTGTTGACAGATATTCTATTAATTGTAATAAGGTCTTAAATATTAACAATTAAAACTGGAAATTACTCCTAGCTGTACTCAAGATCCCTAAAATCAGGGAATCAACTTACTTCTGTTTTAAAAATTCTTAGGCATGAACGATCTTACGCTTAAAAGCAACAGGTCCTTAGGGGCCACTTTGTGATAACTTAACGGTTCAAAGAAAAAGGGCATAACAAATGTCTCTATGCCCTTACGATAATAGAAAAAGTGAGAGTATTTTTTACGTAATGTTCTGAGTGCATTTCGAAAATCGTGTGTACGTTCATATTATGACTAACTTGCAACTCAAGTTGAAAGTAATACGTTGTGAAAAACCTTGTTTATTATTATGCCAGATATGCACATGAAATTTGAAATGCTTAATTATGTTTATCTCAAAATTTAAGTGGTAATATGCCATGTATGCGGTTTTTATTTGTATGACAGCTATTTTGCATATTGCAACCATTGAAGGTAACATAAAAAAATGTGGAATTTTTCCCACTTTTTACTGATTGGCTCTGCAAGTATTAAGAACAGTTATTTATTTTTGTAGACACCAATTATCTATTCTTCTGTTCTTCTTTACTTCCTCGAGAGAATACGCTTTTATGTGTTATATTACTTTATAAAGTGCACTGCGCACTGTACTATGATGCCACATAAATGGACATGTCATGGTTTTAGGTAAAACATTGATTTGGGATATTGTATATCAAAAAAACACTTTGTTCATTCCGATAGTTCCATAACGTTCCATTGATAATTGTATTGTTAAAAGTATTTTTCGTTTTCCAAATTCTAAAACTTACGAAAAAATTTTTTAGTCAACTGTTTTCACGTCTAAACTAGACCTTGATTTTTCATAACTGTTATTATAAGTTATATAATTATGATTGCTCTTTATTAGGGCCACCAAAATATGTTATTTTATCATTAAAAAGTATATTGACCTGAACAGTTAAAGTAGCATATGATTTCACTTGAACTGTCAATTTACAATTATAAAAATCCCTCTTTCTAGTTTTCATACTGTCTAAAAAATGGCAGCTTCTGCTCCACTTTTCTTTAAACCTCTCTAGTACTGCCTCCACTGACTTATTGTAATAAGCTGGCCATTGCGTGCTTTGAATACTATACGTACAGTTTACTGACATATCGTACTAGTATAGTTGTCCAGTTTAACGTAGTAAATGTGCTATCGAATTGCACATAACAAAGACAATTTTTTTGGCTTCATACCATGATTAATACGAAGCGCATTCAAAACGTTCTGTCAGTAAACTAACAAAACAATATATTCAAGAAAAGAGCAACGCATATTTAAGAGATTTGAAGACGAAATTTGTTGGTACCGAACAAAACAGAGCTGTTAATACAAAGATCTCACAGCTGGAGGCCAAAACAAATACAACGCAGTCAAGTTTTCTTTGTTTCTTTACCTAGGTTTGTTATGTTTTATTTTGTAGTAAGTTACATTGTGCGAGAATTGTTGCAGATAAAAATCTTATTCTATTTTAGACTACCCTGTGCAACTGTCCTAGTATAATATCCTATCTAACTATCTTACAATATAGGATTTAAATGACACAGTCTAATTTTAGCATCATTTTTCTGATGCTTCTTCTGAAAAATAACACTTGTAGTGACAAGACTTGTGCTGTCTTTAAAATATCCACAAATTCTTTGGAAACATATAGCAGAAGCCAGAAATCTTCTGCAAATCTGTATGTAACTGTTAAAAGTTTTAAAAAAAATTAGGACAATGTTCAACCAAAGGATGTCCTTGAAAGTTGTAAATGAAAAAAGTTAGACTACCATTTATTTTATTTGCAAGAGACACACAGCTAGATAAAAATATAGACCATGATATGATAAGAACTTGTAAGAAGCTTTTCAAGCAACAGCAGGTTAAACACAATAAAGAACATAATATCTCACATCAATCCAAGTATCAAGAAAAATTAATAAAAAAAACTAAAAATATCTGCTTCTTCTAATTAAGATATTTGCGTTTGGGCGTAAACTAGACCTTTTTGTTGCTAAAAGTATAAGTAAAGCTTACTTAAGGCTGTGAAAGCCACAGCTATTTGTGGAAGTGGAGCTCATAAACGCTGTCAGACTAATAAAATTAGGCACTACAAAACTTCACATAAGCGGCAGTTAAGTGTTGAAAAACTGGGAGTCACTATTTTTACTAACATTTTGTACTTTATGCTCATTCCTCAAAACTTTCGAACAGGACAGGGTTAACGTCATGTAGAGATGTTATCAGTTTATCTCTTAGAACATAGCAATGGTTTGCAGAATTAGAATCCTGACGGAAAATTCTGTGATGCCACTCTGAAAAACTTGAAATCACTTGCCCAAATGTTTGGACTGGAGCAACGTGTGTTTTTGCCTTAAAATGACTGCTGCCAAAGAGCAACAGTCCTTTGTTCTGCATGTCAAATACAAAGTCCAACTTGCAGACAATGACTTTATTGTTGGAAGAAGATATAAGTTTTTATCATCAGTTTACGCTAGAATTCGTATCAACCTAAACGTTAACGAAGATCCCAATGATAATACGTACAGTGGCCTGACATTTATTATGATTTGAATTAAAAGCGTGCGCACAGAATGTGTGAAGTATATTTGATTAACTACAAATAAGTATATGATATTAATGCAAAAATTAGTCTAAAGCTTATTTTTGCATCTTATTTCATTACATACATGAGGTTTTTACTTTACATCAGTTACGGCCACAGATAACCATTACCGTGCTGTTCATTTAACGAAGCCATGGCATGCATGTTTAGCCTAACAGTCTAAGAATAGCCGTAGATTCTTCTAGTGTGTAACAATCAAAGTATCTAAACGCTGCTGAAAATTTCTGTGTAGTACGATGTATCCTTCAACCGAAGGTGAAGGCATCGAGTAGCTAAAGGTAGATAATGTGCTGACGGTTTGGCCTGAAGGATTGCCATGTGTTGAAACATCTGATGAGCTTTCAATCCCTATTGATGACTGGGAAACATGGCTAACGAGCCCAGTTAGCCAGAACGTTTAAAGATCTTAACTATACTGATTTTTTTTAAGAGTTCAACTAATTCACTCTTTCAGGATTGCTTCATATCTAGTCACTTGTTGTAAAGTGCGAATAAGGAATTCCTCGTTAATAACTAGTTTATAATCTTCTATCTCACTTAAAAGTTCTTAAAAATATGATTTGAAACTATTCTTTGCATTCTACAGAGACTTATTATTTAAATAACAATAAAAATTATTGATTGTTCTTAAGATAAATTTTCACTTATAATCCCACGTACAACAGGAAAGAGGGGTCTACAATGTCTGATGTGTCCTTACATGGACGTAGGAGAGAAAAAAAATAACTAACATCATTTTGACGTGATTAATGATTGGACCCATAAACTAAGCAACTAGCAAACGTTACTATTGGCATGATTTATTCAAAACAATATTAAGCTTTGCCTTAACAATGACAAGCTTTTTACGTCAAGAAGTGGGTTACATGACTACGAGCATGACTTATTCCAAACGGAAAAGCTTCATCATCAAAATAACGGGCCCTCAACGTATTCAAGTGGTATGAATGACTACTAGCATGACTTATTCTAAGCATTATTTTAATTTTATTTTTTTTTATATTATAGTGCTCTACGATCGGCTCCTTTAATAAGGGCACTACTATGGGCACTTAGCACTTGGGAAAGGGGCAAGGAAAGGGATGGGAGGCCTCCCATTACTGGGAGGGGGGTAGGGGGAAATTAAGCAATTTTGCTGCGAGAAGGTCGCCTAAACCCTCCCTGAAGAGCATTGCGTGGTGAAAAAGCATATATAAAAATACACAGAGGTACTTGCCCAAGAAAGTCGCACTGGCCGGGAATCGAACCGCGGTTTCCCGCGTGCCAATCCACGACCTAGCCGACTGAGCCACCATGCGCTCATTCTAAACATTAATAATACGATGAAGGACAGTTATTTTAAGGGCCAAGTTTATTCTAAGCATTAATAAGCTTGGCCCTTAAAATAACGGTCCTTCATCGTAAGTAAGTAGCATGCATTACTACTTATTCCAAACTATAACAAGCTTAGGCTTGAGTTCAATGCCTCTTATACCTCAAAAGGATTCCCAGGAATACAAAACAATTCTACTTAAGGTGGCTCCAGTGGCCTTAACGTTAAAATTATAAATAACCCAACCGAGGTTAATGAAATTGAATTATATTCTTTGAATTCCCATCTTTCTATTCGTATAAAAAAAAATTAAGGTTGACGATGAAAATTGTAAGAAATCATGCTTACAAAATCGTAGTTTTAAGACGGGTTAGATAGAAAATGCAAGCTTACGCGATATACGACCTACTGCTGCACTTTTATAAATAACCCGTAAGGTGTAAAAAATATACTATCTTATGTATATTATTACGCAGTTTTCGATGACATGAGAAAAGTGTCTTGTTATCGAACAAAATCTTTAAATAATCGGAGACTTATTATACAGTTGCGAGTGCAAGTCAGCTCTCAGCTGTCTGCATTCTGCAGAGTACATATAAATGGGTATAACTACTCTTAAACTAAGGAGCGTACCGTAACAGTTCATCAATTAGGGCACCATAAAACTTTTTTGTTTTTTTATATTAACTCACTAAAGTAACAGATAAAATGTAGAATATGGCTTACAACAGTCTCTACGATAATTTTATACCATATTTTAAAGAAAATAATGATTAATTTTTAGTCTCCCCATTTTGATACGGCACTAGGCGCTGGAGCCACCTTAAGAAAATTTAAGAGCAAATAAGACGTGACTTTTAGCATAACTTGTAGGCTAGAAAAGCAATTGGTATCATTCACAACAGCTTAGTTGGAATCAAGATTATGTTCCAGGTAAGGCTTGTGACATTTTATTTTGGCACGTTCTCCAAAAATCTACAAAGACTATTTGATCTACAATTGCTATGCACCCAATTAGGGTAGTTTGTAGTAGATAATCCTATTCCTATGTGTTTTCAAGATTCGCAGACAACGTTTTCTGGGGAATATTCAACGACATTTAAGTGGGGCTTTACCTTTACAATTTTCCTAAAGATCAAGGCAGCCAGTGACCAGCTTCTCAGTGCTTGATCAACCTACAATTTAAGTGCTAAAACATGCGATAAACCCACTACCAATGAATATATAGACAATAGATAGTGCCATTTACATGTTCATATCTTATTAATGTGAGCCAGATTACAACACCTTACATGACTGATAGGAGTGATTCACGCATGCGCATGTAAGTAAAAGATGTAAGAACTATGCAGCACCGATAATATACGTTTGCAGATATATATCACTATTGACGACGGAGATCTTGGTGATCATTGGCGGCTCAATAAAACATTTAAATTAAAAATCATTTAAAACTTTTAAGTAATATACTTTTTTAAGCTTATGTTTATGAAATAGTTTTCTGAATCATTTTTATTTTTTCTCGAACCTAATTTTTCTGTATTAAATTGTATAAATTAGCACTTCTTTAACCTCAGCTTGGCAGTCTCCGCACATGGGGCATGACGGTTGTTGTGGTGAGAAATATCAGAGGTGCAGTGAGACTTCCTATAAGAATGTGGTTTCAATAAGAATTTTATTCCTTTCTAGTCCATGGCTCAAATAATTTTTCAATCTTACCTTTTCATTAGAGAAAAAACTGGTCATTTCTCTACAGAATTTCCCCAGGAATACGGCAAAAAAAGTTTTGTCTCATTTTAAAGTCAGCTTCTGGTATTTCTTTAACATTTTACGGAAAAAAGCCAATTTTTAAATAAGTTCTCTGCTTATATCTTCTCTTCTATTGTTCTTAGACGAAGATTTTGACCATTAATCTCTTTGTCATCGAAATTTTTTCAAAACGTTGGTATTAATGTCTGTCACAATAATAAACAAAAAAAAATTAAATATTTTGAATTTTAACGATTAACCACGAAAAATTTTTTTTGTAATCTACACAATTGCTAATATTTTAGTCAGTTTTACACGCTTTTATCCCTAACAATCGTCATTTCAGTTCTTATTAAAAAAACCCAAGTTAAAAAAAAACAATGGGTTACGGGATACATGAAAGAAGTGAAGCTTTGATATGGTTTTTGTAAAGAATCTATTTTTGTTAATTATGTAACTTTTATCAATTTAACATCATTTCATTCAAAAAAGATAAGAATTATTAATGCTTATTTATTATTTTATATTTATAAAAACTTATCGCACCTACTTTTGCCATCTAGTTTTGTACACTCTCAGATTCTGTGCCGTTAAGAAACGTCACTTTTACGTATATTTCTGATAGAAAATTTTGACTAAACTACCCATCTGAAAAATGAATGAAAGAATCTTGTGTGTAATGAGTTCGTAAAAGCCACTCAGCATTTCATGTGGTCTTACATCTGGCCTTACAAAAGGAGTTTTGGAATGGTGATGATATATGTTATTCTGTATAGAAAAACAATGGAATTACAAACTAAAAAAAAAAAAAAAAAAATTTTTGTCATTCAGAAATATCTGCAGAATAGCTTAGTCAACCATACTCTAAAGTTTCAAGTAGTTGGATTATAATTTGCATAAACAGGACAACGTTCTTTATGACGTTTTCTATTAAATTAGTTTTTTTTTAAGGTAATTATATTACAAATATGTTGAACAGATGAGTAAACATAGCAGAATACCAACCTGACAAGTAATTTTTAAAGGAATTTAAGTTATTTTTCTGCTACACTGGAAAATAGTTGGGTGAACTCTCTGCTTACTGTGTACAGCGCCCCCAGTGGTTGGTGCTGCTGCTCACTCAAGTTGGGTCAACTGCTCACCTAAAGTGGGCGAGCAGCAGCACCAAAAGACTACCTAACCAAACTCTTGTCTATTGGTGTTGCTGTTCGCGCACTTAGGGTGAGCAGTTCACCCGACTTTGGTGAGCAGCAACACCAACCACTGGGGAAGCTGTACACAGTAAAGTTGAGCAGACAGTTCACCCAACTTCTTTTCAGTGTAAAACATGTAAAAAGTATAGAAACGTTTAACCCATGGGTTAAAACTTTGCACGATTACTCTTTGAATAATGTTGTATCAGTCCTATACGTTTGTTTACATTTATCATTTCTATTCAGTTTTACATGTTAATTTGGCAGTCATTTCATAAAATCCAATATCAAACACGATTTGTATCGTGTTATTCTTCAACATTTAATAATATATCACATGCTAAAAAAATATGCGTGAATTCAGACTAGTCCAAATATCACTATTCTCAAATTTCATAAGATACTGTTATTATTTTATATTAGTAGGCAACGTCATTAACTAGCAACAACAGTATAAGTTAACTATGCTTTAATTATTACTAATGTTAATCAGGATAATTCAAGTGTTTTTAAAGTAGATATTTTTGAAAATGACCAAACTTCTATCCACCCATTACATAATAAATCATCTTATTTGCTTAATCGATAGCTGTTTCTTCTCAAATTAAAAAAGTTCCAAAAATTATATGAAAAATTATTCTTATGTGGACCTATGTATATATAAACTATATATATATGCAGATAAACTAATGTCTCGATAGGGCTGAGCTCTACCCTTGTAATATTACACCATCATCCATTGCAATGCATTTGCCACACGAGGACCAATGTATGCTAGCTAGGGTGCTTACGTAAAAAACATCTAATCGAGGTTTTTTGATATTTTTCTAGCTCATAGTATATCTTAAAAATTAGTACCTTACCTGTCTCATATTTGAGTTTCTTGTCTAATTTTAATTTTAATTTCTTGTGCAGTTTAGTGATCCCGAGAGAAAAAAAATGAAGGAGAGAGCCCGCAAGCCTGCTAATATAAATATATATACACACATGTATGCATACATGTATATGTATTTTCTACTTTCGCTATCGAAAGAGCATGTGGTTATAACAGAATGAAGTATAACGAAGAGGGAAGGAAAAATTGTGAAACTTCTCCCTATTCTCATCAAGTAAGGGCCCTAGATGAGAAGCTTTGCTCTAAAAAAAAATTATCTATCATATTTTAGAGTCAAGAAACAAGAAATTAGTATTTTTTGCCATAATGAACTTATAATTAAATTTCTTGTAGCAAAAAAGGATGTGTACGATCTTTATAGATTTTTACATCACACTATCGAATTACTTTATCAATTTTATTAGAATAAAAGCTAAAAAAAATTCAGAAAGTAACACAATAACAGTTGGGTCAGCTTAGCGATTTTATCTGTACCCCTCTCTTGTGGCTAGGTGGCCGACTGCAGTTTACGTCGGGCAAAAAAAGGTTTTTGTCCGATGTTTGAATATTGATTAGTTGTTTTAAGTAATTAAACAGTTGCAAGCATTGTATTATAAAGTCAGAATATTTAATTAACAAATTAAGTGCAAAAACTGATTGAAAAAAAAATTTATTTTTATCTAAATTTTCGTGTACATTAGATTTTAGCTTTTTTTTATTCATTGACATTTTTTTTTTGTGATCTAACTTTGTGACAACTGTTATCTGTCTACAAACTTTCGCGTTAAATTGGTATCAGTATTATTGTCTATTTTATTAAGTTCTTAGTCTGGGGTTAATGGTATTCTTAATAAGACATTATTTATGCAGTTTCCTTTATGAATTAAGCTCCAACGCGCTCAATATTAAATAAAATTTTTAAAGTTATACTTCTACCGTTGCGTTTTGCGTAAGTCTTACTCCGTGGCTCCTTACCTATTTTTTTAGTAATTTTTTTTATTTTATAGTAGTTTGTTAGATTTTATTATCAACTAC
Organism: Copidosoma floridanum; assembly: GCF_000648655.2. The sequence continues at coordinate 185,296 of NW_019384257.1, read as the reverse complement.
AATTATAAACAAATGTTTCAAATCGACAACTTATTTTAGTTAAATATTTTTATCGATATCTCTGAAATTAACATATTTAAGCAGATCAGCTTTACTATAATCATAAATAAAAGTTATATAGTTGAGAAATTTTTTATTCATCGGTGATTTGTTACTCAAAAAATTTATAGATAATTGTTGTTATAATAATAATTGTTCATACAATATTTTAATACTTTTTTAAAGATTTTTAAAATTGAAAAAAAAAATTTCCATTCTTTACAAATGTCATGCTTCTTTTTATGATTCCTTTCACACATTTTGTTTTGAAATTGAGGTGACATTTTTAACTAAAAGATGCTTAATAATAAGTTAGGAAGGAAGATGCTGAGAGATATAAGAAAAGTGCAAGTACATGCAGCTCTGGCAATTGTGTTGGATGTGGATGTATAAAAAGAGTGTATGTTAGTATACTGATACAAATGCTTATACCCATACCTAACTCCCTTTTACTGACTGTATTAACAAACTAACTTGTGAATCTTTTTAAAAATTTTTATGGTAACTTGAAAGTTATATTTTATATAAAATACATTGGGAGACCTCTACAGATCATAAAAATGCATTTTTCCGAGATTTTTTCATAATGTAAGATATCAAACGGTCATTTTTTGAAATGGAACATATTAAAAAAAGGATACAGTTGAATGATCTGTCATTAAAAAAAAATTTTTTTTAAGCTGTTTTGAATTTATATTCGATGTAAATACTATCTGTCTAAAAAATCTATGTACGATATTAGTCCTGAAAGGCACTGGCCTTTAAAATAAGCCTATTGAGGGAAAATTTTACTGCAGAATGGTTTTTCTTAATTTTCGAGATACAATAATATTTTTAGTTTTAATAAAATCATGACATCAGAGGTGCAATCATCGTAAACAGAACGTCGTTAATTCAAAATGATTGTAACGTTTGATGAAAGTGCATAGTCTTGTACTGACCAGCCTGTAAATTGTTTATATTGTTTTGTACCGTTGTTACGCATAAGTTTCTGTAAGTAAGGGTGGAAGTTTAATAATAAGTTCTACAATAGTTCAACAAACAAATGAATGTTATTCTTCGTTTGTCCAAAACCAGCCGTTGGTGCAAAGGCCTTATTTGCTTTTACTTACAGTATACTTTTCTGATCAATCGTTGATTCAGTGTAGTGGTGTTAAGTTTCACCGAGCGATATGTATGGAAACGTGTACGCCAAGCTGGCGTTGACCTACTGTTTGAGTTAATGTCTATGTCGTAGGGTAACTTATTCGTTTTTTTATCTCACGTCCTTGTAAAAGTGTTTGTCATGCGTTGTCTATCTGAATTTTTCATAATATTTAATTTATCTATAAAAATGATAATTCTGTGTCTAGTTAAAATTTCAAATTTTAGATTATGTGATACAATTTAGTAATTGAAATATTTTTGAATTTAATAAGTACATTTAATGAACAACCGAGTAATGTCTTATCTGATGATTTTATAAACTTGGAAAAGCTAGAAAAAGTGCTTTTCACAAAAAATATAAGCTTAGACTCACATTAACAATGTTAATACTATTTATAGATTTCATCAACTTAACTTACTCCTATAACCGTTAGTCAGCTGCTCCTTGCGCACACACAGTCACAAGACTTGACAAGGTTAAGGGCAACGATAATCCTAATTCCACACAAGAGTACTTGTGTTGATAACAATAACTGGGCTGCCGCTTTTAACGTCAGAGCCTAAGTAAACAGTTCTTTCTTGTTTGTTCCTTCTTGAATTACTTTTAAGGTGTGGTTACAATTGGCTGATTTGCTTGAGCTTTTCTTACGCAGTTTAGTCACCGAACAAAGTCTTACATTTGCTTTAAATGCACGCTTCTAATGCATAACTAAATTACCGAACAAAGTCTTACATACGCTTAAAAGACACAACAGTTTACTCTGCAACCTTTATAAATACTTTGGAGCATTCGATAAGAGAGAAAAAGCAAAAATTTTTATGTGCAAGGAGTTTCTACACTCCTGCATTTAAAAAGGATTAGTCAGAATTAGGATCTGAGTGATCAATTAGAGGTTAACCCAACAACTCTTGATAATAACGAGCACAAACGTGGTGTCATCATAACACAGGAATTGATAGTTAGAACTGCTAATCTCTCAGATTTTACATTAAGTACAAGCTGCTGTCAAAGTCGTGCATGATATTTTTTTGTGGACGTTCGCACTAAAAAATGTTGAAATTGTTTATTATTTACATTTTTGGATGTACCACTGCCAATTTATGTTAATTAAAAATGTAACTTTCTATAAAATTGATGAGCTTAAAGAAACTCGCCAGGACCGCTGGGAGAAAAGCGGAAAGTTGTAGTCGCAATTGGACACAGCAACAGCCAGGACACACACTTTAGAATAAATTACAAGCTCTCTTTATATAACTTTAAATCAGCTTAATAACAAACTAATATTAATCTACACAAATTAAGCAATAATGTAAGCCATTATCTCGATTAGAATAAATTATCTTTAATATTAACACTTAGAGTGGCAGAAGCGCAGAGGAGCCATGAGCAACACTTTACCAACCTGAAAGGCGGAAGTGTACTGGCGAGCTCGTGGCTTCTTTCCAACTCTGCACGTTTGATATATATGTAGGTAGTAGGGGCACTCGCTTGCTATACTTTAGTACAAGTAAAAAAAGTAGTTACAATGACTATACAAACTTTTATTAGTGGTGTCTATAATGCTAATTGTTTCATAAAAATAATAGAATAAGGACCGCTGTCCTTTTACAATGTTTCAAACAAAAATAAGTATAAATCATAGTAAACTAAAAAAAAATTTTAGTTAATCAATAACAATCTTTGGACGTGAACTCATTTCTTACTTTTTTCTGGGGAAATAAAAGTACTAATTTTACTACAGAAGGGTAGAAAACTCTATGAATGTAAGAGCCTGCTCGCCAATGACTCTTTTGATCTGATACTTAGTCGATTTTACCGCAGCTTCCAACAACTCTCTAAAATGGGGAGCGGAAGGCAGGTTAAAGTGCCAGTTGATACCTAAATCTTAGAATTAATTCACTAGTTTGTCTCATGATAGCATTTAAGTTAGAGCTTCTCTAAGTTCAGAAGCTGCACATATGAAATTAATGCCTTGATCGCTATAGAGGTTAGTACATTGGCCGCGACAACATGAAAAACGACGAAAAGTGACGAGAAAAGCAGAAGAAGAATAGTCCTCTACTATTACAAGGTGAACTGCCTCAGGTAATATGCACACAGACACCACTATGTACTCCTTTCGAGTTCCGCGGCCTTGATCTTTAGCTAACCAAATGGGGAAAAGACCTTCATAATCAACGCCTATCTGAGAGAATGCAGGGGTGGAAACTATACGGGATTGAGGCAAGTCACTCATGAGCTGCTTCTGTTCCAGACTAGCATACCTTTTGCATTTAATGCATTTGTTATGGATGGTTTTGACGACTTCACGACCACGTACTATCCAGTACATTCAACGAATAGAGAAAAGCGTAGCTTGCACACCGTCGTGCAAAAACATTTGATGATGATGACGAAATGTTAGATCAGTTAAATAATCTCTAGGTGTGAGAATAGGAAGATGCTGAATTTCTTCACAGATTTGACCAACAGCATGCCCTCCACCTACCCTAAGTATACCATCAATGGAGATAGGCCGTAATTTGATTATTAAGCTGTCCAATTTTATAAGATCAGCTTGATTTTTACTCTTTCAGAAGCTTGAAAGTAATTCTTATACCCTCGAGGGTCATATATTTTTTGATGAAATCTGACCCAAAAAATGCGTATTGTCTCATTCAGAAATCACAAGACTGAGAGTTCTTCTATGAAGAACATCAACTAAGTTGATAAAAGGCAGATGTTTAGTTCTCCACACAGAAGTGCCTAAGACATTCTGTTCAATAATTAGAGCAGACATTTATGCATCAGCTTTTATATGAAGTGCATACAATGAGTTGCGATCCTCAGCAACTTAAATCAACCACTTATTTTTATCAAGTCGTCTATTTTTTTTCACTGCCTCTCGTATTAAATAAGCGCCTGATAAGAAGTCATCTGTAAGAACTTCTTCCTGAAATATTTGAGCTCCTAAAGGATACTATGGATAGTATAATAGCGCTAATTCTTCAAGTACTCGAGAGACTAAGAAGGGCAAGCAAACTAGACCGTACGTGACTGTTGTAAGAAGGTATGATTTTACAGGTTCAAGTTTCTTACGCCAGAGAATGGCTTGAAACTTTTGATGTGATTAATGCAGGAGAATCTGTCGAAACATTTCTTTCACATCCGCGTTAAAAACAACTTTTTTATTTATGCCATTTCATTATAAGATCTAATAAACTCGACAAAAAATTTTATTCAGTATTGGAGTCATGTGTTTAAGATTTTGATGATAGAGAATAAATTTGCTGTATAACCCACGAGGCTGAGCATGGGATACAAAGCTTGACTCCAGCTTAGAAAACATAGCTTTGGCCTTTCTTGATAATTCAGCTTGGGATTTATATAAAATCTTATAAGACATTCTGAACGAAAGTTCAACTGTAAATCACCCTGATGGGTCTCGAGTATAAGTTCTTTGGAAGAACTTTTCACACTCTGCTTCATTAGCTGAGAGTGGATAAGATTGAGGTTATTCCTGAACTTGCAAAAATTTTTGCAATAAATCAATTATGGTGTATGCCTCCTCGCTGATGTGAAGAGTTGCAAGATGATTTACGTTAGTATAAGCCTGACCGCTTAAACAGCCAGACAGAAGCCTGCTTAAGGCAGATTTAGAAGCCATTAACCTAGTTGGCTTGCCTTTTTTAATTGAGCCTTCAATAATTCTGGCATAAATAGTGGCGCTGAATAATGATTCGATTGGATCATTATTTAGATAATTAGGATCAGCAAGTTTTAATCCTTCTAATTGGTCGAGATTTGAAGTTACACACGATGAAGATGGTTGGTAAGACGATACTTTATAAACTAAAAGAGTGTTTACTTGATACGTAAAATGAGACCAGAAGTGGGGCTTAATTTGGAAGCCAACCGAGTGCTTAGCAATAGCCAACACTTGACCTCCAACACCTAATAATGAAACATTTACCATTCTCAGAGGTGAGTTCAACAGTCGAGCAAGTGCCTTAGAAGCTAAGGACACTTGAGAGCAAGAATCATTGAGCACTCTCTTATTGATTCGTTGTCCTGATGGAGCGACTATTTTCACTCTAGTTATTCCCAAGAGTACTGATTCTATAGGAATCGATGGTTGAATTGCCAAGACAACTTGAGTAGATGGGCCCTTTCGGCATCCAGGCTTCACGATTCAGCAGTGTTTTTCCTTTGCTCGCGATGCATCAATGTGTGATGCTTTGTATAGCATATATTACAAGTGCAAGTATTTTTGCATAATTGATTGGCATGAAAGCCCAGATAATTAAAGTTTAGCTTTAAACTGAATAGTCCTCTTGTCTAACCAATAATTTGATTTGAATACCTCACAATTACGGATGTTGTGATCTGGACTATCGCAGCAAGGGCAAGGAACTTTAGATCTTGTAACATTCGTTTAATGAGTTACCGTAATGGTCAATCTACTTTCTTTTTTGCCGGGCTTGGCTGTTTGAGCCGCAGAACCTGACTTAGGTTTGGGCGTATAAGACTCTTAAGTTATTAATTGTGCGTTCAAAAATTCTTTTAACTGTGACAAAAAAAGGCGGTTTGGTGATAGCACCTAAATGGTTCTGCCAATCCTTAGCAGTACCGAAATCTAATTTATTAGAGACAACCCCTATAAAAAAGTCTTCTAGACTATGTTCTTGTCTATTTAGAGCTTTCAGGGCTGCAAACGGCCTAACAGTCTCACTCATTAACGATTTAAGTTCGTTAACTAAACTATTTTTCATAGGACTGATGTTTAGTATCAAATTTCCGTAATTAGTAACTAGGCGACATTTACTGTCGTAGTATTCACACAGTCTGTTCCAAGCTTGAACATAGTTATCAGAAGTTAGAGGCAAGTTTTTAATGAGCTCAGCAGCTTTACCAGTTATCGGTGAATATAGGTAATAATGGTTGAAAATCAATGGTATCTCAGTTTTATTGCGCACCAATGCACGGAAGACATCTTTAAAATTCTGCCACCCTGTGCAATCACCGCTAAAATGCTAAAGATCTATATTATGCAAGGTTGACGCAATAGAATTGATGGTACCAGCTCCAAGTTAAGTGGTCTATGTTGGGTCTTCTGACTGTTTAAGATGACTAAGATAATTAATAAACTCACCATAATTTAAATAATAGTGATCTTACCCTTCGCTAAAAGCATCATCTTTAAAACAAATATGATTTTAATCAAGAGAAGTAAGATGCCGAAATGAGTTTGCTAAAACTGCTTGAAAGAGACATCGAGTAGTTTTGCCTTGCGAGTGCTTGGCCTTGAGTCATTTTTGATTGACTTTTTTTTTTAATTAGAGAACGAATTCTTTGTTTTATTGTTTAAGAGATCTATCTGAATCTTGTAATAACATTCTATTTCTAACAAGTATTGCTACCTTACAAAGGATTAATTAAGAAGAACTTCTATTGAGAACCCGAAGAAAGGAAAAGTGTCTAATTTAAACCTTAACCACATTCGTAAATAGTATGACTGAATGTCTAAGAGCCAACGTTTAGTCGAACTTTTTCGGATTAGAGAATACTAGCCTAAGCAAGTATTCTAACAACCAAGAGAAAGTTCATTACTAGCTGTAGATGCTCTCACTGGTCCTACAATTTTTTATGTCAATGTCCAATTTTATGAAACTCAGTCAGTATTTGCCTCTTTACATCATTACCTTCAATACAAGGTGTTACTTTTTAGAGTTAAGTTAATTATCTCTTGCAATGTAATGTGAGTAAAACTAATTTTAAATTAAATTAGGCTACGTTAAATTCTTTAACATATTTTTACTTTACTATTCTTTTACGAAGTAAAATGGTATAAATTATACAAGATTCAGCATCAACTATGAAAACCAAGACAAGTTGTTTACTCCTAAGCAATTAAAAAAAACAAAACGAAAAGCGTAATTAATGATTTATTAAAAAGAAATGTATTATTGAAAGTTTTAAAGTTTGCAAATGTTAAGAAAAAATAAAAAACACTTATTCATAGGGACAAAAAGCACCAAGGTAATAGCACACAGCAAGAGCAGCAACAGTGGCGTCATCTCACAGCAGTATCTGCAGGATCAGACACGGAGAAAAGATGGCTGCCACAAAGGCAGTGGCACACAGTGACAGCAGCAACAATCGCGTCGTCTCATAGCAGCGTCAGCAGGACCGAACGAAGCAGGTGAGTTCAAATGTCTTTGAGTTTAATTCTATACGTATATGCTGTCCTTATGCTTACTACTCTGCATTGCACGTGATATTGATAAAGATTATTGTTCTCGTAAGCACGAGAGACGAAAAAGAAAATAGATAAGTATCTGATTAGCTCGAATAGTGTATGCGAGTGCACTAAATAATAAGGTACGCATATGTGCACGTATAGATGCACATTTAACGTATAAATGAAGGTGTTGCTAAAGTATACAGCAACAAAATTTAAACTACGTGTGAGCGTGCAAAGGCATCACAACAGCAACCGCACTGAGAGAGATAAAAGAAAGAGCACGTGAATGTGTTTAATACTAATTCTGCGTGCTCGAAAGCAAACGCAGAAAAATCAATAAGAGTGTTGCGTCGCAAAAAAAAGGTGGAGAAAATCGTGTCAAGGTGGGTGCATATATAAAAAGTGTGTGTGCACATGTGAGTAAAAACTAGGTGGTTGGTCGGCGAATGGGTGAGGTCAGTAGGAATTTGGTGGCTGAATCGACAGGTGGCACTGGACGGGCAGAGGTGGATTGAAGGGGGAGGACAGCATTTTCGATAAGAGGTGATTTATCAGCACGAGGGTGGATTGTTGGATGTCGATTAAAGTTGGTAAGAAATTGTTACGATCCATATAGCTTCTTATGAGCACTCTCTAAATTGAGTCTTTTGCTCAGACATCGCTGCATGGGCGCTCGTGGTGAGCCAGCTGTTTAAGCACAGTCCCACAAAATCCAACGACATTTTAACGCTCCGAGAAGCGTAACAACGCAATATAACCTCCAAGAGGTACATCAATGACCCACGCTTCTAAAAAGCGTGGTCAATCATACAGGCCCGAGGCATTTAGTGCTGCACTTCTGAGAAGCCACTACGCTACAACTTGCAAAAACCACCGAGTGGCATAAGCGTCTTGGTTAGAGATCAATCGCTCTCGACGGGGCGATCGCATGGTTAAATGTAACGAGGTAATCTATCGTATACGTATCAATATTTATAACCTTTCGTCATCCGTTGTGTTTATTTATTCCTATTATTACAGACCTGGTCTTCGAGTTCGATACTTAATTAAGAAATTATTGTAGTTCTAGTATTCAATACTCCATGGCATCTTGTCTAAGCCAAGTAGATATAGTTGTCAGATAAGGATTGTATCTGATTAAGGCCTATTGTTACTATTATTCAGTATTTAGTATTAATGTGATAGCGCTTTGACTTGTGTTATTAAAATATGATCATAAAAATTAAGGCTTGTTGATTTTAAAAATCAATAAATTCAATTTGTAACTAGTGTTTATTAACTTTTTTTATCCATGTAGGCCTCAAGTGGACGTCTACAACCACGAAACAAGAGTCTTGCGCCTCACCTCGTTGTTAAAAGAGAAAATCTTAGATGTATGAACGGATGCAACCAAGATGGCTGCCAGTTTGTTGGTTGGTTGAAGGTGAGAGCCAAGATGACTATGATAGAGCTTGACCCTCTATGATTCGGTTTAAAGGACAATATTTAGAAATGTGATTTTCTATAAAATTAATGAGCTCGCAAAAAAGCTCCCTGGGACCGCAGGAAGAAAAGCGAGAAGTTGAAGTCACAATTGGACATAGCAACAGCCAGGACATACACTTTAGAATAAATTACAATCTCTCCTTATATAACTTTGAATCAGTTTAATAACAAACTAATGTGGATTTAAACAACTTGAACAATAATTGAGCCAACAGCTTGATTAAAATAAATTATCTTTGATATCAACACTTAGTGTGGCAGAAGTGCAGAGGAGCAACGAGCAACACTTTACCAACCTGAAAGACGGAAGCGTACTGGCAAGCGAGCTCGTGGCTTCTCTCTGACTCTGCACGTTAGATATATATGTAGGTAGTAGGTGCGTGCGCTCGCTATACCTTACAACATGGATGACGCTTTTTAAGATAATGAGAAGTTGAACGTGTAGTTCAAGTCTTGCAACGATAGATTATTTTAAAAGAAGTAAGTTATACATCACATGATTGCAGAAGCAGGTAAACTGCTTCGTATTTCAAGTTTGATGAGATGTTTCTTTATTTAATTAAAAAATAAATACTCTATGTTTGAAAGTCATAAATATTAAGAATATGACATAGGATGTCACAAGCCCCTTCCCCCTCTTAGCTGATCTTAGCTGATTTCCCACTCAGCAGTCATGGAAGTAAAATCAGTTGAGCCCAAGTTAAGTACTTAAAATATAAATGTCTGAACCATAAATATATATATATATATATACATATATGTGTCATGATAAAATAAATTATATTAAAAGAATAGGACATAAAAATACTGGTTGCATATAAATTATCACAATTTATAATATGAATTATTATTTTGTCAAGTGTTGCTATTTCAAATTTACCACATTTAATTTATTGTAGGTGATGTTATGCCACAGTATTATTTGAAAAATGGCTTGCAATTTTAAAATGATAGTTCATTGGTCAAGATATTTAGTTCCATTGATAGAAACAATGTTTGCACTTAAATGTATCGTGATTTATTGGTAACGTGATTTAAAGTTCTTGGTCAGCTCTATTTTCTATGTTTTCTTTGCTAAAAGCATAACAAATTTTCACAAGGTGGTGCCCCTATACTGTAACTGGAGTACATGATAAGGTTTATACGTTTTTGTTATCTGGAGCAAATTGCGACAGATTGATCGCTGAAAATATTGATTTATATCGTTAGAGAGTTGTCAGTTATTTAACTTCTTGATTGCAGTTTTAACTGCTAGTGTTATAAAGTAGGGATAGTGCTTAGCATTTAACGAAGCACCCTAATGGCTTTAATTTATTATGTGACATTTCTATGGGATCTGTACAGCTTCAGTGAAGTTATGTGGAAGAAGCTACTGCAGTGTTGCTATCTCGATTTTATTATGCCGTTGCTGATGCTATGTAAGATTGTGTTATAACTCTATGACATTTATTGTTATTATCATTAAACATGTTAAAAAAGCCTTTTGCAAACTGTAAGACATTATTTTCACGGTAGGTATCCGTCACAACGTTCTTTACACTGCACTTGTGTTGAACTAATTTTTGTTGAGAGTCAGTGGATGGAAATACATCTTTGAAGCGTAGAATCTTTTGTTGAAGATTTTGGATGTACCTATAATTTGTTTGATGTTTACAAAATGTATTTAATACCATAAAAAAGTACAACTTGGAAAAGTCGTACGCGTAAGCTTGTAAGGTGTCTTTTTTTAAGATTTAAAATTTAGATATGACTAATCATAAATCCCTGACATTTCTTACATCTAACTATTGTGAAAACATATTTAGTTTTGAAAACCTACTAGTTGAAATTTAATTACTTACATTTTAACTCTTGAAGTTCTTCCCTTACAAAATTTGTTTCAAAGTTGTTATGGTTTTGTCTTATTACTGATTTGATTTTTAATTATTTATTTACTATAAACTAATGAACAAACATAAGTTTTTTACGAAGATCACATTGCAGTAACAAATGTCAAATAATTGCATTAGCAAAACTTGGCTGTTGATACAACAAGATTGTATAAAAATTAGTTGTCAGACAACGAATTACAAGAGTTCAAAGAAAGAAATTTTTTTTAATTTTGTTTTTTTTTGTACTTGAATTGGTGTAAATTTTGTTAAAAAAGGTTTTTCTGTTTTAGCACTTTCTTTTGTTTAAATGTTTAATAACTTTTTTATCATCTGCTTTAAGTGTTATGTTGTTATTATATTTATCTGTATCTGAGATTTCAAAGATTCTGTTGTTACAATTATATATTTTTTTTCCAAGGTTCTGTTATTGCGTAAATGTCCATACTAGCTTCTAAATTCTAAGAACTAGCATATTTAGCATTATTTAGTTTGCTTTCATGTTTATATTATATAAGTTTATATCTCAAACAACGGCTAAAATTAGTAAGGTAGTTGTTATAAGACTGCATTTAATTTTTTGTTAAATGTCAATTTGGTGGGCGTGCTTTTTTACCGTCTTTTAAGTCATGTGGTGTTAATCCTGCGGTAGCTCTAAGCACTTATGTATTGTCTTCATGTAGAGCAAAAGGTAAAATTTGGTCCCTGTCCTATTTAGTTATAGCTTTTGTTTTCAAAAAGCTCGCAAGTATTACATGGCGATGGTTAAGTGAACGATTCGATTGAGGATAGTAAGGTATAGTGGTTTTAAGGTTGAATCCGGAAATTTGGAATGTCAGGTAAAGCTACTGCTATACAGTACTTTTAAAATAAACATTGTCTAGTTAATATATGTTTATTTATAGATGTTGTTTTTGCCAATGGTCCTACAGTATCGATGGCTATTTTTGAGAAAACTTCAGCTAGAGTATCAGTTATTATTATTGACTCTTATCAGTGTTGATTTTTGCTCTTGGCAAGTTTTGCATTTTTGTTTAAAATTTTCAACATTTTTTCTCATTCATTACCAGTAATACAATTCTCGTTTTTCTTGAATAAGGTTTATTTAAGGATGTACGCCTACTAAAAAGTGTTAAGGCATTCCATTGATTTTGGTTGTCTCATGTTGCTCAATGCATGAGCACATTCGCCACAACATACAGTTATTTTAATGTTTAAATGACTAAGTTCTTCATAAATTTCTTTGGTCAATAATCCTCTGAGCAAATTGTCAGTTATTCCATTTTTAAAAAATATTCTTTATATTTCTATATTATTATTTTCTAAAGCTTTCGCTAAACCTGCTAAGCACGGGTAAAGATCTTGAAGCAATATTATACTTGCTTGCTAACACTTAGGACACCCTGACCCGCCAGCACGTTCCTAAGGAACCCCAAAAATGTTCAAAATGCGGGTTAAGTTGATGTTGGAAACTGCAGTTAGTCAGAATAAACAGGGTAATAAATTTGGTACAATAATTAAATACCGAAAATTACTTGAGACCCATTGATACAGTTATTATATGGCAGATAACCATCTAATATTTTTTAGTAAATAGCGGTGAGGGCAACAAACAATCGTTCTTATGTTATATAAAAGATACTTATATAATGGTAACTAAAAACATGGGTTGAAGGTGGGCAGGCCCTGTCAAGAAAGGTTGAGTATAATAATACGCTTGCGACCGCAAAAATGTACATATATTTTTTTCTATGTAAGCAGAGAGCTCTAACAAGTTTGAGAGCAGCAGTGCTTCGTAACAAAGTGCATGACTAGCCTATGGCGCGCTTGCCAAATAAGCATGGGATTCGCCAAAAAAGAGTGATCCAAGAACCTTGTTAGCGCTTACATTGATGTCTCTGGCGAGCTCGAGGGCCATCATAAAGCAGCTCGTTTAACCCAGTCAATTGATGTGCTCACCAACATAGGGGGGGGGGCAGCTCTGTTTAAATCCAAAGAGATCAGCTCTCGGCACACAAGGAAATCGGCTTTGATATGTCAGCATACGTTCCTAGTAAGGCTGCTTCTGGACATTCAAGGAGGTTCTGTCTAGAATTTTCTAGAATCTCCAGTCATTGAAATAGTCTAGTAAATTATTAGATGAAATTTTTAAACTTTGAAAATTTTGCTTTGGTTGACTCTGGCTCACTATTTCTTAATGTTCCTACTGTGTCTATCAGTTCTGGTGATATGTTGTAATCCTAATATAAAGGTCAGCAAGGTTTTTATTCTGCAAACTACTAGTTAAAGAATATTCTTTATCATTATTTTCATTGGGACTGGTTTAAAAAGCGTCTTCGTGCGTTGATCTGCAAGCAATAAATTGCAGCTTTGGATTTTATTTTATTTTGGCAACCATTTTATCTTCTGATGGACTTGATCAGTCAGTGTGAAACTTGAATCCTTCTGATTTTTGAGGTGCAGTTTCAATTTCTTTATTGTACAAGTCGCGGTGGTTGATGGTTGTGCTGAAGGGTTAAATAGTTCTTTTAAGTTACTGGCTCCAGTCATAGCTTTTTGTTCTGATTCATTACCTGTTATGGTTAAAAAAAAAAATTTATTTTTGTATACAAGAGGCTAGAAAGTAAAGATTTATGACTCTTGGGTATGGGTGCCTGCTGGTTATCTTCATCTTTCGATGTATCTAGAATTTGTGTGTTGTCAGGGTCTGAAATGGTTGTGGGTCTGTTAGGAGAAAGTAAACTCTGTTTTCCTTCAGCTTGGAGCTTAAATAACCTTTGAGCTAATAATGGTCAAGTGAGATCTACTTGCCACTCTTGCATTCCAGGCAGTATGATGAGAGGATAATTTTTATAGCCATTTTTTCTTTTTCTCGTTACCTGCTTTGCTGTAGTAGTGAATTCAAGTTTATTTAAGCTTTGATTGTGTATATGACTGGCTTTGTTATCACTAAGAAGAATTTGGTCTGTCAGAGTAACCACAAATGCCACTTACTTATACTTACACAAATTACATATAAATTAATAATATATCTACGTGATATTTATAAGTCATTTTACAAAACAAAAGTCATTGGTGCCATGTGAAGCAGTTTAAAAAAAAAAACATGATGCTTGGAAAACTTTTACATAATATTTTATCTGGTGTATCTTTCAACAGGCTTTAATTCTCTTTTATTCTTGCTAACAATTGCTATAAAATAGTAATTATACCTTTTCAATAGATAATATAATGTTTTTAAAGCTGATGTTCTTTTTTTTAAAACAATTGTATCGACAACTTTACTTCTATATGGTAAGTCTAATTAATTTTAGGTTAGGTCTGGTAAAAAAACTCAATAAATACTAAGGGAAACGATTTAGTCTCATGTGTAAAACAGTTTTTATCAAGTAATAAGTTAAATTCTTATTGCCATGTTATGAGGGTACTAAGTTGAAAACAGTACTTTTATGATAGGTGAACAGGTAAGTGAGCAGTATATGTAGATCTCTTGAAGTAAGGTTAGTTTGATGTTGTTTTTCTTGATAAAGGGCTCAGAAATAGATTACATCATAAGCATGAATTTGTACATTTTTTCAAAGCAAAGAATTCAACGTTAATAGTAAGTTTTCATCAGAATTCTTTTTGGTAGCCTGCTGGTAAGAAATGCATTGAAGAAAAGTTGCTGTTTTTCGTATTTTCTAATAAAATACTATAGTTTCTGAAGAAAATTACAACTGGGAGAAAAAATTTGTGTTGGCGACAAAATATTGCTAATTTGAATTTTAAGTTCGCCTAATTTTCAAGTCTCCTCCGCAAACTATTACTTCCTGATTGTGTAAGTATCCAGAGCAATTTCATAGAATTTTACTTGTTTTTTAAAATACATACTAAAAAAGTTTGTCTATTTTTTATAAATATCTAGTCTTTTTGAATTTTTTAAATAGTAACACATCTTCGTAGGAGGCCTTCTATATTTTTGATATATTCACATTCAATAAATATTTAAAAAAAAATTTAGTTCTTTAACTACGTTCCTCAGCATTTAAGAAAAAGTAACAGTGTGGATTTAAAGGGTATTTAATATTGTCAAGTTAGCCGGTGAGGTACTAGGTATACGTACAAGTGTCTATTGCCAATTTGAGTTCAATCTGATACCCCTTGACACCGTCTATCCGGTTTACTAGAATGAGAGTACATAAAATACATGTAATAGCGCCTGTAACATGGTGATATGGAATACTTATGTGCATACCAAAACACACAGTAGTTGCAAATTGCGGCGAAATATGCAAGTCATTCGAGCCGTCTAATTAAAGCCGCTGACGCTGCTGCTTCTTTGAGGGTATAAAAGGCCCATACAAGACCATGTTAATCACTTTTGCCATCAGCAACAAGTCCAGTGCTTTGACAAGGGAGCTCTGATCTTCAAAGCACTGTTGTAATTTTATATATCGCAATGAACAGTGAATTGATACATATACATTTGTCTACTTCGTCTTATATTATACTATTCACTTTGAATAGTTCTCTGGATACACTGGCGACGAAGAGGCTGTTACAGTCTCCAAGTTTTCCCCGTACACCAGTGAATCCTTCCTTGTGTTCTTCGGGTAAGAAGTGGATCTCCGGAGCAGTACGAACCGGAGATATCCTCTAGGTAAACGAGTTAATGAAACTGTGGATCTTCAGGGCAATACGAACTGGAGAGATTCCGGGACATCAGTGACTTACCGCACCCAACAGGAACATGAGAGAATCAATAAATTCTTGTTAAGTAGTATCGTGAGAACACGAGGCGTTGTATTTACGTTAAATTTTTTTACAAATGTGCTATTTTACATTACTACATCTTATAAACTATAGAGCTAGCCCTTCAAAGACTTAAATCAGCTTCTTAAAATGGTTAGATTTAATATTTTAATAATTTTAATCTGCTACGTGAAGTAATAAAACAAGTGTTTCATAATTGTGTTTGAAAATTCTATTGAAAAAAAAGTTATCACTTTAACAGCCTTTAGTTTCCACTGCACTAGGAGAGTAAAAGTCTTTATTTACATTGTATACATTTTTTTGAGTGATACAATAAAGATATAGTTAGTAAATATTTAATAATTAATAATTTTTAGAGTTTAGTACCATATTTGTTACTATATAGTTCTGTAAAACAACTGACTAAAATTCAAATCCCAGCCAAAGATTGTGTTTTACCCCATATGCACTGCAATCGGTCAGCCACCTAACTGCAAGAAAGAGGTGCAGGTTGCGATGCTCAGCTGCCTCGGCTGTTACAACGCAACTTGGTTAATTTTATTTTTTTGCCTTCCTTCTAATAAAATTGATAAAATGCTTTGGAAGTCTGATGCAGGAATATAAGAAGATAGTGCACAAACTTTTTAACAATAAAATATTTTATTATTAGTCCAGTATTGCCAAAAACATTAAATTCGTGTATCTCGGCTTTAGAATGAGCTAGAGCATTTTTTTTCTTGTGTTTCTCATGAGAAGTACAATGATGTTAGTTGAAAAGGTAAGCATACAAAGTTGACTGAGATATTTGCATTTGTTTAAGTTGCAAACAAAATTTTTTAGTTGTAATCATCAAAATTCACAAAAAAACATTTTTGTATTACTTATCACCATTTCTAATATTACAAACAATACTTTTATCAAGAATAAATGGCGATAAGCTGACTTTACATTTTTTCATAACACTTGATGGCTACACTTTAAAAAATCAATTTAAAAAAACTACCAATTACGTTAGTTTGCACTTTTACCAGTAACCATTTTTTATTTAACTCAATACTTATATTTATTTACGGTTACGTCCAAAGAAAAAGTATAGTTTTTTTTTGTTTTAAGTCAATAGAAAGTTCTTTGGTACAAAAAACTTTTTTTCTTTTTTTCTTGCCGTTAACGTGTCATTACCAATTAATAATGGATTTGCAAAAGTATCTATTTTATAGAAAAAATTTATGAACTAGAGATTGGTGGTAAAAGATTTTTCAAAGAGCAATACTAGCGGAGATATAAGCGAGAAACTTAATAAAAAATTGTTTTTAATAGTTGTTGTTATGTTTGAATAAATAAAGAGAGCTATTGTATTAATTAGTTTATTCATAAAAGTGGGAAACAGATCGACTACAGGCGCGTGCGAGGTATACGTGGCATACTCTAGGCCTTACAATTGATAGGTGGGATCGGTCTCGCAGTCGGCCATACTCTAGCTTTGATTTACAATCCCTCGCTCGGTTCTTCCTTACGCACACATAGTAATAGCAGCTCATAAACATACCAATACATCACAATCTCCTCTCCCTTTAATGAATACAAGTTTAATTTCTGCTTCGCTTTTCAGCCAAACGCTTTGACGCTCTTCGAGTCACTGTTATCTCGGGTTGAGGTTTTTCAAGGCTACCCTTGTTAGGGTCGCTTATCTCTCAATATTTATACATTTGATCAATATGTCTTTTCCATACTCTTCCTAGACAAACCTCCACCTCAAAATTAACACGTGACAGCTGAGCCTTAACTACGGTGATAATTTTTTTATTAGAATTAGTAGTATAATCGGTCACCCAGACTCTTTCTCCCTCCTCAAATTTAACATTACGTGACCGTTCGTAATTTAACGTTTGTTGTAGCTGTGCGTTTTCGATCTTATCATTTATGTTCGGCCTTGCACAGTCAAGTTTAGTTCTAATTTCTCGTCTAAACATCAAAAAAGCGGGTGATCTCCCTGTTAAGCAGTGTTCTGTACTGCGGTAATCGAACAAAAATTTTGCTACGGCATTTTTCAATTATTTTTCTGATTTTATCATTTTATTTACATTTCTTTTAAATAAACCAACAAAATTTTCGGCAGCTCCGTTAGTTGCCGGGTGATAAGGAGCTGAAAACGTGTGCTTTACACCATTTTGTTTCAAAAATGAGGCAAAGCCGCTACTCGTATATTGACGCCTGTTATCTGTTACTAAGTGGCCTGGTAAGCTTGCTACCATCAAAGGTATTTCTTGACTCGGTCCTAAAATATACACCAAAGGCTTGTGATCTGTTTTTAAAATCACTTTGAGACCATGTACGTAGTTGTAAAATTTTTTAAAGCCAAACACTATGGCAGCCGCTTCCTTATCAATAATGGCTCTATTTTGTTCTTTTTGCGAAATTACTTTCGACGCAAAAGCAATTTGTCTTTCCTCTCCATTCGGGTATCTGTGCGATAAAATTTCCGAAAGCCAATATTGAGACGCATCGCATGCAAGTACAAGCTCTTGCGTAGAATCGTAGTTCATTAAGACCTTTGTTGATGTTATTTCGTCTTTTAACCATATGTAAAGCCTTATCACACTGCGCATTCCCAACAAAGTCAGTGTTTTTTGTTGAATCATACAAAGGTTTTAACTTTGATGCGTGATCAGGTAAAAAACGCTCGTAGTAAGTAACAAGTCCTAAGAATGATAATAATTGTTTTTTATTTTTTGGTATCGGTGCATCCAAAATAGCGTCAACCTTTTTTTTTGAAGTACAAAGTTTTCCACAGTGAATTACAAAACCTAATAATTCTAATTCTTCTTTCGCAAAATCATATTTATTTACATTCACTTTAAAGCCAAAACTCTCCAATTAATGCAAGACCTTATAAAGCGTGTTAATGTGTTCTTTGTCATTTTTTCCCATAACATATATATTATCTAGGTAATTTGCGATTTGTCTCTTAAGATCACTTAAGCAATTTTCCATTTTTTTTTGAAATTCTCCTGGACCTGATGCCACTCCTTCTAGTAATTTCATGTAGCGAAATAAACCTACATGAGTAATAATAGTTAAGTTATCTCGCGAGTTTGCATGCACCGGTATTTGCATATATGCGTGCGTTAGATCAATCTGTGAAATTTTTTTTCCGCCTTGTAACTTTTCAAAAATATCATTAATAGTAGGTAAAGGATGTCTGTTTACAATCAAACATGGGCTTACAGTTAACTAAGAATTTTCGCAAATACGTATGCTTTTATCAGCCTTTATAATTGGTAGAATAGGAGTAGCCCATTCGCTCGTATTTACTCTTTCAATGTGCCCTAACTTTTCTAATCTTTTCAGTTCTTCTTCAACTTTAATTTTCAAAGCAAACGGTACGTATCGAAGTTTACAGGCTTTCAGTACTGCATTATCTTTTAAAACTAATTTAACACTGGCTTTATTGAAACAACCAACTCCCTCGCTAAACCATCTTGGATAATCTCTTATTACTTTTTCGGACAGTCCGTGTATTTCAGAATTTATACTGTTTATTTTATATAACGGCCAAATTCCAAAAGTCTCTAACTACGCCCTGCCTAGCAAAGTTGCGCCCTTCTCTGGTAAAATCAAAACATCGAAAGTATAAGCCTGTTTATTAAATACGACTTTCAAATCTCGTAACAAACCTACTGGCTCTACTTTTAAATTATACGTTTTCATCGCCAACGAACTTTTGCAAATTTGTACATTTGAAAAATATTTCTTTCTTGTTTCGTCAGAAATAATACTCCAAAACAAATCCGTATCAACTTCCATTTTAAGCCCAACCGAATTTACGTTTACATTTAAATACATTGGTGAGCGCGCCGCTTCGTTGTTTTTCGTTAAATTATTAGTACTATAAGCATTACTGCTTTCTTCTAACTTATAAAACTCGCTAACGTCATCTTCTTCTTCTTCTTCTTCTTCTTCTTCGCTCATATTATTGTTCGTGTCTTCTTTCTCTTCCGTTCGCAAATGTTGTACTCTTCTATTCGGACCCCTACATGCCGCTGCGATATGTCCTTGCCGATTATTTTTTCTACATGTTTGGTATCGATGCCTACAATCTCTGCCAAAGTGTCCTTGTTTTACACAACAATAACAAATGATTTAATATTGCGTACTTTTCTTTACCACATGCTTCTCACCGCGTGCACGTTTACCATCCTTTACGTTATTCCTGTATTGACCTCTAAACTTACTTTTATCTTTGATTAGGTGTAATTCACTTTGCTGCCCGCCTACGTGCTACATTTTATCTGATGATGTAGCATCTTTCTCTGCTTTCTCGCATGCTAATGCTATTTTGTACGCTTTATCATATGTTAATTCTTCTTCTTCAAATAATTCTGTTTTCGTTGCATGATCCCTCAAACCACATATAAGTTAATCTCGTAATGCCGTCTCAACTGCCGTGAAATTACAGTTTAACGACAATTCTTTTAAACGGGCTACAAAGTCCGACAACGATTCCGTGACTGCTTGTTTTGTCACGTAAAATTTACACCTCTCCATAGATTCGGATGGCTTCGGGCATAAATGGTTTGCTAAAAGCTTTACAACATCATCTAACTGTTTGTCTTTCAGTTTTTCGGGATGACATAAATTCCTTGCTAACTTATACGTATCTGTACTCACTTATGTCAACAAAATGGCTGCCTTCTTTTTACTATCTGTTACATTATTGGCCGTAAAGTACAGATCTAAATGTTAAACTAATGTTTCCCAATCGTCTTTGCCTAATTCAAATTCAAGTTTTATTTTCGAGTCTATCGTTGCCATTTCATTAGCTATACTTCCACTAGTCTCAACACTTTGAACTTTTTTCTCTTCGAGAGAGTTAAAATATTTTAATAGCTTATATTTTAATCTGTTCGTAGAGTCTTTAACACCAAATTTAACACCCACACTTTCTAAACGAACATATAACTCTTTTCTCGATAACTGTTCTACTTCCGTTATATCTTCATCCAACATTAGCTTTTTGCACACCCTCACAGCTCTGAATCCTCGTTGCCAGTTATTATATTTAAATAAATAAAGAGAGCTATTGTATTAATAAGTTTATTAATAAAGGTAGAAAACAGATCGACTACAGGCGCGTACGAGGCATACGTGGAATACTCTAGGCCTTACAATTGATACGTGCAATCGGTCTAGCAGTCGGCCATACTCTGGCTTCGCTTTACAATCCCTCGCTCGGTTCTTCCTTACGCACACATAGAAATAGCAGCTCATAAGCATACCAATACATCACAGTTGTAAAATTAATAAATGCAGCAAGATTTTAATTTGAACCAAATTATTTTTCATGTACTCTTGAGAAAATTATAAAGGGGAATAAATAATCGTTCCTCTGCTGTAAATCATAAGATTAAATCTTTTTTTTGTCTACGAGCAATGAACTATTCTTAATTAGAGTCCTAAAAGTTTACCTACTACACCAAAGAAAAGGAAAAAATAATTGGTGGTATCAGATATTGTTTACGGATATTACAAAGTAGCAACTTACAAAATACATACTCATAAGGTAAATTATAACAATCATCTACTTCGTTATAAAAAAGCATTAAACTTATTTCTGGTTTCCTAATGAACATTATAGTAAATATTTTTTTCAGAATATTTAAGATAATTCTTACTTTGCTTAAATTACACACTTTTTTTTAACTTAGTGTCTGTTGAAACTGAATACAGTAAATGCTTTTTAGTATTTGTGTGATTGTTTCCATACTGAAATGTATTTGACGTTTACTATAAATTCTACTAGTTGCAGACAAATATGTTTATACATGAGTTAATAGAAGAATAATCTAAACTTTTGAAAACTACTCTGTAGAAACTTCGTTTTTGTGAATGAAATTTCTCAATTAGTAAAAGATATAATGCAGCTCAGACGTTTTGTTACTACATCGTTTGGCCTAACTTTTATTTGATAGATGTCAGCACTCTTTCTATAATTGAGCCACATGAAACCTGCTTCTTACGAATTTGTTGAAAATTAACTAAACCACAATAGCAGTT
This sequence comes from Copidosoma floridanum, assembly GCF_000648655.2. The sequence continues at coordinate 163,749 of NW_019384257.1, read as the reverse complement.
CTATGTTTTACTCAAAGTTCTTTTTTTTTTTGTCAGACTGTTAAATTACTTGTAGTATTTTGAGGATATTTTCTTACTTTAAAATGGTTTATATTAATAGGTGCTACAAATCAGTCTTCTTTTAACTATATAATAAAAATCTTATAATAGCGTTTGAAAAGCTGTAAGTCTTTAATATTTCATCTACGTTAAGGTGCGCAACTTGTTTTATTTTTTACGTTTAATTTTGAAGTAAAAAAAAAATTTTAATGCACAAACAACGATAACTTTGATTATACTTCTAAGTATACTTTATATTGACTTACCTATTTTGATTACATCAGGTAGTGCAGTGCAGTATACAAAAATCATAAAGTAAATTAGTTTTTTAAAATACATTGCAAGATGTTTAAATACTGATGTTATCTGAAACAAACGTTGGAATAATTAGATTTTTGAAGTTAATATTAATTTGGAAAAGTTTTTTTTTTTTAATTTCATACATGATTCGAGGAAAAATAGAGCTTATATTATTTTTCTCAGTTATGTTACACCTTATTTTTGAAAATAACTTCTTATTATTTAATAGAAATTAAACATTTTTGCTATGCCCTAGCACTTAAAGAACTAAACGTGTATAAAAAAAAAAAATTTTTTTTTGATGATAACTGTGTATAACCAGTCTTATGAAGAAAATTTTTGCGACTTATTCCTCTGCCCCATTCAGCTAGTATAAGATTCTTTGTAATTGCGTAATTTTGATATTTCTGTAGAATTTGCAAAATCAACTCGTTTTTTCAGGTATACAAACCTTTTTACGTTATTAGGAAACTCAGAGAGTACTCAAAACTTTGAAGGGGGCTCCTACGACTACTGCTAAGGTCAAAGACAAACAAAAAATAAAGTTTTGTTTTTTAATAAACAAATGTGTCTGAAAATCTTTATGATATTTTTAATAACGTATGAAGTGGGAAAAATGATATTTATGTGTGTAGTTTAACTTTGTGCGAAAAATTAATTATTGTTTTGACCAGTCTAGTGCATACAAGGGTACAGTGGTACACCAGCTGTGTTGGTGTAGTATAGCGATGTAACATATAGGTATATGGTATATATATGTCGTGTTTGCATGCCTTTCTGCTATTACTCTACCTCTATAGTGTTTAGTATCTGTATGTCATTAACATCATTTAATTGATAAACAATGGATAACGGTGCTTCTAATCCACCTAAAAAAAAGAATACCACGCACATAGAGTCTCAAGAGGATGGAGGAAAGGCAAGTTCATGAAAAAAAAGTATGTAACAAAATATGAGAAAAAAAAGGCACTCAAGAGGTTATACCAGGTAGTCATTGCAAATATATATTTTCTAAAACGAAGGTTGGACGGTATTCTCTAGTTGCAAGGTCAACATAAAAAAAGTTATTGCGTTTACTACGAACTTGAAAGGAATTTCTTGAAGTTTTTTAACTAAGTAACTTACAGTTGTTAATGACTGCCATTATTAATCGTAAAAAACAGAGAAATAAACTACCTCTCAAGGGTAAGAAAGGGAGTAAAAAAAAACAACGGCAGTTAATTTTCTTCTGAACTCCTTTTTACCAACGCCTCCACTTTTTATGTCATTTGTACTATGATGCAAATATTATAAGTATAAATAACTAAGTGTTACGCATTGTTTGATACATAAAAGATGTAAGCGTTAATATTTGTAACTATCGTACTTACTTGTTGAACGGAGACAATAAAATAGTAAGCTTATTAAGATACATATATATATATATATATATATAAGATACAAACACTGTAGGTACATAAGGCAACAAACTAAGCCGGTTGTTCTTGAACTTGCGTAGCAATTAAGAGTAAAACTTTTTTTTTAAATTATATTTTCTTCATCATAAGTATCACTTTTGTAGATGATATATGTACTTCTTCTGAAAACAAATTCTTTTTACAGTTCTAAGTACCGTAAGAAAATATATTGTTCTTCCAACAAAATTAATGTTTGAATTTGTAATTACGTGCAGGTACAATTAAAATATAAACATGTATTACATATAAGTTAATTGTTCCTAACTTTGAAAGATCGTTGGGTCTTTTCTTTGTATGACGCAGAGTAATTTTTTCAAGAAAATTGTTACACTTAATTAGTTTCTTGCTATTTTATTCTATATCGTTTAATTTCTTATTGACAAAAAAATAAATAAAAAGTCATATAATTTTTAAATTTTACAAATGCTTCGTACCATTTTGTAACAAACAAAATTCTTATTGTGTTAATGCACAATCTGGACGAAGTTTTCTTTTTAAGAAAGTATTTTTTATTTCTCCTACTTATTGTTATATTTTTGTTGATACATTTAAATAGATAAACTTTTTTTTACTCAAACCTTATATAGCTTGGCAATGTTTTTAATGTGAAATTGTTTTCTAGACGATAATATTACTTTCTCGGTACACTATAACTGTATCTTTGTTTTCTAACTGATTGGATGGCATAAAAAATTTTCTTAAAATGTCCAGAGTACATAGAACTATATTACTAAGCAAACGTTTCAACTATAAGGGGTCATTCTTGAGTTACGTAGGGATAATTTCTAACTTTTTAACCCCCCCCCCTCCTTCCGCCATGTCGATATGTAAGGATACATGAGATTCCGTAGACTTCTTTTCCCCATATTATGTAAAGTGTTGAGTAAAAATTTTCTAGAAAACAATCAATGATTCTTACTCATACCTAACGAATTAGTCTTTGAGAAATGCAACTCATACTTGAAAATAATATTTTAGAAATTTTTAAAGTATGATAAAAAATTATTAACTAATAATCAACAAAATATATCTTATTAACATCTCATAACAAGTGACAAGATATAAAGCTATCCTAAAAGAACGAGTCACTCGCACACTAAACAAATGTATACAGTTAAAATCGTTAATCATCCAAGCTAACTGGGCTCATTAGCCATGTTTCCCACTCATCAAAGGCAATTAGAAGATCATTAGATGTTTTCACAGATGGTACTTCTTCTAGCACAACTATCAGCACTTTAATAACCTCTAACCCCTTGATATTTTCACTTTCGGTTGGTGGATGCATTAACCTACACTGAACTTTTTCACCACGTTAAGCTATTTTGGTTGTTACATGTCAGGAGTATCTACGGCTGTTCTTAGAGTATTGTGTTAAGAATTGGTGCAGTAAATAAATACTACGGTTATCGTTATCTGCAACCGTTGTTGATGCAAAGTATAAACTATACGTCTGTGATAAAATAAGATACAAAAATAAAATTTAGGCTCACGCTCGCATTTATATTATAAACAAGTTTTATAGTAAATCGAATATACCTTGCACATTATGCTCCTAGGCTCCATGTTGACCTGCACTGTAGGACATAAGAAATCGTAAGGTATGGTCTTATAAAAAGCAGAAGTTGGCAGTTGAACAACCATAGACTATAAAAGAGGCAATAAATGAGCCTTATACAGTTTATAATGCTCTGAGACATCGCAATCGTCCTCTATCGAGATACTGAATAAATTATGCAGGTGGTGGGACAAATTTATTTTCTTAATTGCTGCATATTTTCCGCAACAATTAACATTACTGCATTTGACAACCAGAAAATTTAAATACAATAATAATACAAAAATATTACTGAAATATGAAATTAATACATTCATAATACGAAGTTATTTTTAAATATTGTTCTTTGGTTTGCAAGTAATACTGGGACTCCCTGATGTGTAAAGATTACCACGCTGCATTAACTAGCTAAGTTATTGTTATTTCAGCACTTGAACTCTCATATTACGTGATCTTAGAGAAAGTATCTGTTACTAACTTGATCCAAAGATTTATGAAAGCCCTACTAGCAGCTTTAAAATATCTTAGCTCAAGCTCTGGATCAAATATTTTTCCTCGTGAATCCAAATGCAGTGCATATGTATCATAATGTCAAACAACTTCCATTAATTGCTTGCCTATTAGTGCCATTTTGCGCTCAACACGTACTACGTCCTGGATCATTTGTCACCTCAAGTACAATATCTAAATTATAAGTTTGAAAATGTTGAACAGCAAAGGTGATTGTTTCAAGCAATCTGTAAAACAAGAACAAACTGAGATTTATTTACCAAACGCGATAGCATTTATTAGTAACTTACATCAAATTTTTTTATTAGGATTCTTATCAACAGTCACGATCGCTATTGGCTTGGCTTAACCTTTGTAGGTTTGCAGTATTTCTAAAAAAACTAGGCGACTTAAGATGTTGTGTGTCAATATCATAAGTATGAGTTATTGCAGTAGCCACGGCGTGGTTTTCTTCTCAAACCATAATAAATGTCAGGCCACTTTACGTGTCATTATTGGGATCTTCGTTGTCGTTTGGCATTCTAGCGTAACCTGAAGGTAAAAGCTTATTTTTTTCACCATAAATTCGTTATCTAGAAACTGGACTTTACATTTGACGAGCATAATTAGGGACTGCTGCTCTGCAGCATCAGTCAATTTAATTGGCACACGAGCATTGTCATTTTAAGGCAAAAAAGCACGTTGCTCTGGTCCAAGCATTAAAGCAAGCGATTTTAAACTTCTCAGACTGGCAGAGCAGAATCTTTTATGAGAATGCTGTTTCTGCTAGTCGTTGCTTTGTTTTAAGAGGCAAACAAATAATATCTCTGTATGAAATTGACGCTGTCCTGTTTAGGAATTTTAAGGAATGAGTCTAGTGTAAAAAGCAATACTTGAAATAGTAAAGCTAAGTTTTTCAACCTGAATTGCAGCTGATCCAACGTTTTGCATCACCTAATTTTATCAGTCTGACAGCACTTGTGAGCTGCACTCCCATAGATAGCTGTGGCTTTTATAGCTTTAAGTAAGTCTTGCCGATTCTGTTAGTAACTAGGACGTCTAGTTTGCACCTAAATGTGAGTATCTAAATTAGAAGAAGCAGATATTTTTAGCGTATCTATTAAGTTTTCTTGATACTTGGACTGATGTAAAACCATTTTTTCCTCATTTTTTTAAACCTTCTTCTACTTTGAAAGCTTTCTACGAGTTCTTAGTATGTCGTGGTTTATGTATTTATCTAGCTATACATCTCTTGCTTATAAAGAAAATGGTAGTTAACCTTGTTACGCATTAATATTTCGATGTGTGATGTTCTGCACTGGGGTCGCATTATTTTATTTTTGAACATTCTCCACTTAAATATTGTCCTAATTTTCTCTTAAACATTTCACAATTACAAACAGATCTGCAGAAGATTTTTCGCTCTTGCTGAGGTAACGGTACCAGTCTTGAAACGCTTTTTTTGATACACCTCATTAATGTGTGTATAGGTGTAAAATTATAAACATAAAATGTCAACTAACTGTGTTATTTATAAAAACACTGTATGCTAAATGAATAGAGACACTAAAAGTTTATCTATGTGGCTTAATAAAAATATAATTAATAAAATTAAAAAAAATCGAATTGTCCCAGTAATGAACCACTATTTTTGTATGTGTCCGAACGTTTCATACTTCATTTCCCAGTCATGAGACACCGTTTTTATTAGGTGAGTCACTGATTTATAAAAAAGAATTCTCGTATTCAAGACAAAATAAAATTCAATCGATACAAATATTTATTAAACGGCGTAGAATTTTTAAAATATTGCTCAAAACTAGGTAAACACAATATCTTATTAACATCTCATAACAAGTGACAAGATATAAAGCTATCCTAAAAGAACGAGTCACTCGCACACTAAACAAATGTATACAGTTAAAATCGTTAATCATCCAAGCTAACTGGGCTCATTAGCCATGTTTCCCACTCATCAAAGGCAATTAGAAGATCATTAGATGTTTTCACAGATGGTACTTCTTCTAGCACAACTATCAGCACTTTAATAACCTCTAACCCCTTGATATTTTCACTTTCGGTTGGTGGATGCATTAACCTACACTGAACTTTTTCACCACGTTAAGCTATTTTGGTTGTTACATGTCAGGAGTATCTACGGCTGTTCTTAGAGTATTGTGTTAAGAATTGGTGCAGTAAATAAATACTACGGTTATCGTTATCTGCAACCGTTGTTGATGCAAAGTATAAACTATACGTCTGTGATAAAATAAGATACAAAAATAAAATTTAGGCTCACGCTCGCATTTATATTATAAACAAGTTTTATAGTAAATCGAATATACCTTGCACATTATGCTCCTAGGCTCCATGTTGACCTGCACTGTAGGACATAAGAAATCGTAAGGTATGGTCTTATAAAAAGCAGAAGTTGGCAGTTGAACAACCATAGACTATAAAAGAGGCAATAAATGAGCCTTATACAGTTTATAATGCTCTGAGACATCGCAATCGNTGAGTTTTTTTATTAATAATGTTTTTTCTCTTCTTATCTAATAAATAGTAATCAATGATATCTGGGTTGAATAGCATTAAACCACAAGCTTCGAAACCACTAATTATAATTTCTTTTTCATTTTTAATGGTTGACATAAGTTGTGATAAAGCTTCTCTAAATGATTCTCTCGTTAATTTTATTACATTGTTCTCTCTTTTCCAAATAAGAAGAAAATTTTTCCATAATCTTTTGAAACTAGAGAATAATGCCACATTAAGCGGTTGTTAGATGTGCGTGGAATTAGGGAGCAAACTTATCAGTTCGATTCCATTATCTCTGCAAAACTGTCCTAAAGGAATTGTAAAATGAGATAAGTGTCCATCAGTAATCAAAGAACAGAAGTCTCTATGTTCTGTAATCCACATGTCAAACACATTGGTTACATATTCATAAAAAGATTCCTTGGTTGTCCATCCATATTTAGTCATACCTAGACTCCAGCCAGAGGGTACACTTCTGATTATATTAATTGTTATACTTTGCTTATAAGGATATAAAATCATAGGAGAAGCTCTGGATCCATTAGCACCATAGGTTAATAAGACAGTCAAATTTTCTTCTTTATTTCCTCCTACAACTTTCTACACTGTGGGTGCTCCTTTTTGAGCAATAACTTTATCCATCTTGGGATTAAATAACATACTGGTCTCATCACAGTTGTAGACAAGTGACGAATCAATATCTAAAAGCTTCTTTTCTTGCAAATAATTTTTAACATCACTAAACCAACATCTCAAACTTTCTCCTGTCACGTTTGCTCTCACAGTTGTTAAATTTTGAGCTCTGCGAGTCAACAATTTATGGTGGCGTTTTATAAAAGATTCATACTCATGACGACGAGGTTTGCCATCAATGAATGGAGTCTCTAGTTTTTCTTGTAATACGTAGTTCTATATATTGTTAAATAATTCTGGTTTTGTTACTGGATCACCTGTTTTACTGCGATGCAAAATCCAATCTACAAATCTTGCTTTAACATCATCACTTAAAAGTACAGGGACAAAACTTTGTCTTAAAATTATTATTACTTTTCACAGCTCTAAAGATAGATGTTACAAGAACATTAAATAAAGAACTTGTAGTTCTGAATGACTTGCCTTCCTTTACAGCAGAAATAGCATTGCTTACATTACTTTTAGAATATATCTTTCTTGCACTATTTTTTTTTGTTTTCTTTACACATTTCTTTTTTTGCCTTTTTTTCAATTTTCTTTCTGATTTTTGATGTCGAAGGCATTTTCTGAAATAAATAAGCAAACAAAAAAAAAGTGTGTATGTACACATCATTAACGAAATTGAGGTTAGACTTTTAGTCCTACTCAATTACAATAAATATAACATAAACACTCACACTTTAAGTGATTAATTAACTTATGACGCACCAAATCACTCTTACATTAAGTTTTATCATAAAATAAAATTTGAACTTAACAGATACAATACTATTTTCTTGGAGTTTTAGAGACGTACACGCGATTAACGCTTGTCCAAGACGGAGGAACGTTGAAGTTAACTGTTTCCTACATTGGAACAACTTGAAATTTACATGTTCTTTGTTTGGAACACCGTTTATTTATTAAAAAAAAACATAATAATTTTTTTTTTTTTTTTTAAGTATTCATTCATAAATAATAAGCTTTTCAAAATTGATTATTCATATTTTAAATTGAATGTGGAAAGTCAAAATCGCTTAAACTAAACAGTACAGTTACTGTTAAAACTCTGAAACGAAGGGTTTCAAATACCAAGTAGTTTATTAGTGCATTTAAAACATTTTTTTAATGGTATAATAAAGTCGTGAAAACTTTTCAATAATTCGTTTATCGTGCCTTGTTCTTTATAAACAATCATACATTTTATAACGTAAGTTACATCACACCTTTTTCTTTGATTTAATGATTTATTAAAGTGTTTCATTACTAGGATACGAATTTCAAGTTGTTTTAAGACTGGTACCGTTACCTTACATCGTCCCAAACAATTCGTGGGTGATTCAGAGTACGTGCAAGGCTCGTTACCACAAGTGTCCTTTGCAGAAGAAGACTTAGACAAATTATGCCTAAATAAAAGTTTGCCATTTAAATCTCATATTGTAAGAAGGAAAGTTTCACTTTAACAGTTGCATAGGATAGCTTGGGATAAAATAAGGTTCTTATTTGTAACAATTGTTGTGCAATATAACTCATATTTAAATAAAATAAAACAAACCTGGGTAAAGAAGCAAAGACAAATTGACTGCATTATCTTTGTCTCAGCCTCCACTTCTAAGACCTATTTATTAACAGCTCTGCTTATCTTTGTACCAACGAACTTTATCCTACAAATTGCTCCAGTATGTATATACTTTTCTTGAATGCTTTGTGTTATCAGTTTACTGGCGTAACGCTTAATAAGTGCTTTGTGTAGATCGTAGTATGGAGCCACAAAAATCGTCTTTATTATATGCTATTCAATATTACATTCACCACGTTAAAAAGGACAACTGGACCAGCACAATGTGTCGGTAATTAATAGAGGCAAGAAAAAAAAACTAAAAGTAGAGCGAAGCAGAAGCTGCCATTTATTACATAGCATAAAAACAACAAAGAGGGATTTTTGAAATTCTAAGATGACAGTTTCAGTCAAATCATATCCTAGTTTTACTGTTGGAATTAATTTAATTTTTTATGATCAAATAACATATTTGGGTAACTACAACAAGGAGCAATCATGGTTACTTATGATTTAATTAGTCATTAAACGTAATCAAAATGAGGTTTAAGTAAATGAACAACAGCAGTTCTGTGCACCCCCCCCCCCCATCTGTACCCTAGGATAGTGGTAAGGATAGTGCGATACTGTGCCATAGGGGAAGGAGGTACAATAAGACGAGCTATTGGACAGAATCCGAGTAATATATATATATTTTTTTTACTCAAACCTTTCATA
>NW_019384257.1:137020-152882 GCF_000648655.2 Copidosoma floridanum | reverse complement strand
AAAAAATAAATTATTAATTTTTAAATTTAATTTTTGTGGTATAAGTTCTCCTTCAATATTATTTGAAAATTTTTTTTAAAAGTTTATGTGAATATAATCGTCTGTTTTATCAAATTTTTTGTGAGTAGCGTGGTCTATGCTATAATAACTTATTAATTCTCCTTTGATGATTTTCAAAATTTTATTATAAGCCTCCACTACCCCTGGAGTATGTATTTGTATGACATCAGACTATCATACCTAAAAACATCGATTAGCAAGTTCGATGATTATACCTATCTACATACATATCCACTTTCTTCCATATCGAGATAAACCTTTGTTTGGGACTTATAACGCCATTTATATTTTTTTTTACAACGCAATTTTGTACTGTCTCTATTTTATTAGAAATAAAACGCGGACGGTAGATTCTTTGACTTTTATTTTACCATAGATTTTAATATAAATGCATTAGGTTAACATTTAAATAGTGATAAGTCTTTTTAGAATATACATATCTTGAATTAAATCTGTCTTATGCACTAGACATCTTTTTTTAAACTTTTTATGTCTTTTTAAGTGCAAATATTGCTTCTTATTTTTTTGAGAAGACGCACTGAAAATTTATTTAAAAAAACACTCTAAAACTTTTATAAATTACTTCATACAAATCTCTGTAAATGGTAAGAACGCGAATGGGGCGCAAAGATCAGCTTATGGTTGGTAATCAATTTGTAAAAAACATAGCTAATTCTTTCGTATTTTTGATTATCTAACTCACTTGTCAATCATAAAAGTTATCATATTTTAACATATGATCTTAAAATTTATTGTGCTTATGTTTTTGATCAGATTACTTTTTAATAAAAGATTGTATGAAAAAAATTATATATGAGGCCTTTTTTCAATTGACTAATAAGTTTTAAGCTTGAAATAGGAGGATTAGAGCTCAGAGCTCCCAGGGGGGCGAAGCCCTGATAGTGTTTATACATGTATATTGTTTCTAGAGTGTACTGTCTTACAGCACTATGCTTCACCACTGGCACAGTATTGAATTATCTTTTTTACCATGCTAGAAGGGTAGGAATAAAAAATAAAGATAGATAACGTATCAACTCTTGTGTAATAGCACCAAGAGAAAGAGAACACTCTAAAAACAATATATACACGTGACCAGAGAGGCGAGGGATCCAAGCCAATAACCGAATAATCCTATGAATTCGGAAATAAGGGCACCAGTTTTTGCATGCTGTTTGAATAAAATTACCAACGTTGCTTGGCCAGTTACAATAACTTCTTTTCCTTAATTACTATGAAGGTAACAGAAGTGGATTGCGAGAATGGTTTTTTAAATAAAAACTATTTAAAATTTATTGAATACGTTAGTTGTACATAAAACACACACTTTTTGCTTACATAGAAACGGATATAATTTTCAAAAATAAACAAAAAAAATACGTAAGAATAGTTTTTGCATCTGAAAAATAAAGAAATCACTCTGGTTATATACATTTTTTTAATGTTCTATTTTATATATATTTCTGGGGTTACTTATTTTACATTAAAAAAGTTACACTTTAAATATCTTTTTTTTTTTTACATAACAAGTTTTTTATTAGCGATGAAATAACCATAAAGCAGGCAACCCTTTTTTTTACGCCCATTTGTTTTACAATTCATGTCCAGAATATTTCCAATACAAAGATAAAAGTGGCTGCTCCTAAGCTTTGAAGTAGCTTCATCAACTATATAATCAACGTCAGTTGATAATCTGAACATATATGAAAACTATTTCCGTAATAGTTATCTAAAAAAAACCAGAATACTTTTATGTCTTGGCATAAATCCTTATGTATTATTGACAATATAACAAAGTTGTTACTACTCACACATTTATCCCTTTAATTGTCTACGTTCAAGACACACTTTGCAGAACGTAGCGAGATTGTCACACTGTTGGTCGTAATTTTATACTATTTTATTTCAAAACTAAATTTTATTATTTATGAGATTATTACATTTTTTCCAAACCCTAGTGTCTGCAGGAATTCGTTTTAGTAAAATAACATTTATTACGTCTTTGTGTAGAAAATCTTTGTTTAATTCATAATTACGAGATTTTATTATTCCAATTAAAAAACTTGTAAAATATAAATGCATAGTATAAGTTAAAAAAAACCTTTTCTTGTATAACTTAACATTGATGGAGGGTGAAATCTGACTAAACCCTAGTGTCAAGAAAGTGGTGTTGAAAACAATAAAATTGGATTTTCGAATGTGTCCACATTTTTAGAAACAGTTTATATTACTTATTAGGTACTAGTTTCGTGAGGGTGCATGAACTACAAAGCTAAAAACGTAGGTAAAAGTTAAGGAGTAGTATAACCCATGCTACCTAACAATATTTGTTAGTCTTATGGGTGATGTAAAAAGTTTGAAAATACTTTGCAAAACTATATCGTAATACAAACAATATTTTAAAGTAATACGTCAAACACAATGTTTTAATATCTAACAAAATTATTAATTCTATTCATTTAAAAATGTATGGCATTTAAAAGTTTTTTCAGACAATACGTAGTTAACTCTAAAAATTCAATGTCCAAACTTTGCTCAAAAAGAAAAAATTATTAACGGCAGAATAAAGATTTTCTTTCACATTCCTTCGTAGAGTTAAGTAATATTTTGTAATCAATTTTTCTAAATTTAATGTACTGGTTTTATTGACTAGAGACTTTTTATTAAGACGGTCAACTCATTTATTATAAGTTCCTTGCACTTATTAACTAACGTTGCTGCACACTTGATATGACGTAGTCATTTATCTATGGATATGACAGCTTAAGTGAGTTCTCAAATGGTACAATGTTTCATGGTAATGGTTAAACCGTAAGTCTTTGTTTCTTATTTCGATATTGTCTTTTGCTTATTTTATTTTTATCCATAATTACTGATTTTATTTCGTAAGATGACGTGAATATCACTTCGATATTACCCATTTGTATGCGTTCTATTTGACTAATGTTTTGATCATCAAAGTTATTATTTATAGAAGCACAATAATCTTTGAGCTAGCTTTATATATGTGCACTTATGACCAAACTTCCTGTGAACTGACATTTGAAACGCTGCAATAAAGGCTCAAATTACTGATAATTTTTATTATAGTGAAGCTCTACAACAATTTTTTTCGTAGACGTGTTGTTGAAAGGATACGACTGCAGTTATACCTTTGCAGTAAATGTAGCACCACTTTCATTGTCTTTTTGATTCTCGTAAGATTATTAAGACCTACTGGATGTTTACCGCTATTACGCGATAAGAAGTGCATTTCTATTGTTCCAACATAAGCCATTTTTAACAATTCGTATGACACAGTTAGTTTGAGTTAAAAATCATTTTACTGACAAACTTTTGTGGGCAGAGTGAAAATTATCTATTTAAGTTGTTATCTAAGTTGCAGGAAAGACTAACGGGTCTATAAAAAAGTCACACAATCGCATTTGAAAAGCTTGTATAGTTATTGCACTTTTCTTTCTTGAAATTTTCATACCCACCGCAATCTCTCACTTAAATTTTTTGGCATTACGTAATTTATAAGGTAAAATGGTATGCCCCTAATTTTATTATATAAAATTCTGTGGAACAGCTCGTTACAGATGGTCTTACCTAAGAGACATTCCTTGTTCCCTCACCTAAAAAATATCTGCAAGTGGTTGTTAAGAAAAGTAAGTGACGATAACGAAAGTGTGTAACATAATGTAGCGTTAATAACTACTGCAGAAGTCAGCAATTGCCCCTTAGGTGCAATATTTTACTACCGTACTGTATCTATAAAATATTTTAGACTAAGACTAGAGTGGACCTATCTAACTGGGTATAGGTATTACGTAAACCATACGTGGGCCAAAGCTTTTGCAAAAAAATGAAAGTATAGAAGATAAGAAAAAGAAGAAAACTAAAGAGAAAATCTGTCCTGGTAGATGACAAAATCAGCTCTGCGCAAAGAAAGAAGTATCTTTGAAAAATTATCGAATTTTAAGAATACTCATTGCTGCCAAATCAAATTCAACTTCAAGTCATTGAATTTGGCGCAAAATTTAACGTCTTTCTTCATCAAGGTCAACAACGTTTTCTTAAAATGACAACGCTCGTCATTTACATTCGAACACATTCTTCTTTTTTCACTACATATACATGACAGAAATTTTTCACATATTTCACTTTACAATGTAAGCTCAAGTGATCCGGAACAGTCCTCATCTGGCACTCTTAGACAATTCATACTTTCTTTCCCATACGCTGTAACAACTTAACGTGTTAGATCTCGTTTCAACTCTTTTCCATTCTTAATGTACTTGAATGTCTTATACAGTGTATTCTTTGCATTTTCTTAAACTTGTTTGAATTTAATAACAGTGTGCTTTTACTGTTGCGTCACATTAGTTTTTCTAGCTACATGATTTTTTCTTAGTTTCTGTATTTTTGCGTTTAACTATAACTTGTTTAAGTTCTCTTACACTTTTTTTTATTGTTGCGTTGCATTAGTTTTTGGTCATACATAAAAAAGGGCCGTTGATTTGCAGTTTCTCACGATGTAATAAGCGTATAAAAAGGGTTTTTTGTTAAAGCTTTGAAGGCTAAAAACTGATGAAATACGTAATTAGATGCTTTTTTTTCATTAACAAAACTTTACCACCATAGCAACAAAGTCCTGGAGCCTCAAGATATTACAAAACAAATTCAGCGTGAAAACTATAAAAAACAATTAACAAAATTTATAGCCCTTAATAGGATATGTAATCGTGCTATCCAGCATCGCTTTCTTCTTGCCATGCAGGTGGCGCTGTTTTAGATTACTGCTCACAGCGAATAAAGGGGAAAAATTATCACTGCACATAAATTAAAAGGTGTTGGTATATATGTAAAAATAACATCAATTAACATCAATTTTATGTATTATGGATGTATCAGCATACAATGAAGGGAAACAATTGAGAAAATAATTACATGCTCATTAATGAATATTGTAAAAATGCAAAATAATTTTAAATGGTCATACACATGTGTAACCTCCAAATATCAAAAAATACGAGATAACGTTAAAGGAATGCAAGACAGACCCAAAATGACAATTTTTATGGATTTTCTGAAGGAGGTAAAAATCATCGCACAAATAGAGAAATGTTAAGTAGTTATGAAAACATAACCTAAAGTATCAGTTTTTTTGACGTATCTGTATGACATGGAGGTACAATTTTTTTGGAAAAATTAATGCATATACATAAAGTTATGACACAAATGCAAGAAACTATATTTAAATGTTGAACCCTAACATAACCTCTAACTTATAAAAAAATACGCAAATTCTCGAACAGGAAGATAGATGAACCAAAAATAACAATTTTTATGGGTTCTGTAAGTCTAAGAACTATCACTGTGCACAAATAGTGAGGTGGCAGTCAGTATGAAAATAACTATAAACAACGTTGACTTCGAATAAATGAACTGTAAATTCATGTAACAAAGACTACAGATAACAAAATAAATATTGTAGGTATGTTTAAAAATTGTTGCACATGTGCACAAATTATCACTCACTTTTTCATTTACAAACTCTCACTGTCTCTTTTAACACATAAATATTTTACCCATCGTTCAATTTCCAACGTTTGTGGTATAACATGTGACGCAACCTATTTTTTAAATTTCACACAAAAAATTTAGGTGACCTTTTATTTTTTGAGTCATCAGTAGGTAAACATATAACATGTTTACTGGGCTAATAAGTTATTTGAGAGAATACAATTTATTGCCACTGTATATAAAACTTGAAGCAACGTTGAAAAAGAAATAATTAAAAGCAATAAATTTACGTGACCTTTTATTTTTGTTGAAAGGTAGATTTTATGGGGATAAGTGATACTGTAGCACTAGTGTCAAAAATTCAGGATGATTCGGGCTGACACTGGCGCGGAACCCATGTTTTTGAACGATTTGGCGCTAGTATCGGGCAATTACGCGTATATTTTAAATGAGACTTGAACTCGAAGATCACGTTTTTGCCGCAATATGCACAAAGCGAATACGATATAAGTAAACAAATGTGTTATTCTCTTTGGCACAACTCAAAAAGTTTCTTTGTCTAGTTCAAAATAGCTATTACCATACGTTATACGAAACGCTATTGCTCCAATAAATTGAAACCTTTTGTAGACAATATTTGTGCAGAAAATTTAATTACACATGCCTATGATTTGTATGGGAATGGCGACCTAGGAAACTAATCTCAGATGGCACAACTGGTACTTAGGGCTCTAGCCAATGAGATATGAGAACGGTTTATGCAGTGCAGTGCAGAGTGCAGACGACAAGCAATACATATATATGTATACTTTTGTGCATAAATCGTTCTCACATCTCATTGGCTAGAGTCATAAGTACCTGTTGCGCCATCTGAGATTAGTTTGGTAGGTCGTCAGCGTTGGCCGTGATGGCGATGGTCAAAAGTTTGATGCCTAACGCAACCTTAAGGCCGTATGTTAGTGTCATCGGTTAAGCCGATCAGAGCTCAGTGTAACTATGTATAACTATGTTTATGAATGTTAGTTCACGGCTTGATTGGTGGTGGCACTGAGCTCTACTGGGCTTCACCGACGACACTAACATACGGCCTGAAGGTTGCGTTAGGCATCAAACTTTCGACCATCGTGGCTAACGCTGTAGGACGTCATACCCATTACACGGCTGCACTCATATTGTGTAAAAAAAACTTTTGTGTAGACTTACCATGTGTATTAAACTGCAGAACTTACCTTGTGTAACAAATATATGTGTAAGAAAATGTTGTGCGAACTTACACTGTGTATTAAATCGCTGCACTTAACTTGTGTAGTAAAATTTTGTGTAGAACAATATTGTTTATACTTATGATGTGCATTAAATTGCTTCACTTTACTTGTGCACAAAATTTTTGTGTACAACACTTTATGTGTGAGATTATTATTGAGATAAATAATATTAAGTACAAAATACTTGCGCAGGGTATTTTTGTGCAAAATTTTTTTACGTTAAAAAATGTCATTGTGTAGAATCAATCTGTGTAAGGTATACTGAGTCTCGTCGAATGTAGACCTTTGATACATATTACAACAAAAAGTACAGAAAGTCACTAAAGCCTTATGGGGTGTAAGCAGGCTAGTGCAAATATATTTAGCAGATCAGCGCACAGCTATATGTATGTCTCTATATTTCGTGAAGTATAACGTATGTAATGTTAATACAAAGCATTACAAGAAAAAACCTGTAGAAAAAATAAACATTGTTTCCAACAATAAAGAAAGTATTTGTTTACATTAGGCATAAACGAAATCTGAGAACATGTAACAATAAGCGATGAGAATTAGAAATCGCATCTAGAGCAAAATATAAGCTTTTTTTCACACTACACCTCTTACTATACACATACGAAGAATGATGGTAACAGGTAGCCAGATGCGATGATTATGCAACTGAAGTTTACAGAGGATCACAGAGAGCCCATCTCAATAGGGTATGTTTGACTAGATTTCTCTGGAGTTCGAACACAGAGCCCTCCTTTTAGTACATGGACTAAAATGTTGATACCAAGTTACAGCTTAATATTAAGTGATCTCTCTTACATTCTTGCAAGTCACCAGACTAAAAACAATTTGGTCAGTCAGAGCTACCAAACCTTCAATGTTTGTTTTTACTCTTATACACGGCTAACTTGTGGTGCCATAGATGGTATAAAGCTTATACCGCAAAGTCAGTTGCATCGAAGTTTAACTATTATGATCCTGAATCTCAATTAAAAGTGGCAGGCTTATCTCTCTACTAAGACGTAAATTGACAACAGTTTCATAGTTAACTGCTTACTCGGCCATACATTTTTAAAGTGTTGTACATGAAGACGTGCATGAATCATCAATAAATTTACTATTTGCCAGTCTTGGTACAAGAAGTTTCTGGATCTTCGTGTTATAATTATTTATAAAATTAAGATATACAAACGAGATTTGGCATGTCTAGTAAAAATGTGTATGTTCTTATTTATAATCTTTTGTTATGAGGAGGTTTCAAATACGTTTATCTAATAAAAAATATCATACGTAGGTGATGAGTAGATGGTCCCGATGACTAGGCAAATAAGCTGTCACAGTAACCCAGTAGAAAAGCAGAGCAGGAAATTAAAATTACAAATGTTACATCATTCCATGGAAAAAGTAAAAGAGGAATAAAAAAGGCAAATAGGAGTTTAAATTAAGTTCAGAATATATTATTTTTATTTAGAGAACCACTCAGTCTCTCACCTATTTAGTTGACGTTTACGTGATATAAAATATTGTTAATGTCAATTAGCTACAGAAATCAGTAAATTAAAATTAATTTCTACAACTGCAATTCAAAATATTTATAATAAAAAAATGAGTTGAACAATTCAAGAATTACAAGAATTCTGTTACGTCTGAACTTCTACAAGTAAAAGTTGAGACTTGTTAATTCGTTTTACAAACAAAAAAATTTAATTTTTGTTCGTCAGGAACCAGCTGATGGCCCGAAAGCCTTATTGGATCTTACTTTCAATAAACTTTTCTTATAAATCGTTGACTTGACGTTTGGGTGTTAGGTTTTACTGAATGGTACGTGTGCAGAAGTATAAGTATGTCTTACGTGAGCTGGCGTTCTCCTACAGTTTGAATTTATATTTTCTGTAATACAAAAGTATCGTATCATATTCGTTTTTTTAACTCAGGCCCTTGTAAACGTCTTTGTCATACGTTGTCTATTTGAATTCTCGCTGATATTTAAGTTATTAGTCAACGTAAGAATTATGTGTCCATCAGCCAGAACTTGTTATCTTGGAGAACTTTATATAATTTAGTAATTGGAATACTTTTGAATAAAGAAAGTTAATTTAATAAATAACTAAGTTACGTCTTATCTAATAATTTGTTTCATTTAGAAAAGCTAGAAACAGTTGATTTACCAAAAAATATAAACCAGAAAGCTCACTTTTACAATTAAAATGTTTATACAATTTATAGTTTTACTTAACTTCACTTACTCCTATGATCATTAGTGAGCCACTGCTTGCACGCACGCAGTTGCAGAATACTACAAGGTTAACTGAAACGCTGATTTTAATCCTACACGAGAGTACTCGTCGTGATGACAATAATAAGACTGCTGCTTTTAACGTCCAAACTTAAGTTGATAGTCCTTTTTTCTTATTCCTCCTTGATTCACTTTTTAGGCAAGTTGGCAGTGGACTAGTTCACTCGAGCTTATCTCACACAGCTCAGTTACTAAGCTCAGTCTTACATTTTCTGAAAACGCCCGCTTGTAAGATGTAGCGTAATCACTAAACCAAGTCTTACATCTGCTGGTACGTAATGCAATTGCAGGAGCAGGTGTATTACTCTATGTTTGGAGATTGCTGGTCTTTTGCTTTTTACAATTTAAAAACAAAACTCTAAGTTTCGAAGTAATCAATAATAAGTAGATCACAAGGGATGTCACATGCTTTCTTTTAGGTAATTTTCACCCTTGCCAATTGTAAGAGCAAAGACAGTCCAATCCTTTCAAGTACTCAAAATACAAACGTAAATATTTAGCAATATAATGTATACAATATAAGGAATACGACATAAAAATTGTGTTAACCTATAAATGAATACAATTCTAAATATAATTTATCATCTTAAGGTTGTTATGCATATCTTCTGTGTTGAATGTACTGTATGTATTTATGTGTTACAGCAATGATTGTAGAATGATTTTCAATTTGGAAATGGCAGTTTGATAGTTACGATTTTTAATTAGTTTGATAGGAACGATGTTCTCACTTTTAATATCGTAATTCATGAATAAGGTGATTTGGTAAGGCATTTGGTCACCTGTTTTTAATCTGTCGTTTTTGCTGAAGACATGACGCATTTGCATAAGCCTTTGTCCCTATACAGTTACTGAAGTATATGGAAAGGTTTATACGTATTTTTTATCTGGAGCAAAGAGTGACGAATCGGTCACTGAAAATGTTGATTGATGTCTTCAGAGAGTTGTTGGTTATTTTCCTTCTTTATTGCAGTTTTAACTGGTAGTGTTATGCAATAGATGTTAAGGCCTTGCATTTCATGATGCACTCTAATGGCGTTGATGTTTTATGCAATATTTCTGCGGGATCCATTATGCTTCATTGAAATGAAGTGAGAAGATCTACTGCAGTGTTGTTATTCCACTTTTATTATACTGTTTTTGATCCTGCGTAAAATTGTGTTATAACATTATAAAATTTATCGTCACTAATGCTCAGTATGTTTGAAAAGCATTTTGCAAACTGTAAGTCATTATATTTACTGTTAGTTTTGTCAGAACGTTTTTTACACTACACTTGTGTTAAACTAAAGGTTAGTAAAAGTCAGTGGCTTAGAATACATCTTCAGAACGTTAAATTTGTTTTGAATTTACAAGTTGTATGGTATACAATAAAAAAAGTAAAATCTTAACAAGTAGTATACTTAAACTCATAAAATTTTTTTTTTTTTTTTATGAAGGGATTAAAAATCAAAAAAGCAATAATAATAAATGTATGGCATGCTAACATTCAACTGTTGTTAAAAAAACCTTAGTTCTTGAAAGTAGTTAATTAAAACTTATTTGCTAATATTTTAATTACTGAAGTTCTTTCCTTACAAAATTGTTATTAAAGCTGTTATGGTTAAATTTTCTTATTTATTCATTTTTCAATTTTTTAGGTACTAAAAACTTATAAGCAAACGTTTGCTTCTGATAAAGATAACTTTGTAGTAACAAAAATCAGTAAATTGTATTGGCAAAATTTTACTGACGATGCAATAAAATTATTTGAAAATAATTTTTCAAATAGTAAACTGCAAGAGTAAAAGGGAGAAGAGCTTCATTCCAGATACACATATTTTATAGTCAACGTGCTAAAATTGTTGCTGATGTGCAGTTTTAAAAGGTAAGTATAAAGAACAAAGCTTTTTTTTAACAGTTTTACTTGTGCATTCTTCAAAACCATTTGGTTGATAAAATTAAAAATATATGTATCGACGAAAAAATACTATACAAGTTGGTTACATAAGTTTTATTGTATATTGTTTAGAAAAACCGTATTTATCAAAGTTTAACTGACTTTTTTGTGTCAGTATGGTATTATACTGGATACCCGAGAAAAAAGGGTGTCAAAATGGGTGCGGAACAAAGTATTTCTTGAGCTTGGCGCCAATGTGAAGTTTAATTTGATGCCAGTGTACTAGATGCAAGAAAGTTTGATGTTATGAGGAGTAAGTAAAAGTAGAATGAAGTCTTGATTAAAGTTAACTAAACGTTTTTTTTTTCTTAGATAATGGGAACCTTTTAACTGTCAAAATTCCATCTATGCAGTTCGAGATAAAATCAGGATAGGACGATGAAAGGCTTGGATTATGCTATCGTATCTGAAAAAGGACAAGTCACGAAATGAAGGAGAGATACAAAGAAGTGTATCTTGATAAAATAGAGTTGTAGCGTCATCAGCGTTCAGGATTACCAGCCATGTAACATACAGCTCTGTTTGTGAAGTGTGCCTGTGAATGACTGACTTGGTTTAATGGTGGCCAACTTCATACAGTCTTTTAGTGGACAAATCGTTGCTGAAAATGTTGGTAAGAATGAATTTGTTGGCAAGAGGCCTTTGGAAATAATTATGAAATTCCACTATTTTTTCAGTAAAAAATAGAAAAAAATTCCAAGAGTTAACTTCGGTATTTTTCACAATAAATTTGAATTGAAGAGAGAGATTGTGATGAGACACGATGACATGATACACTTTGCGCGCGGGCTCCATGCACTTCACCAGGGCGTCTCATGCTGTCTAGGCTCCCAGACCACACTTTACTAGTATAGTCACATCCGATGCATTATATCAGTGAAATCTAGAGTGTTGCATGCATTCACGCGTATTATGCATAACGTGTCCAATACTGTAATAGTATAAACAGTTATCATGCTATAACTGCTTGGATTTTTTTCCGTGTAGTAAAAAGCAAGTATATTTTAGCGAAACATCAAACTTATTATTTGCTATGTTATCAAGCAGCGTTAATTAAATTATCAGTGTGTCTCAGTATTTTTATCTCAAAAGAATCAAAATTTTAATAACTAAACAGGCTCTTTTAAAACGATGACCTAGTGTGCCACAGTATTTTTATATTTAATAAACTAGAATGTTAATTAAAAAATAAGCGCTTATAAGACAATGACGAAGTATGCTACTTAAATTTTGTCTTAAATACATTGAAATGTTAATTAATACACAGGCACCTTTCACAAAAGAATCAAGTACACCCAGGTCTTTTTAATTCTCATTCTTCATGACGTTAATAAAAAAACAAGCCCTAATAGCAAAGACATAGTAACACGTACGTTAAAGTGTTACTATATTTAATAGACTAAATGTTGAAAAGTGCTATAACCTTTTAAGCACTTGTGCCTTGCTGTTAGTTATAAATAATAATGCTTATGTTGTATAAATGAATACTTACTAAAATACCATAATTCATGAACATTTTTTCGTTTAAAAGAGGAAGTGATGACTATCCATAATCAAGTGCCTTCTTTTTAATATTACAAAGCACTTGATTCTTTTAGTAAGTAGGGAATAAAATAAACAATGAATAAATTAGTAAACATATTGAGAAAATTTTAGTATAAGTCTTAAATAATAATAAATAATAATAATGCTGAGTAATAAAAGAGCACTTTTATCCTAATGACGTATTGTGCTTATGTTGCTTCGTAAAAAAAAAAGGATAATGCAGTTAAATATATACAGGTGCCTTTAATAATAATTAATTCATAAGTAATGGTAGTTTACAGTTGCCTAGAAGAACTCATTAAATCATGCTGTGCACTTGACCTTTTTTTATGAATTCGAATGTCAATTAATTATTTATATCTTTAATATTAAATAAGTATTTCAAAGTCCAGCTCACCCTGCACCGTAAGTTCTTGTTTTTTGATAACAATGAATGCTATTTATAATTAAAAACTGCCCTAAGCTGTATTACACAGTGTACTATAATCCTTTAATTTGTATAAATATGTTTTTACATAAATCGTGGTGTAATTTTGAAATAATGCTGCACATCTGATCATTTTGATTGACAATGAATGCGGAAATTTATAAACAAAGAAGTAGTTATAATTAAAGGATCTTAATGCAACGCCTAACATAGTTCAAGATGCTTTTTTAATTACAAATGACAGTTCTAATTATCAAAAAGTGAGAGCATAGAGGCTGGCTTATATAAAATTAGAACCATTTATTTAAGAATTAAAGTTACAAATATCAATTAACATACTAACATAAAAGTCAAGTGCACAGCATCATTTAATATGTTACATTTTTGGAGTAGAGGTCAAAACTTTGAAAAAATGATGGTTTTCGAGATTCTGCTTCCAAAACGATAACCTCTTGCCCTAAAAACAACATGTAGGCTTGAGAACAAACCTTATTTACTTATTAGGAAATAAATAGAAATTTCAAACTCCTTTTATGGCGATGCCTTACAATCATTTAAGAAATCAGTAAGTTAGAGCTTTGAAAAATGGTAATTTTTAAGATTTTGCTTGTAAGAACTCCATTTCTTGCTCTTAAAAGAAAATTATGCTTAACTGTTAGAGTTTTCTGATTCTGATATAAAAAAAAAAACAACTAATTTTTCGTAGAGGTACCAAAGGTTTTTTTTAAACATCTGTATGTTAACTGAGAAACTGCGGTTTTCAAGATTTTTCTCACAAAAACTTAATATTTTTCTTTATAGTTTAATATGTGTAATATCTTTTTTATCTTTTTTAGATTCTTAATTTTAGTTTATATTGTGTCAGTTGCGTCACCAGACGTTTCTGCTGAATTTTGTATTATCTTGTGTGCTGAGATGAAAAAAATTCTAACCACAACAAAACTCTTCCCGATTAATCATTTGGACATCACACTTATGTGTTGCCATAATGTAGATGATAGAAACGTTTTGGTTCTTGTTTTGTCCAAAAGAATTTCTCATATAGAATGCAGCTTCTTTAACAGTAGTTTGTACCTGGAATTGAATGAAATATAATACGAATAATACTATTTCATTCAAGTCCCTATAGCCAATAGATTTATTCCACTAGTGCGAATTTCCAATGTTGCTCCCAGTTGAAATATTTCACACAAACACCTTTGACATGAAGTACAAGACTGATACTTTCGCTTTGGGCGTTGTTAATATTTTTCGTAAATTAAAGTTTACAGGACACAATCAGATTTTTTTCGTCCTCTCTTTATTAAATGCCATGCGATGCCTACCTGCTTTCTTCATTTGTAAATGCTGATTGTGTACACTTTTATTTCTTAATTTCTCTTTTAGAAACAGATTGTTTAAGGCCTTACAGCTTTCACACCGCTGGATATTTTTAATATATTACACGTTGGTAGGCACTTTTTTTCCTTTAATTGTGCTAGTATTAAAATCATTATTTTATTAGAGTACTTGAAATAAGCTTTAATTATAGCCCAGATAGAATCTTAAATATTTATCTAGTCAAAAGTTATGGCTTGTGTAAGCAGATGCGTGAAGACATTAAATTCTGCTGCTATCGATTTTTGATATAATTGATCTAACCAACTGTTATATTTTACTATTTTATATACGACTTTTCAAGAAAATAATAACGTTTGGATTTTGTTCATTGATTAGCACAGGTGTTGTTAGAAAATCAAAATTGTCTGATCGAATTAAGTTTTCGTCAATGAAAATTTAGACTATCATGGAAAAAATGTATTGAAGAGTATTTAACAAAGCCAATTAATCGTAATAAGATTGAACAAAAAACATTTTTCTCCAGAGCTTGAAAAAAATAACAAAAACAGTAAAACACGGTTGTTGGCGTCTGAAATAAACAATAAGTCGTAAAACATACAAGACGAAAACGAAAAAAATAAAAAAACTGAAAAAGTATGTGTGACTAAAAAGCAACAAACAAATAAGCCCCAGTTCATTCTAATTGGTCTAGGGGTTTCCCCGCAAAATGCCAAATATCTCGTTTTTTGAGCTTACACTTTAAAATAAAAAGCTCTCTTTTGTATAAACATTAAGAGCTGAACTATTACATACTTGTAGCTTAACTAATTCTTAACCATCACACCTAATTTGAGCAAAACTGTATAAATGGGTTTTGATAACCACAGCTAAGTGCAAAAAAAAGGTACTTTGAAAAAACAGCCTAAAAAAAGTTGTTTACAATGTTAGATACACTTTTTTGCTGTATCAAATTTTTTTATACATACTCTACAACTATCTAAGGTATCAAACTCTTTTGCAGTCTGAAAGTTGTTAAAAAAATGATTAATCACATGGGTATATTTTGCATACGGCAGTACGGTGCATGAGGGGCAATGAACTGCCCGCCGTAGCCACCGGTACATAGGCTACGTCAAGTCTCTGAATCTGGACTCCAATGTAATCGAACAAGTACGTTCAAACTGTAAACGCTCTTTTAAAAAACAATACTACAAAGACGAATAACTAATTTCTACACTGTAAAAAAATTTGATACTTCGGTAAATTGTAGAGTAAGCATTCAAGAATACGATTTCGCAAAAAAATAACTTCTAACGTTGTAAACCACTTTTTTTAGGCCCTTTTGCCAATTTACCTTTTATGTATTAAGCTGTGGCTTGCAAAGTCCATCCATCCAAACTCTCTGAAACTTCAGGTGGTCTTTAGAGATCACACAATCTACCACTCCGTGAAATTTTAGCTCTTAATGTTTAAGCAAAAGAGAGTTATTAATTTTTAAATATTTAATCAAA
>NW_019384257.1:95183-130049 GCF_000648655.2 Copidosoma floridanum | reverse complement strand
AATAGTTAGGTTCTAGAAATTACAGGTTCGATAATTTATATTTATAATATTTATCTTACTAACATTTAAAGAAAAGTCACTAAAACCGTTGTAATGGCCAACCGCGAAAACTACTGAACCGATTTTGCTAAGATTTTGCATACCAATTCTTGACACTTCCTAAATTGTTTTGGTATGGTTCTTACCTCGAAAAATTAAATAACAATATCAATAAATAAGCTCAAAGTTTTGCAAAAAAATTCCAGCTTCTTACTTTAGTTCAAAAAGATCTGGCAAGGTGGCATCGACATAAAATCGAGGCTACCTGCAACAGAATTCAATAAGTATAGTTATAATAGGCGAGAGCGTGTCAAAGATCTTTGGAGTAATCTACCAGCAGTTCATCGAGCTGTATCGCGAATGTATATGATAGTCGTACAGCTGGATATC
Organism: Copidosoma floridanum; assembly: GCF_000648655.2. The sequence goes on along the minus strand of NW_019384257.1, from coordinate 129,620 downwards.
CTGGTTACCGACGACACTCTTTTCTAATGGGCAAGTGACCTAGGTCAACATCCACCCTGAATTTTCCTGATTGCCGAGTACCACCAATAAAAATTGTTCTAACCGATAACGTTTCACGCAAAATACCAAGAGATGTATCTAGCCAGAGCACAACCTGCTCTGACACTTCCCAGTTGTGTGGCCGATCTACCATCCCGCCTGGAGTCGTCAGAGAAATTTTGGCTTAAAATGTACGCCAGGGAAGACAGCCCTGAGAAGTACAGGCAGCCATAATGGCATACTTCTCAGTGGTCGTCTCCCCAACGACATACCCACATTTTACCGACTAACGATAAGTGGTTGGTTATCTGGGGAACGACCCGAAGACGAGATGTTCTTTGGTCATGGGTGTACCTCACTCCATTACAGTCTCCGTACATAGAGACTTCGAGGGTAAGAGTCAAGCTACTCGCAGACTGCTCTTCATCATCAGAAATAATAATAAGGAATAGCTGGTAGTTTTAGCACTCGCCCTTTTTAGGGCCATTACAAGTATTAACGTTTCCTACTTAACCATGAATCTCATCTGTTTTTTTAAGGGACACCTAAGTTAAAACTACTTTGCTACCAAATATATTTTTAGTACCATTTTCAGAAGCAATTCGTTGACTAAAAGATTATGTTAACTCAAGACGGCCACTATTAAACCAAGTCAGTCATTGACTGGCAGTCGTCACGAGTTTTTAACGAAGTTGTTCGTCACAAGGCTGAGAACTCTGGTGATCGACGACCCTATATTACCCTTTCGACTCTAAGCATTCAACCAGGAATCACCGATCCTCTTCAAGGTCTGCGCTGGGTGAACCTATAACAGCTATGAAGAGAAAAAAACTTGAGCCAACGGGACAGTCTCCAACGGGCAAGTTTTACGAACTCATCTCCCTATCTTAGATCACCAAACTGACTGAGTCTGCAAAAAAAGGTGCTTTAAACATCAACGTCTTTCATGTTATACCAGGAGACGTTGGAAAAGATCTCTACAACTAGCTCCAAAGCTTCGGACTTTGTAATTTTTTTCCCGATCAGTCTTGAACTTCAACAGCAGGCCTGAGAAGATCACCCTGAGGTATCCAGGCAGTCACAATTGCTGTTAACTTCAGCCTAGAAAAAGTATACGTAAGAAGCTCTCTGATCTTTTTTAGGGCCATCGGAGGTCGAGCTACCTTGGCAACAAATATATTAGAACCTAACAACGTTGACATAAAACAGCCTTTAGGGCTCACAAAAGTCTTAAGCATACTATAAGTCGCAAGAGGGTGAATAAGAAGGTGAAGAAAAAACTTTAAATGTATCTAATAAATACTATTTCAAGCGTCAAGAAACTAACAAAGGAAATTTATCGAGATTGGAACAGCAGCATTAAAATTGACGAATAAAGAATCCAAAAACGTGAGAGATCAGCTTTTTATCTTATCTCACAGTAATCTCATAAGTCTTTTAGTTTTTGAAATAAGTAGAAAATGTATTTGTATTTTTGTGGTGATAAAAAATGTAGAGATTAAGCTCTACGACTTTGTTGCTCTGGTAATAAAGTTGTGAGATAAGAGAAAAAAAATTCATTTAAGTATATATTTTTTAGGAATTATAAATCTTAACAGCTTTCAAAAATGACTCTTTTCAAAAATTATACGAGAGAAACTGCAAATCAACGGCCCTTACAGCCAACAATTATTTTATGGCATAAGGAGCGTGGGGTACTTTTTAGCATAATTATATTTTTTTACTTTTTACAGCTTAATATTTGTCCAAATAAACCGTATGGATTTCGAACAAATATGTTTTTAATAAAAAGATTTTTGTTCTGAGAAGTGTCAGGAATAGATATTAAATTTCTAACTAAGAACATTTCACATTACATGTCAACACACTCAGGTGTTCCATTTAGTAAGTCCCAGACGAAGCTGAGACGGGGGGCTGCTTGTGTACATTATACATTCGACTAATTACAATGCGTTTATCGAAGCCAAATGAGTTCTGAAATAATACCTTACAGTTATACTTAAAAAAATTAGCTTGCAATAAACTGCGCAGTATTTCGCAAATTTGTAAAATGGTCCTTGTAAAGTTAGTTCATCAAAATTTGTTAAGCAGATACTGTATTATTTAACTTTGATCCAAANATAATAATAATTATAATAATAATAATTATAGTGACAATAATGATAATTATAAAGACAATAAAACTATGGGAAAGAAAAAAAAAATTGCAACGGTCAGGAATCGGAGAATACCTGGCTACAAGTCATGCGATAGCTAAACAACTAGTCTGCTTGACCGTTAAGAAACAAGAAGCTATGGTTTAAAATAATATTAAAGTTCTAAGAAGTTGGTGGAGCTAAAGTTAATTGCTAGGTAAGGGAGCTTCTGTACTAAACATTTGGCACAACAATATTCCGCCATTGAACGGCAGTTATAAGTGATGATAATTTTTTCTTAGCATTTTTATTAAGAGCTTTAACAAAATTTTTTTTTACTTCTCCTTATTATTCAACAGCCAGCAACTTTCAAATGATTTTTGTTGATCACTTTCTTCAATTTCTTTGCTTAATTTCAATTGACAGTCATCTATGTTAGATGGTTTCATGACCCTTTCATTAACAGGTCATTTACGACCAATTCCGACCGTGGTTCCATAAGCGTGGTCTTTTTTTATTTGATTATTGACCCTATTTCCTTGTCTTCTTGGCCGTTTCTTTTTAATTTTTTAAATTCTTTTTTTACTACTTATTTTAGGTCAGTTTGGTTAGTTACTGGTGTCTGCTTAGCATTTCAAGGCTATAAACGTGATGAGATACAAATTAACTGTTTATAATGCTTCTGTTGCGTAGAATTCTAATGAAACGGTATGCTTAGTAAATAACAAGACAGTTTATTCGAATTGATTACTTTATTTTTATATTTTCTTGTATGAAGGTACAAGTGGTGCCGATTTACTTATTATGACCACTCTGTTTCTAGTTACTGATTTTCGAGCTTCCTGGCTACTCCTGTGGGCTGTTCTTGTGCTTTTTCTTTTCCTGCTCATCCTTTTTCCTTCTACTAACGTTCGTGATCCATCCTATGCAATACGGGCCATACTGTTGAAAGCAAGTCTGTTTGAATATGTTCTTTTTTCGACAAATTTAAATTGACAGTGTTTACATAGCTAATTTAAATAATTTTTTACTAAACTTGGACTGGGTGTATTTTTTAATATGAAATTCAGAAGCAGCTCATAAGAATTTAAAGTTTAATATCTATAGAGTTTTATTAACTATACATTTAAAGGCATATGTTTAAAACCTTTTTTTTTCATCTTATTTTAGAATACTTGAATAGTTAGGTTCTAGACCTTATTCTACCTCATTATTCTATGAGCTGTTTTGTGTCTCTAGTGTGTACGTTTTGTTCTTACATGGTATGGCTGACAGTCACCAACGATATGATTTTTGTTTAAGTAGCAGGTTTGCTGAACAATATCAGTAACTCATATCTTGTGACTGCTGTGGATTTAAAGGGGTTGTTTTACAAGTTTTTCTGTTGAGATTGTTCTGACTTTGTTCATGAGATAGATACACTTTTTTCTTGGATGTTCTTTTTCATAATGATACGTATGCAAGGGTACATTCATATTTTCGTTTGAATTTGTTTTGAAATCCTTGTATGAAAAAAATTTTTTTTACAACTCTTAGTAGAGTTTATCTATTTTACTTTATGATTAATTACGCCATCAATTAGAAAACTGTAATAGTCTGCCTGATTCAAGAAATTCTTAAATTGCAAGTGCATTTTTTAATAATTGAAATTTAAATAACTTAAAAACATTTTTTTTTCTTAAAAATTTGCATATCTCCCACCCTGTATAATCTTTTTGTTACATCATTATCAAGTAGACTACGTTTACCCGTAAGTGTATTTGTTAATATATTGTTGTTCAGTTTTTTTTGCATGTAAGGTAAATTTTTTCTTTCTATCGTTATATTTTCTTACCATACGTATCTTCTTGCTCACATGAAACACTAATAGCTTCCTTTTTATATATTTTTGATAACAAACAAACAGTTTTGTTATTAAAAATAATGTTTCATATTGCATATAACAATTTTCTTACGGGTTGCGAAATATTGTAACCTATTATTAGTACAATGATCTGTCTTTCCGAGTGTTAGGTGTAACATTATTTGCTGTAAAAAAAATTCCGAATTGAATGTTCTTTTCTTTTTTTTACTTATATTGACAATGCAATTATATTATTTTTCTTTGTGAAACAATTAATTATTATTATTGCAACGTCTTCTGTGGATGTTACAAGCATTTTCTAATTTTCATTTTATTTTTGGGTTACGTGTCTAAAGGTTGCGAAACAAATAGTTAACCAATACTTTTCTACACATACTTACACTCGTACATAGTTATGTGTGTTCTATTATCCTACATGGTTCTATATAAATATTTTATCGTTATTATTATGCTCAGTATAAATTTTATTTTTATCATTATTGTTGTTATCGTCATAATTACTGTTTTCATTATTATTTTAAATACCATTATTGTTATTATTATTCTTGTTATTTTTTTTTTATTATTATTATTAATAGGAGTTTAAGTAGTAGTATTTTTTTTTTATTTTTGAACGACCTCTATAAGCTGTCATTAGTTAGTTGCTGAGGGTCACTTTAAAAGTCTGATAGCAGTGGTGATTCAGGGAAAGGTATATTCCTATCCTTTGTAATACGTTCTTGTATGAAACTTGATAAAAGTTATATATTGCGTCATAAAAGTATCATCTTAACTTTTCAGTTCAGTGTGGCACCCTTTGGTGCTTCTTTTGCTTGTATATACCGTTATAGTTCACTCGTTTTTTTTTCGCTCTCACTTTTTCTAGGTGGTCCACTCTGTGCCCTTTCTTTTTGTTTAAGTTAACTTACTTCACCGTTATTTGGTATATTTGCTTGCTACTTATTATTATCTTGGAGTACACCTTGCGAAGAAGCTTAGGCTATTTGTTCACTTTTTTTTCTTTTTGTTATTCTTGCTCAAGATATCTGCAACTACACTCGTCTTCTTTAAAGTATCTCTATTGGGTCAAGGACTCTCTGTCTCTTTTTTATAAGCTTAGCAGCCAGATCTGCCTATACTTGCTGGTGACCCCAGTGCCTATCTTTACTCACATTTATTTCTATGATACTCATATCTTTTTTTTTTACCTACTGTTTTTTCTTTATTTGCTAGGCTAGCCTTTGATAGTTGGAATTACCAATATTTTGCTGATTCCGGTTTTCTGTATACCATTGTCAGCGTTTTTCAAGTTTTAATCATAATGTTTTTTTAATATACTCTTTACTTGTTGCGTCACTATTTATTTTGGCAGGTATTCATACAACGTATCTAGCGGCTTTTTACAGCTTTTGCTTTGTATTTTCGGTTGCATGTCTAGTTCTAAATATTGTGAGCTTATTAATCTCATTCCTGTTTTTTTGTTTTTTTCTTTGCGCATGTGAACTGACTTATTATTAGTCAGGCACTGCGACAAAATCTGTTCTTCATCACTGTCAATAGGTCCTATTTAAATATATTTTTTCTCTGATACTCTCCTGTGATCTGCACTGCGTGCTTATGCAGCCTATCTCTTGTGCATCTTATGCTTTATTTTGAGTGTCAATTCACTCTCTTATTTTTAGTAGTTTTAATTGCCTCCAGCAACTCTGATTGTAAATCTGTGTCGCTGAGCTTGCGTATTATTAGCTTATCCAAATAACTTATTTTGCATGTCTTCTTGCTCTAGATCCTTTTGCTTACATCGTCTGACATTTTGAACTGCTATTTTTGATCTTTTTTAATAATGTTTCTTCTCTCGTCTTGTCTATGCTTTAAATATTCATGTGAACGGCCCGCTTTTCTTACTATAACCATTTTTTTCCTGCTGTTTTGTACGATCATATAACTCTTGTCAATTTGTTGCAAGATTTTCTCTCTATCTTTTACATTTAGATTTCGATACAGTGCGTCTAGTGCCTTGTTGGATCTGCCTGGTGTGAGAGCAATGTAAAACTTAAGACTTTTTAATTTAGTTTTAAGCTTGTTAAGTTTTATATATGGTTTTCTTACGTGTAAGAAGGTTAAAGAGGCTCATGATCCGTAATTATTGTAGATATTTGTCCAAACAAACAGGGTCAAAGCTGCTCTGTTGGGTATACTATTGCAAGAAATTTTTCATTATGCATTACTTATTGAAGCTCGTTGCCCTTAAAGCATATAGATGCATACTCCTCCTGGTTATCTATGCTCTATATTAAATATCTATCTCTAAATCTATCTCTAAAATTATATATCTGTATTGTGACAACCTTACCCATTGAAAACAGAAATCAGTGGGTAGTCATGGGACTGCCAAAAGAAGTGAAAACTTTAAACTACGAATTATAATTTCACTTAAATTCTGGAATCAGTTGATAGCTATCCAAATTATTGACTTTTTTTAGATTTAGTAATATTAAATTATGGCATTTATATAACTATGTTGGTCGTGATAATAAATATAACAACATCCATATCTCTTCCTTGTACATATTTTGATTGATAATTAATAAAGCTTATAACACGATAATACAGGTTTTCCTTAAGCTGAAAATTCTAAAAACTATGCGATTTGTCATGAAAATTTTTGTTTAAGTTTAACTACAACGTATATTAAGGAATAAAAATAAATTCATCAAAAAACTCAGACAATTTATGTCCGATGTAGGCTTATTATTATTTTTTAAAAAATTTACTTAGAGTCCTTGATATGCAATTTGTTAATGATTAAATTGATTTTCTAGCAGAAACCCTAAATACTAACGTGAACGAAAATGTAACCTTTATTTTTTTTTATAAATGATTAAGTTTTCTGAGAGAGTTATTAAATCATTTGTAGAATAATTGTTAATCACTTCTTATGAATTTGTTTAAAGAGAGAGTAAGGTTGATAATTTTGCTATTGAATATTGAATTATACCTTTACAAGTTAAAATGATTTAAGTATAATGTTCGATATTATGAAGTATAATTAAATTAACAACGAAGAAAGACAATGCAACGACAGTGCATTGCATTTATACATACATGTGTGTATACATGTATACAAAAGGGGCTCCGCTCCCCTGCGTGCTCTGCACGCCAACCCCCCGCACCCAAAATTATGATATTGATGGAATGACTAAATGATTTTGTTTTAACAGTATCGTTAGTTGATTGTTTTTTTTTTTTAATATTTTATAACTGAAATTTTAACCCATTGGTATTTTTTACTTCGTTTACTTTTACTTCGTTAAATTCGTTTTAAAAAGTTACAAAATATCTAAAGAAAAATGTGACAGTGAATTAGACTCCCAAATTGCGACGAAAAAAAAAAATTTTTCCTCTTACATCTACAGAGAACTTAAGTCTAAATTTAAAATTGGAGTTAGATCTGTGTAAGGAAATTATTACTATTACTACTATTTTTCACGAAATAATAAAATTAAAAAAAAAAACTTTTTTCATCGATGGTCCTGGTGGATCTGGAAAAACTTTTCTATATGAAACGTTAATTTATTATTCTATATCAATTGAAAAAAAAATTCTTTCAATGGCTTTAACAGGTGTTGCTTCTATTTTGCTTTCAAAGGAAATGTCCACTCACAGAACGTTTAGACTTCCTTTAGACTTAAGCACTATATAAACAGCGTTGTTCCACTTTAAGCCGAATAAACAAAAATGACGTAATGTAGAATTATTTTGGATAAAGCTTCTATAAAACTGAAAAAAGCGTAAGAAATCGTTGATAGGACTTTAAAAGATTTATCTAGTAGTAATAAACCTTTTGGAAATAAAATAATAATTTTAGGTGGAGACTTTCGTCAAATTCTCCCAGTAGTAAAAAATGGAAGCAAAATTACAATTGCTTGAGAAACCATAGAACTTCTCAATTTTTAGCCTTTGTTTAATATTTTTTATTTAAACAATAATATACTTTCGGTTGATAAAAACTTTTCTTTATTGCTACTGGATATTGGAGAAAAAACAATTAAAACTTTGAGAATTCCTCAGATATAAAAAACAAATGATACATGTTCTAAAATTTTAAATGATGATGATGATTCCTTTATACGTAAAGCTATATGAACATCTTACAATGAATACACACATGTTTTAAACAAGAAAATTTTAAATGATATTATAGAAATATAAGTAACGAATTAAAGTATTAATAAGGCAACTCACAAAGGAGTAGATCAATCTGACGAAAATATTAATATTAATTACCCTAGAGAATATTTGAATAGTATTAAAATAAATCTTTCTTCACATGAATTAAATTTAAAAAATAACGCTATTGTTATGTTCAAACGAAACTTAAACATATCTAAAGGACTTTGCAATGGTACAAGATTACGAATAACAAAATTATTTAAATACAATCAAAGCTAAAATAATCACAGGTGAAAGAAAAAAAAAAACAGTCTTAAATCCAAGAATAACACTAAATACAAACAATTCTTCTTCGCTACTATTGATATTGTACAGAGAACAATTTTCATTAACCTTAGCTTTTTCTATGACTATCAATAAATCTCAAGGTCAAAATTTTGATGCCTTAGGATTATATCTTAAAAAACCGTTATTTTCTTATGGGCAATTATACGTTGCATTGTCTAGACGTAGAAACCTAAAAAAAATTTTTATCCCAATTGAATCAGATAACAAATTTGAAATTGAAAATATTGTTTGGAATAAAATTTTAGGGTAACAAAAAAACTATTCCATAGTTAAGTACTATTTTTATACTTTCCTGCAAATTTTTTTTTTCATCAAAAAAGCAAATTTCAATACCGTCTAGTACCTAGATTTATGAGATCATAAACAATCCGTTTTATATAATATGTTTTTAGATACACCATCATGGATGCAAGATTTTATCAGTGTGACAAATGTGACTCAAAATTTTCAAATCAAGAGTGTCTATCATCACAAGAAAAAATTCACAAAAAAAAATGTTTTGTGTCTGATCGCTGTAGCATTACAATATTAGTGGAGAAAAACTATTCGCGTCACCCAAAGAAATGCCAAATCATTGAGAAAAGTTTTAAGTATAATAAATGCGGAAAATGTTTTAAGATAAATTATCACTTACAAAGACATTTGAAAAGTCATGAAAAAATCGTTTGAAAAAATATTTGTCAAAATTGTGGGAAAGGTTATGTAAGAGCAGAGCACCTAAAAAGACATTTTATAGTATATAATCAAAATAAACATCGTAAGTAAGTCAATTGTAACAAAATTTTATGTTATGGTCAAATAAAATTATATGTGAAAATTAGACCATTTGTAACAGTTAATATACAAGGCTTTACAAATTTATTCACATTACATATGGGGGAGCTGGGGTAGGGTATGGGGGGAGCTGTAAGAGAGTGGGAGGGCTGTAAAGGAGGCGGGGAGTACTAGCAATAAAGTTTGATTACTCGAAAAAAGCAAGAAAATGAAAGAAGAACTACTTTATTCGGGGGGAGGCTGGGGGCGAGTGGCGTGGGAGCGGAGGGCGCGAAATCTCACTCTTACTTTTACAACTACATAATATAGAAAAATATATATACATATCTCTACAGTAATATAGGTTATAGTGATTCACTAGTCACGTATATACGCCAAAAATTGCCAGGCACGCGTGCAATTATACACAGTTGAACTTGCATTGGTAACTGATACTATTTGATATACACTATACACCTATACAGTAATACTGTTGTAACATGAACTGTATACAGTTTACAGTATACACATTGATACATGGCAAAAAGCTTTGAACCAATATAGTACGTAGTTATACACAGTTAAAAGTTACCTTGGTAGCGCAGTACCTAAGTACCTGACTTGATAGTTACGTACTCATACCATGAACCCATACATACGCGGTGGGATTCAAAATTCTAATGCGCACTATGTGCACTGTGCAGTGGCTGCCGTTAGACAAAGAGAGAGTATTAAGGCCATATGCACACTCATACTACCATACCCCGCCGCATTCTGCCATGCCGCCAAGCTACTCTTTCCTTCTATACCGCCAGACAGTAGAGAGGGGGCTTCCTCTCTCCTCCCACACCCCTCACCGACACTTCATTCTCTCGCGCTTACACACGACTCTCTGCAGGGATCGCTTTGCTTTAAATAAGAGCCATCTGATGCAAAACCAAGAGTTTTCCCCCATCTAAGATTGTTCAACGCGCCTAAAAAAGTTTTCCCTTCTAAAATGCTAAATCTCAAAAGGAAAGCAATGTAAGACAAAAAGAAAGACTTTACAGGTTACCTAGAAGAGAACTATATGATGAAGGTGCAGAAATAAAGCGGGGTTTAAATGTGCATAAGCATCACACTAATTTTTTTTTTTACTGTATCTCCAAAAGAACGAGAAAAAAAATTTTTCTTGTGAATGCCATGTTTACAAAATAAGTGTGGATATTTACAAAATCTCCAAAAAATTGTTTGGCAACATTACATCTTCAATTTAAAAAAAACCGTTGTATCTTGGGAATGAAGCTAGATAGACCTAACATAACCATTATTGTGGGATCTCAAAGAGGGAACTATATAATCAACGCACACAAATAAAAGGGTTATACTATGCACAAACATAACCTGTATTCTCTCGTTTTTTGACTGTATCTTCCTTAAAAAACGTTAATTTATTATTCTATATCAATTGAAAAAAAAATTCTTTCAATGGCTTTAACAGGTGTTGCTTCTATTTTGCTTTCAAAGGAAATGTCCACTCACAGAACGTTTAGACTTCCTTTAGACTTAAGCACTATATAAACAGCGTTGTTCCACTTTAAGCCGAATAAACAAAAATGACGTAATGTAGAATTATTTTGGATAAAGCTTCTATAAAACTGAAAAAAGCGTAAGAAATCGTTGATAGGACCTTAAAAGATTTATCTAGTAGTAGTAAACCTTTTGGAAATGAAACAATAATTTTAGATGGAGACTTTCGTCAAATTCTCCCAGTAGTAAAAAATGGAAGCAAAATTACAATTGCTTGAGAAACCATAGAACTTCTCAATTTTTAGCCTTTGTTTNAATTATAGAAAATAAATCGAATAAAAATTTACGTTTTTACAACTAAAAGTATGAGCGTCTATTATTTTTCTCAATCTTAATTACAAAGATTAGATTATTTTATTTTTATAGCAACCAAAATGAGGAAAAAAATTTGTTTGTCGAATACAAAAATTTCAACAGAATTGATTGTACATATATAATGTCACACTGAATGCTCAATAAGTAAGTGTCAGTAAAAAAAGTTTTTCTCCCACGTAATTAAATAAATATGCCTTCTTTTAGTGCAGTATGGTGAAAATTTCTGCTTCTCTATGCACTGCATGACTATTAATTCGTACATGTATTACATATATTATAGCAAAAATGGAAGTGCCTTAATTGCACAAATCACGTGTAGAATGAGTAGAATATTAAAGTACATATATCCAATGCACGCGCATGCTCAAATACGTAATAATATTAAAATTTTTAAGACGTAAATAGAAAATTACTAAAGACCTATTTAAATTAAGTGGGCTCTGATTTTTTCTGTTTTTTGTTATATCGAGTTTAACAGCATTTAAGTTGGAAGTTTAACTTCTGGCAGGACTCCTAATATCCACACTTGGTTTTTTTAATGTAACCCAATATATCAACTAACTGCATTATTTTGTTGACTCAAGCTTTCCTATTACTTAAGACGGTTTATTACTGTTTTCTCAAGGTACGTGAGTATTTTTTTTGCTATAACCATCCTTATCACTACTACCGTGTCCCACGATATTTTTCTTCGTATGTGTACAGCTAACATTGTTTTTTTCTAGTAATTTGACTCTTTATTTTTGCTCAGATTCTCAGCTGCTATAACCATTTGTGTAAAGTATCATCCAAATGCTTTTATATCATCTCTGTTGGAATCAAATGTGTAAGCTTTTTCTGTGGTCTCTCACTTTAACAAGTCCACCACTGAAACTATTATATTTACTGTTTTGTTTGATGTATTAAAAAATTCTGCATACACTTTACCTTTTTTTTGTTGCAATGAAATAACTCAACAAAATATTCTCTCAAAGTTGTTGTATCAGGACCTAGCCCACTTTAAATGTCAAATTCTTTTATGTTGCATTGTTTTATTGGCAGAATCTAGAAACTCTCTGGTTCTCTTAGCAAAATTTTAATTATATTAAACTTATTGTCTTCGGCACTTATCTGGCCGTTGTGCAACTTGGAAATGTTTTATCTATTATTATTCATTACTCCTTTTATCTCTAATTTGTTTCTTACTGTCTAGCGCTCTTCTAAAATCGACATGATTCTTTTAAACTATTGAGATCTCTATACTCGTAGTGATATACTATTTTGCACCTTCAGTTATACCAAGGCTTTTTAAAATTACTGTAGGTTATATATACCTTATTTGAGATGAATTTATCCTTACTGTGCGAAATAGCTTGTGCTAATTTTTTTCTTTAGCCTTGAAATTTTTCTGACGAGTCATTTTAGTGTAGCTTTTTTGTTACGTTTGGACATCATGGATAATTTTTTCCTGTGTTGTGTGTAGCGTTTTACATACTGCGTAACATTTTCTTTGCTTCCCAACAAAACATTTTGATCTTTGGTGTTAGCGATCGTCCTACTTATACACGTTGTAGTATAAGTCTCTTATAAGTTATTCTTACTAGTATTGACACTTTTTTAAATGCCCTTAACCCTCTCTCGCAAATTTCTTTATTTACTGCGTTGTTACGTTTGACAACTGGAAAGGACGTTGAACATCGTGAGAGTTAGAATACTCATTCTTAGTGCCATTTAATTAAGCATCCTCATTACTTCTATGACTTTCATGATAGTACTTATTATTACTTATCTCATATAGGATAGGACCTTTTCCTTGCAATAATCATTATTTCTTCTGTCCTTTTTGTTATCATAGTTAACATAATTATTCCTAGCATTATTATCCCTTTTATAAGTACCTCTTTAGTACTACCCTTAGTACTAGCTAAAATTTCTGTTATTCTTGGCCCTTAGATGTTAGCATTATTTCAGTTATTACTTCCATTAATATTTTATCAATCATTTGTTTCTTTTTGTTATTTTGTTGGGCTGTTTTAAGTTTCTTTTTAATCTCTTCTTTATGTCTAGCCATAATAATTGGCACTGGCTAGTAAAGTGTGTACCAAGCTCTCGGCAACATGGCTACCAATATTTGTCTTAATGGGTGTCACTACATTCATCTGTATTCTTTTTTCCAACAAATGGTCACTATTAATAAGGCCAAATCTTACAATTTCTTGTCTTATCAAATTGTTTTATATTATATTTTCTTACGTGATGGCCTACTGCTTCCCTACGAAGACTCACTTCATTGTCTATAATGATAGCCACCTTACTAACTTCCTGTCATGTCTTTTTCTCCAACTTAATGTTTGGTAAATCTTTTTTAGTTGGCGACATGTAAGGTTGCCTCTTGTGATATTTTTATGCCGTTGAAATGCCGTTGGATGTGTCCACAATCATAACTGACTCATCATTACCCTGCGTTACTGTTTTTGATTAAGACAATAAGGTGTCGATTTTTTTAGTGCTACTGAATTTTCTGAAAGTTGCAAAGAAGAATTTGTACAACGAATGAAAAAAAGATCAATTTTCTCTAAACTGATCAGCTGGTAACCCTCTTAATCTGCTTACCAAAATTCCAATAAGGAATTGTGCATGTTACTAGGGTCTCAACAATTCTGTCACCTTAATGAGTTGTTTAAACAAAAAAAAAAACGTAAAGTGTCTTCGTTAAATGTAGGTATACCGTTTTTTGTGCTGTTAAGGTAGCCGAATATATTGAAATTTGACTCTAGGGCCAACAGTGTATCCTGTTTACTGCCTAGTTCTAGGGGAAAATTGCATCGTTCAATGCTAGGGGTCAACCAGTATGTCACATCGTAGCCTCTAAAAAAATTGAGACAATTTATAAATTAGTGGTTCGGTTTTCTGGTAAGACGGAAAAAAAGGAAATACTCTTTCTATATAATAATAATGATTTAAACAAAGGAAAAGGGAATACTATTTAAATATAATAATAATGTATATAATGAAGAAAAAGGGAATATTATTTTAATATAATAATAATATATAATAAGTCTATACAATAATCTCTATTCGCTCACGTGTTAAGGTAATTTTCTTCGTATATAAATAGTAACCTATCCGTCTTATGGCTCACTGATTAGTAGTTGTAGCTTTTGTCATTTGATTACAGACATAACTATTTGCAACAAAACAAAAGGTTGTTCAAAGCTCGCATTTTCTTGTTTTACCCTTTGGTATACTTTTCCTGCCATTTTGTTCTCCATCGCCTCTTCATATTAACTTGATCCTGTAGTCCTTATTTTTCGTTCCGTTTCCAAAACCTCTGCTTTTGCTGTTTCATTTATTGATTTTTATATTTTTGTATAAGGATTTTTCAAGATCTTACTTCTGTAGGCGTATAACGCGTGAGGATAAATCAACGGTCTCAGATTAGTGGCATTAAGAAAAAGTTTAACGAAAGTGGATTTTGCATGTTAATTTCCCTTTGCTCCCCCTCCCCTGGTTGTATTTCTGGTCCTTCCCATACCACATTGCATTAATTCTTAAAAAAAAAAAAAAAGTTTTTAAAGACATTCCATTCCTCGTCCTTTTTTTCACTAGTCAGGGCACTATCCTTCTCTACTATGAACAGTTCTGACCCAAAAATTCGATTCCCACATCTCATCGTGTAGTTTGTAATCAATTTTTAATATTTATTTTTATTTACTGTCAATTTATTCATTTGGTTTGGTTATTAATTTAATAAGTTAATACACCCCAATGAACTCAGTTATATGGTATATATAATAATCTACCTTTTGGAGTTTAATGTTTTTTTTTAACTCACAAATTAGTACACTCAAGTAATGTTGTTTTTCTTTATGATAATTATTATTTATTTATGTATAATTCGTTCGTTACTTTTACAATAAATAAATAGTTGTTAACACAACTTTTTTATATATTTTTAAAATTTTCAAAAATTGAAAAATTTTTTTTTGTCCTTACAAATACAATAATTGATTATTATGTCTTTCATCCTTTCACAATTTTTACGTTTGTTATTAGAGTGATTTTTTAACTTAAGGATGGTCTTTACATAGTTACCGGGGAAAAAGTTCAGAAAAGAGGGAGAAACGCTAATGTGTGCAGCAAAGCTATCAATTGTTTTTCTTATTTAAATGTACTTAGATAAATGCTTTTATGCATACTTAATCCCATCTTTCTAAAGTTATTTAAAAACCACATTGTGAATCTTTTTACAAATTTGATTGATTTATTTAAAAGTAATCTTTTGTACCGAGAAAGTAGGAGATTTCTGGGAACCTTGCCAGTTCCAATCAGAAAGAGAGCTCCCTTCAGCATGATATTTACTTATCTCTTTGCTCTCACCTTCTACAATCGTCTGCGGTAGAACCAACGAACAGTAGGCACACAAACGTGTAGTTATGATACTGTACGTGATGAGATTATATGCATGCATTTTAACGTGACTTTTTTTTAAGATAACATGTTCAATTGCGATTTTTTTTCAATTAAACATACATAAAATACATTCAAACGATCTCCAATTTTCGTGATTTTTATCTGTACTATTTTAAATATATATTCGACATTTAAATAATATCTGTCGAAAAGACCTACGTGTAATAAACGTCCTAAAGGAAAATTAACTGGCATGTAATACTACTTCATTGAAGAGAGCAATTCTACAGGGCAGTTTTTGATAACTTGACATGTGACAGATTTGAGCGTGACATAAAAGATGCAATCAGCGTAGAAAGTAACACTGTTTCATTAAAGGTATTTTGAAACTAATAATTATATTGTTTGCCTTATAATTTTATAGAAGAATAACTTTATGCTTAGATACCCAAGCACTTACTATTAACAGGTTTTTTTTTTTTTAAATAAAACTTCCAGCATTATGTTCTTTAATATACAAATCATTAGGACTTGACTTTTTGTATTCATCTTTCTTCAGAGTGCAAAGGATTCATGATCATGCTCAAGCATAACCATTATTGTAGCTGATTCTTTCTGTCTTGTTACAAATGTACCATTTAAAACAGCCCCTAAGTTGTATATCTTTTTATCGAGGTCAGGTATTATTTTTGTTGTTGTTTTAAAAGTGGTGAGAAGTTATTTGAATAAGTCAGGGTTAGTCTACTCACAGGGAGATAAAAAAGTGGAAGTTAAATTTTTAGTCTACTTTTACATTATATTGTTTATTTGTTGGTAACTCGAACGAGTGAAACGAGTGGTATACAGTATATTCGTTTTTTTCTTGGATAAGTCGTTTTCTTTGCAAAACAACCCTGAGAGATAAGGAATATAGAAATGGGTAAGATAATTGAATTATTACTGACCTTAGGGCAAGAAACGAAATTACGAGAGTCAATATAACACTTAAGAAAATCATTATGGTCGGTCTTTTTTGAAATAATGTAAATCCTTGTCCTTCCTCACTTGCCAATAAGGACAGATTATTACTTAAGGAAACTCATTTTGAACTACATCTTCCCATTTGATTCAATTGTATTATCCCATGTCATATACTCAATATTCTATTACTTGAGTAGATAAGCTATGGCAATTCCAGCACAACCCCCCTCCCCTCGGTAACCCCTCTCGCGGTGTTCCCCTTCTTATGGCGGTGGCCCCCTCTCACGGCGTGCCCCTCCTTATGGCGGTGGCCCCCTCTCGCGGCAGCCCCTCTTCGTCGATGAGTTAGACTCCCCTTGCTGCCAATGGGCGTGCGGGTCTGGCAGGCTTGAGTTTGCGTGCGATGCGGTGCGCATTTTTTGCCTACAGTGCTGCTTGAAATTGCGCGTGCTGTTTGAATATCTTGTGCAGATTGTGCACGCGTTGGTTATATGTATTTTTTTTTGTAAGTGAGTGCGTTGCACGATGATGTAGGACGTGAAGGGTTAGAAAAATAATTGTTCAACATTTTTATTGTTTATTTTGGTTAGTCTGTTTATTTTAAATTAAAAAAATTTATATTTACAAAACTAGACTTGCAAAATGCTCAGATTGGCAAAATGATTTGTTAAACATCTTATTCTCTGAGTACAATACATTTTTACAGATCCTCATGACTATCGTCGTCGTCATCAACATTAACCCATTCCATATTAAAATAAAACTTTTTCATTTGTTTGACATTCTAAAGAGCACAAAAGAATTTGTAGGATCCATTGTGATGAGCACAAGTATTAACTAATCTTGGGAGTTTAAACGGCAGATAGTCTGCCATATCAGTGAGTTTAAAGCTAAATCTTCCAAGCAACTTTTGTTTCAGGTCTCCAATAACGAATATCTTACTAGCATTTTTAATATTCTCTCGTAAAATATTCCCTATCTCCGTGTACTCAATTTTTCCCGAGTCCCAGCTTAGTCCATGATAGTAAAGTTAAAGGTATGAATTTTTATGTTTACATTTTGGTGGCTATCTTCGCCAGCTGAAAAGTGCTTTAAAAAGAAATGCTTGTGCTTCTGCATTGGTGGGACTAAGCGGAAGGATAGCCAATTCCTTGAGCACATAATCATTACCTGGTTTTTTGGAACCTAGCATGTCCAAAAAATACTCCATCTTCTTCGCTATTATGATATTAGTTTTGTTTTTTATCTTTTCATAACCTTCATTTCTAGGACAAGATCCTTTGTTGGTTAAATACTTATCAATGAAGTTTTTCAGCCAAGATTTCTTGTTTTTATCATCATCGTCCTTAGTTATAGGTTTTTAATACTTAACATTTGTTGTAAAATTGCTTGTACTCAGTTAATGCAACATATTAATTAAAGTCTTATTAAACAAATTGATTTTTCAAACAATTACACAGTCTTTACCTTTCGATTTTCCCACAGATTTCGTTTTTTTCAATCTTAACATCTGTATTAATTGATTTCTGGCTTGGGCGTTGGTAAAACATTTCGAATCAAAATGTATATTAATAAGTAAAAACTTCAAAGTTGGCTTTGTTTCACAATGTTTTATTATTCACAGACAGCTGTTTCAGAAGTTACGCCATTGTCAGATGCTCGACATACACTTAATGGTCTATGTACATCAGTTCGCTAAAGACCAGTACAAGTATTACAAATGTAGTTGTTGCTCAACGGTATAATATGTAAGCGCCTGTGTATGAGTACCTTATGAGATACTATATATTACATTTTCTATTATTGGAAATAGAGTAAAATTAATTTGATCGTTCGGCTAACAACCCTGATAAAAAATTGGCTATCGCTTTATCCTGATCAAAACAAATCTATGAAAAATGCTGGTTGGCTTGGCGTTAGAGAAAAAAAAGATGATATTCTTACTAATAATAACGGTTACTTTGATATAATACTTCCACTCAATATGATTTTAGGTTTTGCTGAAGACTATCGCAAGATAACTGTTAATGTAAAACATGAGCTTATACTTACAAGATCAAGAAATGATATAAATGCTGTGTTGCAAACTCTGCTCAATGTTGCTGAGCTGGCCGCCGCAGTAACTTGGGAAGGCTTTAAAATAGTTATATTAAAGCTTGAATGGCTTATGCCCTATGTGGTAATGTCAGATTCTCATAATATTCGTTTATTAAATTATCTGCAAAAAGATGAGTTTGTATCTATGAGTTTTCGAACTTGAGAACTATATGAGTATCCCCTCTTACCTAGCACATCAAAATATATTTGGATAATTAAGACATCTAATCAGTTTGAAAAGCCACGTTATGATATTTAAGCCTTTCAAACAAACCGAAAAAATCAGAAGAATGTAAGCGTGGGTATGTTTGATCACTGCAATATAAGAAATGTGAAACTCTATTTAAATTCATAATATTATCCTTATGGTAATCTTAATCTTGATATAACACGTAATCAGTATGCATTGCAATATAATATGTATGGTTATCTTCAAAATTCATATTAAGGCAAAAAAAACACCTTTATTAGGAAAACATCACTTTATTAATCGGGTGACCTTTAATCGTCCTTAATTGTTCCAAACAAAACGAGACATTAAAATATGCTCCTGTCAATATGAGGCAAGAATTTGAGTCGCAAAGCAGTTTTCCTGCCAATACATGAGCTTAGTACTTAATTTTACATAATCCTATCGTTCAGTATAGTCCAATGAATGGGGATAACAAGAAAATCATGTAAAGCTATATAAACCCGATTCATGGGCTCTCCGAGCAGCAGTTTATTCTCAGCCATCATGGATAAAGGCCGAAGTAACAGCTGGAGTAAAGAATAAGCTGAATATTCACGACGCCAAGAAGAGTGGGAAAAATTTATGAAGAGAAGCGAGGAGAAGAAGAAAGATGTAAAATGTATATTAATGAGTAAAAACTTCAAAGTTGGCTTTGTTTCACAATGTTTTATTATTCACAGACAGCTGTTTCAGAAGTTACGCCATTGTCAGATGCTTGACATACACTGAATGGTTTATGTACATCAGTTCGCCAAAGTCAAGTACAAGTATTACAAATGAAGTTGTCGCTCAACGGTATGATATGTATGCGCCTGTGTATGAGTAACTTATGAGATACTATGTATTACATTTTTTATTATTGGAGATAGAGTAAAATTAATTTGATAGTTTATTATGAATTTTTTTTGTTTTTTCGCTAATTCTATTTCTATTGTCTCAAACAGATTCAATTAAAAAGTTTTAGGTAAACTGTGTAGTAACTTTAGATTATTTATATCTAGGAAATGCGCATTAGAATTACAATGTTTACTAAAACCCGTTGTATTGCGATCATTATAAAAAGACTTTTTATGCTCCTTTATACGTTCGGAAGGGGCACGTCCTGTCTGTCCAATATATATGGCATCACATTCGGAACAATTAATCTGATAAACACCACATTTCTGTAAAAAAACAACTTTTCACTTATTATTACATAAAATGGATTTCCAGTTACGTTTATTGACCATGATTGTATTAACATTTTGTTTCTTCAAGAAATTACTTATTTTTACGGATACTATAGAAACGTAATTCAATATATTAAATTTTTTAGTTTGTTTTGCGTCTGCGTAAAAATATTTTAAAATAAGTCTATTGTTTATTTTAAAAATTAAATGATCTATGAGGTTTTCATTGTAACAATTATTAATTGCCAAACATTTTAATAGATTGATCTCCTTTTCGTAATTAGATTTCGTTAACAGTACTGTTAATAATCTATGTACAAAAGAGTAAAATGCGCTTATTTTTATATTGATGGACTGCTTTGAATCGTACGGTACTAACGTATTTGTGAAAGTTGGTTTTCTATAAATTTTATACAACAACTCACCGTCTTTGTGTTATTTTAGATCCAGAAAATTTAAACTATTCTCATTTTCAGCTTCTGCTGTAAATATTATACCTGGTACTAAATCATTTATGTAGCTGAGAAAATTGGTCATTGTCTTCTCTGTACCCTTCCAGATGCAAAACACATCACTGACATACGTCGACCAGTGAAAAACATTACTGGTGAGGGGGGAGGTCGAATCGAATACAAGGTCCTCTACGTAAGACATGAATATCTTACTGAGATGGGGGGAGAGGGGAGAGCCCATTGGAAGACCGTTAAGTTGTAAATAATAATTATTATTGAACTTGAAGTTGCTTTGTTCTAAACAAATGAATATTAATTTCAAAATTTCTTGTTTTCAATCAACACACAAGGAAGGGCTATTGTATAATTTTTTTAAAGAAAAAACTAAAAAATAATGAGTTAATTTTATGTAAAGCTGACAAAGGAAACACTGTTACTATTTTAAATAAGTGTGACTGTATTAAAAAGACAGAACTTTTAATAAATAACAATGATTTAAAAATTTTGAATTCTGATTCTGCAGTAAAATTTCAAAGGGACAGTAAGTCAATTTTAAATAATTGTTCAAACATACTCCATAATTTTGATTTTCACATGTCAACTGTTGTGAATTCTGCGGTGCCGGTACTATACAGCTTACCTTTAATACACAAGTAGGGTATACCAATGAGACCAATAGTATCTTATACAAATGCACTAACCTACTTACTCGCAAAAGAACTTAATAAAATACTCTCTTCCTTACTTAACTATAAACCAAAACATAGCATTGAAAATACAAGTCAACTAATAGATAAACTTAGAGATCTCAAAATTCCATGTAATGCACAATTGATTTTATTCGATGTTGTTAATCTATTTCTCTCCATCCCTACAGACCATCTAAAGAATATTATTAAATATCTGGTTGACAATAGCCCTTCCTTGTGTGATGATTCAAAACAAGAAATTTCTAAATTAATATCCATTTTTTTAGAAAAAAGCTACTTCAAGTTCAATAATAAATATTATTTACAACTTAACGGTCTCCCAATGGACTCTTTCCTCTCCCCCCTTCTCAGTGAGATATTCATGTCATACGTAGAGGACCTTATAGTCGATTCGACCTCCCCCCTCACCAGTAATGTTTTACACTGGTCGAGGTATGTCCGTGATGTGTTTTGCATCTGGAAGGGTACAGAGAGGACAACGACTAATTTTCTCAGCTACATAAATGATTTAGTACCGGGTATAAAATTCACAGCAGAAGCTGAAAATGACTATAGTTTAAATTTTCTGGATCTAAAATAACACAAAAATACGGTGAGTTGTTGTATGAAATTTATAGAAAACCAACTTTCACAAATACGTTAGTACCGTACGATTCAAAGCAGTCCATCAATATAAAAATAAGCGCATTTTACTCTTTTGTACATAGATTATTAACAGTAATGTTAACGAAATCTAATTACGAAAAGGAGATCAATCTATTAAAATGTTTGGCAATTAATAATTGTTACAATGAAAACCTCATAGATCATTTAATTTTTAAAATAAACAATAGACTTATTTTAAAATATTTTTACGCAGACGCAAAACAAACTAAAAAATTTAATATATTGAATTACGTTTCTATAGTATCCGTAAAAATAAGTAATTTCTTGAAGAAACAAAATGTTAATACAATCATGGTCAATAAACGTAACTGGAAATCCATTTTATGTAATAATAAGTGAAAAGTTGTTTTTTTACAGAAATGTGGTGTTTATCAGATTAATTGTTCCGAATGTGATGCCATATATATTGGACAGACAGGACGTGCCCCTTCCGAACGTATAAAGGAGCATAAAAAGTCTTTTTATAATGATCGCAATACAACGGGTTTTAGTAAACATTGTAATTCTAATGCGCATTTCCTAGATATAAATAATCTAAAGTTACTACACAGTTTACCTAAAACTTTTTAATTGAATCTGTTTGAGACAATAGAAATAGAATTAGCGAAAAAACAAAAAAAATTCATAATAAACTATCAAATTAATTTTACTCTATCTCCAATAATAAAAAATGTAATACATAGTATCTCATAAGTTACTCATACACAGGCGCATACATATCATACCGTTGAGCGACAACTTCATTTGTAATACTTGTACTTGACTTTGGCGAACTGATGTACATAAACCATTCAGTGTATGTCAAGCATCTGACAATGGCGTAACTTCTGAAACAGCTGTCTGTGAATAATAAAACATTGTGAAACAAAGCCAACTTTGAAGTTTTTACTCATTAATATACATTTTACATCTTTCTTCTTCTCCTCGCTTCTCTTCATAAATTTTTCCCACTCTTCTTGGCGTCGTGAATATTCAGCTTATTCTTTACTCCAGCTGTTACTTCGGCCTTTATCCATGATGGCTGAGAATAAACTGCTGCTCGGAGAGCCCATAAATCGGGTTTATATAGCTTTACATGAGTTTCTTGTTATCCCCATTTATTGGATTATACTGAACGATACGATCATGTATAATTAAGCAATAAGCTGATGTATTGGCAGGATAACTGTTATGCAATTCTAATTCTAGCCTCATATTGACTGGAGCATTGTTTAATGTCTCGTTTTGTTTGAAACAATCAAGGACGATTAAAAGTACCCGATTAATAAAGTGATGTTTTCCTAATAAAGGTGTTTTTTTTGCCTTAATATGAATTTTAAAAATAAGCATACATATTATATATCAATGCATACTGATTACATACTATATCAAAATTAAGATCACCATAAGGATAATATTATGAATTTAAATAAAGTTTTACATTTCTTATATTGCAGTGATTAAACATACTTGCACTTACATTTTTCTGATTTTTTCGGTTTGTTTGAAAGGCTCAAATATCATAACGTGGCTTTTCCAACTGATTAGATGTCCTAATTGTCTAAATATGTTTTGATGTGCTAGGTAAGAGGGGATACTTATATAAATCCCAAGTTCGAAAACTCATAGATACAAACTCATCTTTTTGCAGATAATTTAATAAACGAATTTTTTGAGAATCTGACATTACCACATAGGGCATAAGCCATTCAAGCTTTAATATTACTATTTTAAAGTTTTCCCAAGTTGCTGCGGCGGCCAGCTCAGCAACATTGAGGAGAGTTTGCAGCACACCATTAATATCATTTTTTGATCTTATAAGTATAAGCTCATGTTTGACATTAACAACTATCTTGCGATAGTCTTGAGCAAAACCTAAAATCATATTAAGTGGAAGTATAATATCAAAGTAGCCGTTATTATCAATAAGACTATCATCTTCTTTTTCTCCAACGCCAAGCCAACCAGCATTTATCATAGATTTGTTTTGATCAGGATAAAGCGATAGCTAATTTCTCATCAGAGTTGTTAGCCCAACATTTTTGCACTTATCTACCTTTATAGCATTTATCTCATATCGTATTCCTTTAAATAAGTGACAGATGGCGTTATTTATTAATGCGGTGTTGGTTTCTGCAGTATTTTCATCTGCTTTGACCAATCTTCCATAAACGTGTAAAGAACTTTTGGATGGTAAAATATACAAGTCTTGATGTTGAATTGAAATGCGAATTTCATTACTATTGCCATATGTTGATGATGCATACGGCTGATGAGCATGAATCTCACAGTACGCAATAGACTCGTTAAATGCGACTGGAGACTGAATACTTAAAATCTCGTCCATTTTGTATACATTAAAAAAGTATCCGACTTAGTCTCCACCAGGGCTTTTTATTTTTAGACCGAGACTTTTTATAAACTGAATGTTTTGATGTGTCAATCGTTTTCTTGGACGACTCGATGCTTTGAAGGACTTTTTTCTCTGACGTCTCAACGCTTTGAGAGCTCGTTGTTGACTGAGTGCTGGAGTGCATATTCATTTGCCTATATGATTTGTCTGATTATAAATGATACCCATTATGGAGAGGGTTTTATGTGCAATCTTATAGTTGTAACTTCTCCACAAAAACTCACTTAATTACCGTCCTGATCTACAATACGTAGTTGTTTATGATCAATAATACGTTCAATGATTAGTAAATAAATTATTTGTGATGGAACTTTAATAATCTTATATCCGGGTGGTACAGCGGGAAAAATTCATGAATTGTGTGTACCTTGTGACTGTTTATGTAAGCTCCACTTGTAATGTTACATTCAACTCTTAATGCGTTTATTTTTAGAATAGCTACAGGTAAGTCTGAAATATAAGTGGTATTATGTTTGAGAACTCTCTGAGTAAAACCTAATAGACGGTCTATAGAATCTTTAGGTCTAAAATCAATAGTATGACTGCACCTAATAACACTTCGAAGTGTATCATTGTTTGGCTTGATATCGAGAGTTATGTTGCGAGGTTGTAATAATACCTCAATTAAAAATGATCTAATATCTTTAATCTCATAACTGCCTGTTGGTAATACAATAACTTGCTTGCTGACATAAAATTTATTACATTTTTCATCAACATTTAAAATGGAGTTGAATGAGAAAAGTTATACTAAGCCAAGACCGTAGTTGTGTTTTGGTGATAATTCAATCGGCGGTAGATACTGTGCTTCTAAACCAAAAGAAGTACCAGAAAGGCTAGGTGTTAAAGTTTCTTCTATGATTGTTGAAGTGTAACTAAATGGTTTCTCCCTATGTAAGAAAGTTATATTTGTTTTAAAAGCACAAATAACGGCAGTTGTAGGAGTGAAATTCTTGATATCGCTTATGATTATATTTCACTTTACTAACTTCTAGATACAACATTAAGTCAGTAGGTGGCTGCAGATCTCCAAAACTGTCAAAGTACACAACATTATTTCCATGTTTTCGATAAGTTACCCAGTGAGTTCCAGGTCCATTCTCATTATCAAGATTTACTATAGCTGTTTCACAAAACCATGGACCGTCAGCAGGTAAACTATTTCTCATGAATACTCCACGAAAATGAGGAATTTTTAAGATTTTAGAATATTTCATCAAATCTATGTTGGTCAGAGCTCGATCAGGTAATTTTATTTCTTTAAACTTTTTTTTTTATTTTTTTTTTTTTAAACCTTTTCCAGCTTAAGGCTTTAAATAAACTCCTAATCCAGTTTTATGCGGTTTAAGATAAAGACCTTTTCCAAGTACGATAGCTTCCATGGTTTGATTATGTCTCTGACTTTCTGCTAGCTGCTTTTTGGCTGACTTAGCAGCATTTATGCTCTTCATAATTCCAGCTATTCCATAGGCTATAGCACTGGTTGCACTCAAACCAGCAAACAAGGAAATCAAAGGTATAGCTCCACCGATTTGAGTAGGAAGGCGTAAGATGCGCGGAATCGTAACATACTTTTTACCTCCCGATTTTTTTACCGCACTACAAGCACCTTTCAAAGCACTACTCATGACATCTCGAGCACTTTTGCTTTTGGTATTCGTGTTTTGCAAGACATCCTTAATAACTGCGCTTAAAGCACTACATTGTTTATTCTTTGACCTACCCATCATTCTTTTCCTTTTTTTAATACTCTGTTTTTTCTCTTGCTCCAACCCCATACCAAATTTACTTTTAACCTTCATAGCGCCAGTCACTAGGGCAGCTGCTGCTCTTTCACCAATACTGGAATTTAAAGCTTTAACTCTTTGCCAAGCCTTCTTAGCTAAAATTGTATCTGCTTCGTATCTGGCTTTCAAATCTTGTCGATTTTCTAAGTATGCTATATCATGCTCTTTGCACGCTGCGTCCAGAGGATGAACCCCTGGATCGCCTCTAGCAAGATGCTTAGCGAGCTTAGTACCTGGACAACAGTACTGACAGCCAGGCAAATGAAGCTCTACTGGTAAATAATTTATGACTTTATTTACAAGATCGTGTCCTCTCTAACGACGCATGATGATTATGATGATTAGTCTTCAGAGGTTGGATTATGACTAAGCGTTCGAGAAAATGAATAATGTATTTATAGTAGAGAAATTCACTGACAAATAAAAACTCAAACTATATAAGCATTGTACTATTTCATGAAAAGATTATTTTGAACTGATTATTCATACAGTATAGACATAGAGTTTGAAGAACAATCCATAAAATTACAAGTTCCTAGTTTTGATGCCATTGTAAAACAAAAAAGCTCTTAAATCGACATGGTGAACTAGTCTCTGACAGTATTCGCGCAGTATTTTGCAGTCCATCTAATTGCGGTAAAACTAATAGCTTCTTAGCTCTAATCGTGCATCCCAATAGAGTTAAGTTTAAAAATGTGTACGTGTATTTAAAATCATTACATCAACCAAAGTACTAGTTTTCAAAAGAACTATTGGAACCTATAGAGGGTGTGAAATACTTACCTTTCAGTGAACACGAAACTGTAGTCTCACTAGATGATGCTTTACCGAATTCTATAATGATTTTTGATGATATTGCCTGTAAAAAACAAGATAATGTAAAGGCCTTTTTCTGCATGGGTAGACACAAAAATGTTGATTGCTTCTATCTTTGCCAGTCATATGCTCAAGTGCCAAAGCATCTTGTAAGGGATAATGTTAACTTTTTAGTTTTATTTCGTCAAGATGAAGTTAATTTAAAGCATGTGTATGATGATCATGTAAATTCAGACATGCCGTACATTAAATTAAAAAGTTTATGTTCTAATTGCTGGAATAATGATAAACATGGATTTGTCGTTATAAACAAGGATAAGCGAATAAATAATGGTCGCTACAGAAAAGGCTTCGATAATTTCGCCGTACATTTAGAACATACCTAGCGCAATCGTTACAGTGCATCATCAACGCAAGACATTGGATCATCATCATCATGTATCAACAAGAGAAATACGTTCTACACCAGTTAGTGAAGGCGCGAGAGGCGGTTCAAGAAAAGTACAGACTGTTAAAGTTTGGAAAAAATGAGGCTGAAAAAGTACTTAGTAAAACTTTCAAACCAATAACAGACCCTTTAATGGAAATTGTCACCGAAAAAAAAAAAAAATAATAATTCTGTTACTCACAATTATTTTTATAATAAAAACTATGAAGAAAGTTATAAAGTCAATACAGTGAATCAACAAAAAAAAAAAAAAAAAAAAAAGAGAAAAATTCAGTGATCATGATTTAACATTCGAGTCTGCCATTAGTAAAAGTGATGATGATGATGATGATGATACTGATTTAAATAATACTATTCAACATAAATCTCATGATTCTGTTCAAATCAGTAAAAATTTATCAAATAATATCAGAATCAGAAAGATTTATTAGATTTAAAGTATGGAGTACGGAAAGAAAATGAGTTGTACAAACTTGGCGATTCGCGAATAGAATTTAAAAATAATCATATCAAAATAGATGATTTAAAGTATCCAATGACTCCGGGATTAATGGAGCAACTCATCAAAAAGCATCCTAATGAATCTCTGTTGACACAGGAGGATTTCGAAAAATACAACGTATTATTAAAAATGTCAAATGTTCACAGAAAAAGGTTTAAAAAAAACTTAGCTATACGAACTCATAATAGTAATAAGTTTAATAAAATGATTGCTCTAATGTTCGATCTCACGGTTCGTAAAAAAGGTGGATCGCTGCTACCTCATTATAAAACTGCTCGAATAATGCAACAAGTAGATTATTCACACTGAGATAATCCTAATGAGTTAATAGATCGCTTACGCTTATTAATAGCTGAAAAGTTGACAGGAAATACAAGTCATAACAATGAAATTATATCAATCATCGAAGAGCTTCGTGAGATGTGATATATATATTGATGCATGTAATCATTGCTTCACCATCAAAATGAGTGTCGATGTATTCGGTCGAAAATTGGGTAGGACCAAAGGCGGTAGCCGAGGTCCTCCCGGTATTGGATATAAACTTACCGCAGATGGACAGTATGACTTAGATAATAAAAGGCTGTGCAATGTTGGAACACCAAAACAGCCTCGAGATGCTGTAAATTATGCTAACTCAATTAAAGTAATTAAAAGACTTGAAAAAAAAATAGATGAATTTCGAATTTTCATATACGACTTGCAAAAAAAATTACCATTTATTCAAGCTGATTGAAAAAACTTAAACCTAGACAATTAATACATGGAGCAAATCATTGAGGAACTTCATAATGTAGGCAGGTGTAACTATCCTCGCCGAAAATTTAACATACGTGGCTTAGACGTAACTTGGCAAGCAGACCTTGTAGAGATGCAGCCTTACGCTCGTGAAAACAAAGGTTATCAGTATATGCTAACTGTAATAGATGTTTTCTCCAAGTACGCATGAGCTGTACCTGTCAAGAAAAAAACCGGTAAAGAAGTAACCGCAGCATTGCATTCGATATTGAAAAAAGGACGGGTGCCCGTGAACATGCAAACTGATCGTGGCAAAGAATTCTATAATGCAAACTTCCAAAATCTCATGCAGAAATATAAAATAAATTTTCACTCAACATACAGCAATCTGAAAGCGTCTATATGCGAGTGATTCAATCATACTTTAAAAGATTTGATGTGGAAAAAGTTTAGTTTGCAAGGCAATTATAAATGGTGAAATTTGTTACAAACGTTAGTTAAATTTTATTACAATAAAAAATACCGAACAATTGATTTGAAACCAAAAGATGTTGTGGCTGATAATAAAGTTTAAATTTGGGAGAAATTAAAAAGAAAATGTGAAAATAGCAGTAAGTTTAAGCCTAAATTGAAAATTGGTAATAAAGTACGAGTGAGCAAAACCAAACAAACATTTGAAAAAGGATATACGCCAAATTGGTCAACGGAAATATTTACCATCACGCGAGTAGCAGCAACAAATCTAATAACGTATCACCTCAAAGATTACCAAGATCAACCTATTTCTGGAGGTTTCTACGAACAAGAACTGCAGAAAACAAAGCATCCTGATGTATACTCATAGAGAAGGTTTTTCGAAGACGTGGCAATTAAGTTTTTGTTAAATGGTTGGGTTTTGACAGTACTCACAATAGTTGGACGAATAAATAAGATTTGTTTTCAATCACGTTAATAAAAAAATTATAAGATTCTTATATGGATCAAGTAATATTGATAATATTACGTAGTAAGAATATTTTAAATAAATACTCAAATTTTGGAAAAAAATTGTAATTTTTTATTTTTTCACCTTTTTTACATTATGCATAAGAAAATATGATGTGTTTTTCGTTGTACACTATAAATTATTTAAATTTCTTTACAGCCTCCAACAATTCATTATAAAATTCTTCGTTTTTAAATAGAGCTGATCTTATTTTCGTCTGCAGAAAAATTTGAAATTCATCGTCAAGTTCTGCAACTATCTAAGGTCCAAATTTAGTATACACTTTTCTTAGTTTTGACACCATGTAGTTTTAATTAGGTATTAATTCAGAAAGTTTCTTTGTAGGCAGAAAATCACTGTCAGCGATTTTGTTAAGTGCTGCAAGACCCATCTTTAACAAAATAAACAACATGGAACTTAGCATAAAATATTTATACAATACATATGCTGAGTAAATATGCACAAATATTTACTATAAAAAAAATATATCACCTTGACCGTATTTAGATTTTTCACTTGGTGGTTCACTTGAAGGTTATGTCCGCTTCTGTTGATTAAGTTCAACCTTACTGAAACCTCTGCTAGAGTGTAGAATAAGCTTGCCTGGTTGAGACAACTCCTTATATAGCACCAACCCCTCTTCTGTAGGCTCATCTGCTAGTGTTCGGTCTATTTTTGGGGGATCCAATACAGTAAAAGCCCTTGCAGCTTCTGCTACCTGATTGGCTACCCCCTCTATCGATCCTTCTCTCTTATTGGATGAATCTTCTCCCACAATGCTGTAATGGCCCCATGGTAGGGTATCTGTACAACCAGGTTGCAAAAATCGTTTGTCATTATGAGCACTTAGTGCAATTTTCGTCTGTTTTTCAGTAAAAAGCTGATGGTGATGCGATCTTATATTTTTTTGCTCTCGTGTCATACGAGTGTTTTCACTCAAACATGTTATATAATCGTCAAAAGTTATTGTAGTCTTCACAACCGAACTTTTAACACCTTTGGCCTTCTTTAATGGATTTTGATCTTGAATTTTTACACTATACATTTTGCTTCGTAGTCCTACAAATTCCAACATAATTTTTGCATTACACTCATCCTTCATTAAACCAACAATTTTTTCATTAACCAGAGGCAAATAGAACTCATTATTCAAATGATAGTCTGAAGTATCAAATTTCTTAATATTTTCACACATTATATTATAAATATTTTGATTTGTTATTTCATACACAAGACTATCAGTGTCTGTGTACAAAAGTTTGCATCGGTCTCCTATTTCATTTTTCGTAAAATCATAATGAAATTCGTATGCAAGTGTTTTTGAAAAATCTAAGAGACTCCACCCAACATATATTGGTTTTTTTATACAGACATCTGTACGAAATAGTTGTATAGCTACAAGCTGTTCATCAAATATGTCACAGTTGTGGAAATTCAGTCGTGCAATGTACGTCTCTGCACCATATCGTCCCTCCCACTTGTTGATGAGTTTAACATCAATTCGTTTGCGTTCATTTCCATAGTCTTTCCATAAACAGCATCATTAAATAACTTATATAACATTTTCTCAAAATCAGTCTGTGCATTTTAACGCTTTTCAGTATTTTAGTCAATGTATTTCTTTAGCCATGAATTTTGGTTAAACTGTAGAGTTTTATGTATTTTTTTTATACGAAGACCATGACTTAAAACAGTTTGTTTAAGTGCACGATAGTGTATCACATATCGCTTTTTGTCATACAAAGTAGTCATTAGTTTATTTTGTTTAGATCCTGAAGGCGTCATATGATCAGCACAGAATGACAAATCTTTATGAGCATTGTGAAGAACTTTAGAATATTTAAGATCTACTTCGAGTATGTAACCAATTTCAACATCTTCAGCAACATTCAAAATATCTAAGGAACTTATATTTTGAATCCATTGAAAACCTGAATAAGGTAATGGTTAAGTCATCGCCCAGCCATACAAGTTATTTATGTCATAATACATTAAATATTTTTCATCTTTATCATCTTTATAGCCGTTTTTCATGTATAAGTTGTTGGCTTTTGCATATTGATTTCAACATTGAGATATGCCTCCACGAATGCCTCGCTCAATAAACATAACCATGTCAATATTAGTTAACAATCCTAGATTTACCTGCAATTATAATATTTAAAAAATTTTTAAAATTAACAAAAAATTACAAAATAGTCTAACCTTTGTATACTTCAACATAGCATCCCAGGTTAAGCCAGGTGTTGTATAGTAATGAGTTGGATCCAATCTATAGGCTTCAAGACAATTTTTCCGAAAATTTTCAAAAACTTCAGTAAGCAGCAGAACGTCAGTCTTTAAGTACAAATCTGAATGTTCTCCAAGTGTTTAAATATTAAATGTGTTCCAGATGTTTCTAGCTTGTTTATAATCATCATCAGGTATATGACCTTCGTATAAGCTGCTATAAAAATCTTGTTTTGATGGTAACATCTTTTCACCAAATTTTTTAAAAGAAGAATCATTATCATGAGGAAATAAGCCTTTTCTTTTCAATAAATTTATTTGGTCTATGGTATATTTATCATCATTTGTGAACACTGTATCTAATATTTTAAATTCGTTTGAATATGATGATAATTTGTCAAGTTATAAAGCCATGAATTTAAAGGAATCAATAAATCGTAGATTATTATCAGTACCCTCTATATATTTCGTAAACGAAATATATTTTTCTTTGGTCTGCGGTAAAAGTTAAATTCTTCCTGGAAAGCACTTTGCAAGTTCTTTTATAAATAAATGCGAATCATAACCACTTAGGTTATGGAAAACTACAGGTATCGTTCTTAAGTCTTGATAATTAATATTACACTTATTGTGTGCACTGCTGGACCACGATATCTAAAAAAATTTTTTTTCAAATTAATCATGATTATTAAAAAAAAAAAAATTTTTTTTTAAGTTTAATAAAATGATGCTTACTTTCCAGTAAGATGACAGTGATCTCTGACTTTAATATCATTTGAACTGAAAGGTTGGTTGCAAATATGACATAGAATGGCTTTGTCAAATTTAATTTGTTCTGCGGATGTCAGGTAGATCATTTTCAGAGGATTTTTGTACAAATGTTCTAATTTTATTGCTAATGAATGGAGAGCCTTAACAAACCATGAAGCAGGTGTTTCATCATAATTTTCTTTACTTTGTCTAAAACTTTTATATTCTGATTTTCTATCATAATAACAACATTTGAGAAAATAACCAATGCTATATGCTTTATGACTTTGATAGACGCGACCATCATTAACAGGTACCAACAAACATTCAAAGTCTGCATATACAACAAAAGGTACACGGTTCTTGAACGTAAAATTCTTAAATTTAAGTATATGCTCATTTTTCTCCCTATCAGGCAGTGTAATTTTATACTTATTTAAATGTTTGCAATCAACTTCATGAGCTTCTAACTTTTGCTTGAACCAGAAATAGTGAAAGCAACGATCACACATATTTGCTGCATGTTGATGCTCAGATAACTGTTTTCGTATTAAACGCGATAAATTTTCTATCCACACATAATGATATTTGTACTCTACGACGGAGTTTTATTATTGTTACATTCTTTATCATCTGTATAGAAGTTTTTGACAAGTAAAACATTCACATGTTTTTCTTTTTTATTTGCAGTCAAATGATTAGGGAAAATATCAAATGTATGACCCTTTTCTTTAAAAAAATGTAAATTAATTGAAATTTTGTTTTGATTCTCAAACCTTACGATTTTCTTTGGGATAACTGGAAACTCAATACCATTAAAATTTAACTCATTTTCATATTTAATATAGTTAGAGACACGATTTGGATTTCTGCTTACTGGATGAAGAGCTGATAAAAAAGCCCATTTAAAGGATTGGTCGTCTTTGTTTACTACATTTACACAAGCATTTTTTTTTTTATGTGGTCTGGTAAGTCTATGAAGGGACTACCTTGCATAGGATTTAGTTTATTAATATTTACGACCAAATGTAAAATTGACTGAATTGACCAGACAGATTTCTTATCTTGAAAATCATCCATTTTTTTCTCAATTAAGTGTCGTACGTTTATATCAAACCACTGTTGTATATTAGTGGTCTGGTAAATGGGCTGTGATTTTGTATTAAAGTATTTTAAATTAATATCCTTGATGTTATCTTTAATTATGACATATTCAGCAGTCAATATGGTATTTACTTTTAATGCAGTATGTTTTTCAAGAGATCGTAGGATTCGTTGAATAAATTTTTCTTCAGCATCTTTGAGAAACTTTTTCAGATTCAAGTTTTTAAAATTAACTATCAAAGTTGTTGTAATACGATTTTCAAATGCGCTGTTAACATCATCAAGACTAACTGCAGCAGCATTTTCATCATTTAAAGCTGTTGCTACACCTTCACCTTGAACACATACAATACTTTCATTTCTTAATGTCTTGTCTAAATCCGACACATCTTCCTGACCACTTTCAGATGCAAAAACTTTAGGCTTTTGTTCACTATCTGATTCAAAAATAACAGGTTCATTCATAAATATTTTTTTCGACTCTGTTACCTCCAAATAATCATAAAGCAGTTGTAAAACAGTTTGTAATAATGCAGCTGCAGATATTAATTTTTATTTTTCCGATGTTGTCAAATTATTCCTCAAACTAAAAATATCGCTATCCTTAATAGTTGTAAGACATGTGTCTATTAGTCTTTGAATGTGACTCGCATCGACTTCGCTATTAATCGTTTGTTGAAACGATTGCCAGATGCAGTGAGCCACATCTTTAAAATATTGAACCAAAGCCATGGCTAGCAAGAAGTTAACTACTCAAGCAACAGCACAAAAGTGAGCTGCTTCGGTGATTTCTACCCCTGAATATTCTTAGAAATCAGCTGATGGGGGGGGGG
>NW_019384257.1:49673-94925 GCF_000648655.2 Copidosoma floridanum | reverse complement strand
TTTTCTTTTTTTTTTTTTTAATTACCTTCATTTCTTTTCGAAAAAAAAGAACAATAATAATAATTACCTGTTACTGCTGTGGATGTTGATATGTTGAACATTTCAACTTCTGTTGGTATTTCTGCTGCTGCAATAGGTGACTCTGTTGACACTACTACTTCTGGAAGATGATCCTTGAGTAGTGTGGAAGGTATATCCTGAAGAGGATCCATGATTACAGCTGGGGAATGTTCTTGTGCTGCTGCTACTTCTGGAAAATTATCATCTACAAGCTGCCTTTCTAAATTTTCTATGTTGCGTCCTAAAGCACGAAAAATCAGACGTTCTTGATATCTTCTGATATCACCCTTCCGTGTCTTCTTCACTATGTTAATGCTGAAAAAATTTTTTTTTGTAAATGCTTTTTAAAATACTAAAAAAAAAAAAAAAAAGGTGAAGTCTTAAAAGAAGTTTACTGATTAAGGGAAATAAAGAACTCATGACATTATTTCTACGGCTAGACTTCATTTCTGTGTCTTGAGTCGAACAAAAAGATTTTTTAAATGTCTCCTTAATGTTAAAAGTAAAGGTAGAGAATAGAAAGAAGACAACTAGTTGAAAGAAATTGAACTCGTGACATCATTTCTGCGCCTAGACATCATTTCCGCGTCTTGAATCAAATAGCTTGCAACTACATTGTTGTAGAAAAAGGAGGAGTATAGAAACTTAAAAGATTTAATTAAATTGCTATTTATAGAAAAGTGAGAAACTTTTTTAAAAATTTTGAATTCATGACGTTTCAAAGATTCGTAGGAGATTGGTGGTCTGCAGTTCTATGGGTATCACTGTTGGTCTACAGAGCGCGTGCGAAGAGACGAATTTCTCGAGGGATGTGGAGAANCATATTCCATATTTTAAAAGAAAAAAATTATTAAGATTTTACAAAATACCTCCACACTTGAGAGCGTTGGTTGATGCGTTGTACGAAGTACCCTGAAGTGTAACTTTTTTCTCTCCTTGGCTGCTGTCACTGATGTTAAGAATATAACTGAAGCACGTGCCGAAGGTCAAGGGATTGCTCTTCAAGACTATGGCGAAAGAGAAAGAGGAAAGCCACTTTCCATAAGTTTAAGATTTTGCACATGATGGAATGAGTAGGAGAAAATATTTGTCTTTTTCTAATTTTCCTATTGGTTTAAAGTATTTAATGCTATGGAGAGGTGATACTTCTTTCCAACCACAGACCTTTGATGTGCATATGGAAGGGGGAAGGCATAACTATGTCCTTTTCTAGTTCTCTCATTGGCTTACTACAAGATACAAATTTTCATCTCCAAGGATATTGAATTCTCATACAGCGTGGGTGAAAATTTAGGGGAGGGGGGTTCGGCAAATTTCCACCACTCTAGTTTGAGTTTTTTATACTGCGCATGAGAAAATAAACGGAGAAGGGGTAAAGTGTCAGAGTAGCAGTACTGAAGTCTTTAAAAGGGATGTTGTGCTTCAAAAAAGTTAGTCGAAAACAGTTAGTTAAAAATATTAGTTACACTCTAGTTAAACAGTAGATATCTTGTCTGTTGAAATGGCTCCTGTAAATAAGGAATTTTTAAGTGACATTGAAGTGCTAGAATGGGAAAATTTAAAGGATTTAGTGTCCAAGGAATTTGTGCAGGACTTGAAGGATGAAGAGGATCAACCTCCAGCATACGAAATATTCGAGCAGGATTTAAATGAGGTATTTGAACGACGAGGCTTCAACGATAATTTAGATTTATCACCATCATCGCCCTCAGTCCTATACACAGAAGAATTTAATATGCGTGCTCATATTGAAAGACCGGCTCAGTCATCTACATTGCCACTGCAAGAAATCACGTTTTTTGGCAAGTTTATTTATTAAAATAGGATCTTAGATTAAAAGATGGAATAAAAATTTTTAACTTAAATGAAAATGTAAATTTTTTGCTTTTTTTGTTTCAGACTTAGAGGGTAACTTTTTAACATGCTCTCCACACCTAAATAACATCGTTTTGGTAGAAGAAGCACTTCTCCACGAGGACACATTGCTAGGAGCAAGACAGCTTACAGAGCTAAGTATGTTTGGGCGATTGGAAACACTATTAGACGATGAATTGTTATAACCATCGTTACACGCCTCCTTTTTCGGTAAGTAGTATAAAGGATTAAATTAGAATAATTATTTTTATAAAAAGTGTTATTTTGTTTCAATTTTTGAAATTTGTTTATTTGTTTGTTTTCAGACGATTCTGAGGAGTTTATTTCTACCTACACGTGTCTTTAAGCATCTTTTTCGATGCTTGAAGAACATAACCGTACATCTCCAACACGTGTCTATAGGCCTACACCTGATGCAGATCTCATGTGGTCACCCATATTCGAGGTAGATGTTACAAGATCACCAACACTCGAGGCGAACCTCACAAGACCGGTTATACATGAAGTGGATCTTACAAGATCACCGCAACTGATACCCGTAGTCGATCTCACGAGATCCCCACAACCGATTCGAGAAGTTGACCTCACGGAATCGCCACAGCCTATACCATTAGTTGACCTCTCGGGAACACCTCACGATATTATTGGCTTATTGTCTTCACCAGAGATGCATGACATGAGTACGGTGAAAAAAAAAAAAAATCTTTCAAGGACGAAACAGGCAGTCCTGATAAAAAAAGCACTCTCGTAGATTTTTGTTTAAATTTTAACAATTGCAAAGTTTTTAGTATTTGTAAATTTATTTAAAGATAAGTAACATTAATTTTATAAATTAAATTTTGTATTTGTAAATATTTTTCATCAAAAATACACTAGGCTAAAATAAATAAAATCTTATACAATCATTTCCCTTTGATTCCTCATTCAATATCATTACACAATGCGCAGAATCCTACAAAATACATTTTTGTGTAAGTATCGTACGTGCAAAATATTTAAATATCTAAGAAGACGCAATAAATCAACCAACGCTACAGGTAATGCACGCATACTGCACCGCGAACTCAAGCAGTGTTGTACATGGCGCGAAAAAAGTGAAAGGAAGCAGCAACTCTACAGGTACTGCACGTATACTGCACCGCGAACTCAAGCAGTGTTGCACATGGTGCGAAAAAGTTAAAAGAAGCTATTAAGGGCACGCGCATATCAGCTGCATAAATACTCAAGCCATGTAGCACTTGGCACGTGCAAACTCGACAACGTGCGGAAAAGTAAAAGGTAGCTGTCAAAGTCGCTTGCCCATCAGCTGCATACAATTCAAGCAGTGTTGCACGTGGCGCGCACAAAC
This sequence comes from Copidosoma floridanum, assembly GCF_000648655.2. Next base: position 91,642 of record NW_019384257.1, on the reverse strand, counting down.
TCCGAGAACACGTGAAAAAGTTAAAGGGAGCTCTTTAAGTCGCTCGCCTATCAGCTGCATAAAAACTCAATCAGTGTTGCACATGGCGCACGCAAACTCTGACAACGCTGCAGGTGGTGCACACAATTGGGAAGGGGTAGGAGCCTTTGCGCAGTGGCACATGGCACGTGCAAACTTCAACAACGCTGCAGGTGGTGCACAAAATTAAGAGGGGGTAGGAGCCTTTGCACAGTTGCACATGGCGCGCGCGAACTCTGACAACGCTACAGGTGGTGCACATAATTGAGAATGGGTAGGAGCTTTTGCGCAGTTGCACATGGCGCGCGCAAACTGCGACTACGCTGCAGGTGGTGCACACAATTGGGAGGAAGTTGGAGCCTTTGCGCAGTTGCACATGGTGCGCGCAAACTCTGACAACGATGCAGGTGGTGCACACAATTGGGAGGGGGCAGGAGCCTTCGCGCAGTTGCACATGGCGCGCGCAAACTCTGACAACGCTGCATGTGGTGCATACAATTGGGAGGGGTAGGAGCCTTTGCGCAGTTACACATGGCGTGCGCAAACTCCGACAACACTGCAGGTGGTGCACACAATTGGGAGGGGGTAGGAGCCTTTGTGCATGCTCAATGCGCACTTATCCGTTTAACTAAAACGTACCTATTATGAACCACATCAAGCTTTTGACTTCATTCACTTGATCACACTAGACCGAGTAGCATCGGTTACTTTTTCCTTTCAAAATTGTGTATATTGTAGACTTTAAGGGCCTTAAAAGCCTCGTCAACTATTTAATTTTTAAAGAAATTTCATTTGTTAATCTTAACAAGGATACTTCGCCAGTTGTTATCGCGCTTAACCCACCTTATCCATTTAAGCATCTACCAAAAAACTATAAAAAACGTAGTAAATGACTAGAAGCTAATTTTCATGGTCTAAGTTGGGATTTTGGTGATATTTCTCACATGGAAGGAATAAACAATTTTAAGCGAATGCTGATTGATGCTGGAACAGTTTATGTCAAAGGTTGTGGAAAGAGAAAATGGTTACAAAACATACTACCATGCGAGTATGTATTTTATATATTATTAGCTTAATAAAAATACCTTGAAAATAAAAAAACAAGTTTTTCTTACGAATAATGCAAACATTTTTTTCAGAGTTATAAATATTAAAGAGTATTAGTGTCCTGCCTTTAAAAATCTCGTGCAAGACTTTGAGCCATGCAAACATCACAGCTTTCATACTGATCCAGTATGTGCGGTGAAAAATGCTTTGGCTATAAAAGATTGGATGCAAAGTCAGGAAAAGTATAAAATTAAAAGAATCACATACTTGACCATTCATTCTTGCAAGCGCAAATAAAAAAAAAAAATTCTCTGTAATTATTGTTAGATTTAATAAAATTTAAAAATATTTTGTAAGTCTAGTTTTGTAAATATAAATTTTTTTAATTTGAAATAAACAGATTAACCACAATAAACAATAAAAAAGTTCATCAATTATTTTTCTACCTCTCCACGTCCTACATCATCGTGCAACGCACTCACTTAAAAAAAAAAAATACGTATACCCAATGCATGCACAATCTGCACAAGATATTCAAACAGCGCGCGCAATCTCAAGCAGCGCTGTAGGCGAAAAATGCGCACCGCAGAGCACGCAAACTCAAGCCTGCCAGACCTACACGCCCATTAGCTGCAAGGAGAGTCCACCTCATCGATGAAGAGGGGCTGCCACGGGGAGGGGCACGCCGTGAGAGGGGGCCACTGCCATAACGAGGGGCACGCCGTGAGGAGGGGCCACCGCCATAAGGAGGAGAACACCGTGACAGGGGCTACCGAGGGGAGGGGGGCTGTGCTGAAATTGCCATAGCTTATCTACTTATTTGAAAACACAGAGTAACGTTTGAAAACTATAAAAAGTAAAAGCTCTGCAATATCAAATCGCTAGGCGCTAAACCTGCTTCTCCAATCGTATGACGTATAACTTACTTCTTTTAAAACAAGCTGTCGCAAAACTCAAACTACTCGTGGAACCTCTAAGCAATAATGTAAAGCAGTCTTTTAACATTGCTGTGCAGTGGTACATCCAAGAATGTGAAGAAACAAGAATTTCAACATTGTTTAATACAAATTTCCACAAGAAACATCATACATAATTTCAACAGCAACTTGTACTTAATGTAAAATCTGAGAAATCAGCAGTTTTAACCAATAACTACTGTAAAATTCTTGCACTACGACTGTACTCGTGTCAACCAAGAGTCGTTAAGTTAAGATCTGGTTGGTTTTTCGGATCCCCAACCTAACGCGTCTTTCTTAAGTTCAAGCGTATAAGAACTCTTTGCGCAAAACAACATTCACCTCTTCTCTTTTATCAAGTAACTATAAAGGTCAAAGAGTGAGTTCTGTTGCGTCTTTTGAGTGGATATAAAACTTAGTTCGGTGATTAAGGTACGTGTTAGAAGCGTGCATTTCAAACAAATGTAAGACTAAGTTTGGTGATCAAAATGTGTGAGAAAAGCTTAAGCAAGCCAGGCCACTGCCAACTCACCTAAAAAGTAAATTAAGAAGAAACATGAAAAAAAGGACCATCGACGTGGAGGATGAGGATCATTTTTGTGGTAAACCATGTAATTTTGTATCTGCGTGCACGTAAGCAGTGGCTAACCAACGATCACTGAAGAAAGTTAAGTTAAAAAAAAGTATAAACTGTATAAAAATTATAAATGCGAATAAGTAACTTAATAATTTATATTGTTTGTAAGCTCAACTATTTCTGGCTTTTCTTAAATAGTNACATTCGCAAAAACTTCACAAATTAAAGATTAATCTTTACGATATTTGGCAAAAAATTAATTTCAAGATTAAAAATTTCTCATATATTGTGTATTATAATACATAACTGCATGAGGGGTCTTGGGACCCCCAACAGAAGCGAAGCTGCTGTATATTCGTGAAAACTTCACAAATTAAAGATTAATCTTTACGATATTTGGCAAAAAAAAAATTTCAAGATTAAAAATTTCAATTAATCGAAACGGAATTTGAGCTTTGATGAATAAAAAAAAATATAAAGCAAAAATCAAGTAGAAAACATACGACAAAAACCTTTTAAAGGACGTTAGATTAGGAGATAAACAAGATATGCTACTATTCAATTACATAAGATATAAATTCAAACAGTAGGTCAACGTCAGCTAGGCTCACAACACATAAACACCACTCCATACGTATCTCTTGTTTAAACCTAACACCTTAACACTAAAGCAACGATTTCAAGGAATAGTACCCTGGAAGTAAGAGGCAATAAGGCCTTTGGGTTAATGGCTGGTTCCTGATGAACAAAAATTAATATTGGTTGTTTGTAAAACGAATCCATAAGTTCTGCCTTTCATTTATAGAAGCTTAGGCGTAACGAAGTTGAGAATGAGATCAAATTAAAATATTTTCTTTACACTAACACACTTGAATCAATATAATCACTCTCATCTGACATGTTTTTTAATTATAAATTAAGACATTAAACAAATTTAAAAACTTGCCGATTTATCTTCTTCGTATGAATGAATATCATTTTATACAAATGGCCTACAATAAAAAAGTGTATAACAGCGTAGTGTGATACGCTAATAAGTAACTCCATAAATAATTTTGGAGTTTACTGCAACAGTTACAAAAAACTTTATTGTTCGTTATACATTCGTCCATAAAATGTAATACTTCTAAAAATGTATGTGACTCCAAACAAGTGTTGTACACTGGCATCTCTATAGATGCATGCCCATTAGAAACGGTATTTGCATCCGTTACGAGATTTTTTTGATACAAATGGGTAAATCACTTTTCTTATTGTTACTGTTTATTATTAGATAAACACATAAATTGTTACTTTTAGAAATATAGGCGATACTCAAATGTATAAAAAATAATAAATGTTGCATTGACACAACAAATTTTAAAATCAAATAATTTTAGTACAAATGCAATTTTCCTTAGTGAAAACCTAAAGCTACCTAAGAAAGATGAACTGCTAATGCCTTCAATAAGGTGATGGTTAAAAATATTAATATCTACATTCCCTGTTGGCCAATCATAAAATAGTTGAAAATCTAAAAAAATGATAAAAGGTTCATATAAAATCTTAGTGGTACAGGTTACACACGCATAACCTAAGTGTAAATGTTTTTTTGATCTTATAAATTTAATTGTGCATCTTAATAAATTAAGAAATTATAAATTACCTGAGAATGAGGACGTGTTCCTCGGCTCTAGAAGATTGTTTATAGAACTTTTTTAAACAGCTTGCGCAGTTGACTGGTTGCAGAAAAAATTTTCTTTAATAAGAGTCATAATTAAAATAGATAATCTTACTTATATATAAAGCAAAGTTGCTAAAACCGTTGTAACCGCTAACCACGAAAACTACTAAACCAATTTTGCTGGAATTTTTTATACTGATTCTTGATGATTCCAAGATGATTTTCGTAGACTTATTTTTTTTAAAGTTTATAACAATAGCGATACATGAGTTGAAAGTTTTGCTAAAATAAGCTTGCTTTGAGTTTTAGTTCTGTAGAGTCCGCAAGGTGGTCAAGGTAAAATTGAAGCCACCCACAATTTAAGATAGTGAAAAGTGGTTATAACATGTCTCATTTAGTTAAAAACTTTCGTAGTCAATCATAGAAATTGTACTAAGAACAGAGTAGTCCGTCGTGCAACCAGGCTTTCTGGCTACCTATGACACTCTTCTTTCATGGGCAAGCAAAATTTATCGGGTTGTACCCTGGATCGCTAAAATAACCGAGTGCCTCGGAAAAATAGGCATTTGGAACGTCAACGACTGTGGTGGGATACCATGAAATGTGTCTAGCCAGAGCACAACCTTCTCCAATACCTCAGAACCATGAGGACGTTCAACCATCCGACCTGGGGTCGTCAGATACTTTCTACTTCAAATGCAAGCCAGGGAAGATAGCCCTGAAGAGTACGGACAGTCCGACCTCCTTTGTGGTCGTCCCAACGGCATATCTACAGAGGAGGTTATCTCCAGGCCAACTTTTCTGACTAACGATGAACAGTTGGTTATCCGGGGAACGAACCGGAGACGAGATATTTTTAGGTCACCGTCGCGTCGTACCTCCCTCCGGTGCGGTCTCCGGTCTCTATACAGAGACTAACAGGATAAGTCAAGCTACCCGCAGCTTGCTCTCCATCATCAAGAATAATAAGTAGGAATAGCTGCAAGTTTCACCACTGGCTGTTTTAGGGCCATTATAAGTATTTACGTTTTCTACTTTACCATCAATCTCATCAGTTCTTTTAAGGGCCACCTAAGTTTAAATTACCTTGGTAATAAATACATTTTTACTACGATTTCTAGAGACGATTCGTCAACTAAAAGTCTATGTACAGCCAGCCGCTTTTGAACCAAGTCAGTTATTTACTGGCAGACGTCACGAGCAGAGTTGTTCGTCGCAAGGCTGGGAACCTCGGTGACCGACGACCCTATATTATCTTCTCGACTTTATGTATTCAACTAGGAATTATCAATCCTCTCCAAGGTCGAAATTGGGAGAACCTAACAGCTATAAAGAAAAAATAATAAACGTAAGCCAAAGTAACATTTTCTAACGGGCAAACATCACGAACCAACCTCTCCACCGTAGATCCCTAAAACAACTGATACTGCAAAAAAAAAGGTGCTTTAGACACCAACGTCTTCAACGTTTTACTAGGAGACGTTGGAAAAGAGCTCTACAACTAGCTCCAAAGCTTTAAACGTTGTAGTTTTCTTCTCGATTAGTGTAGTGCTGCAATAGCAGGCCAGAGAAGATCTCTCTATGGTGTAGAGGCAATCACGTTTGCTGGAAACTTCAGTCAAAAAAAAGTTTACTTAAGAAGCTCACTGGTCCTCTTTAGGGTCATTGGACATCGAATTATCTTGCAAACAAATATATTAAAACTATATAAAGTTGAAAAAAATAGCCTTTAGAACTCACAAGAGCTTCAACTATGCCAAAAATGACAAGAAGTTGAATTGGAAGGAAAACTTCAAATGTATCTTATGAATACAATTTTAGGCATCAAGAAAATGATGAAAAAATTTATTAAGTAAGAGATTAGCTTTTCACTATAACCCTTATAGTAATCTCCTTAATCTTTTAGATTTTGAAATAGGTAGAAAATGTATTCGTACTTTTTTTGCGATAAAAAACGTAGAAATTAAGCTCTAGGACTTTGTTGCTCTGGTTTAAAGTTGTGAGATAAGAGAAAACAATTTTTTAATTATGTGTTTTTTGTGAGCTTTGAATCTTTATATCTTAAAAAAATAGCCCTGTTCATAGATTATACGGGAGAAACTGCAAATCAATGGCCTTTTTAGGCCAACGATTATTTGATGGCACAAGAAATGCACGGTACTTTTCAGCATAATTATATTTTTTCACTTTGTACTTGACCAAATAAACTGTATGGATTATGAGCAAATATATTACAATAAGAAGATTTTTGTTTTGAGAATTGTCAGAAATAGATGTTAAATTTGTAACTGAAAATGTTTCACATTACATGTCAACATACTACGGTAATAAATTTAGTGAGTCTTGGGCAAAGCCTTGACGGGGGGGGGGGGGAACCTGTAATATATAAATAACAAAAACAGCAACGAAAAATTGTGACTATTAGATTATTTTTAAAATAACATTAACAGCAATAACATCATGCACTACAAAGGCATGTCTTTTTACGAAAACACTTTGCTTGAAAATTTTTTACAAGTAAAAAACATACAATTGGTGTACAGAGTATTTTCTAACAAAGTTATACTGTTCGTAACTACAACAGCCAAGAACTTTAAAAAATACTTTTATAATATTCTAAAAATGTTTCTCTAATCTAACAACGTTTTAAGAACGCTTAAAGAAGCTTTTTGCATACTATTGGACATCATTTTTACTGTCGATTTCGTCATAACTTTACACTGCACTAGTGTTAAACTTAATGTTCTTGAAAATCAGTAGTTGAAAACACATGAAATCTTCCATTGCTGGTCTTGCCTTTACAAATAATTTGTTTTATACTTATGTGTTATATAAAATGAAATAAAAGAATACGATTTTATCGATAAGTATAAGTTTATCAAAAGGTGACTTATGCAAACAATCACATGAATGTAAGGGTTATTATGAGGACAAAAGTGAAATTATGTGGACGTCTGCATAATTCTACCATGTCATTAATATATATGTTAGAAGCACGTAAAGTCCGTATAAGTCACTCTTTATAAACACACACATACACACACACACACACACACACACACACACACACACACACACATATATATATATACATATCTGCGCACACAGTACTAACGTTAACATCACTTATAGTCCTTTAATTGCACATTTCTTCTTATTAACACACACACACACACACACACACACACACACACACACACACACACACACACACACACACACACACACACANACAAAATAACGACATTACACGTGTGATGTAGGTATATATATATTTATACATACATACATATATTTTGTTTTTTTCTGTCTTATGTGTCTTGATAAGCAATAATATCAACAATTGCTTATTTTATGTTTTGTTATATAGGTTCAAACGACAGGGTAGAAATTCAGTCAAAGAGTACAACAGTGAGACTTTTAATTAGAGTTGGCTAAGTTAAGTCAAAGTCCTACAGACAATTTATACAACCTCAGGTCATTAGTTCCCTGCACTTAAGTATTATTTGTCATGACGTCACTACAATGTCATTTACACTGCTGGCTTAGTGTTAGAATTCCAGTGCCCTTAAGTGTTAATTCTTGGCGATAATCATAATTACAAATAAGACAAAGTGTGAGAGGATCTCTAGTAAAAAAAAGTCATTTCTGAGTTAATTTGAATTTGGTCCAATATGATTTTTCTAAATTAAATAACCTCATTTTATACTTTCTTACGGCTTCTTCTGTGGTTTTTATAAGAGGAGAAGATTAATAAGTAGCATTTCTTATTTCTTTTATTATTGCATATTAAGGTTCACATAGTACTAATCGACCATAGGGTATATGTTAATTCACGTAGTCTTTATCAGCTAGAAAATAATTTTCTTGTTTGTGATTTATAATTGAACAGTCTGTTTTTGGCTGAATCTTACTAATTTAAAGCAAAAGCGCTAAAACCGTTGTAATCACTAACCACGAAAACTACTCAACCAATTTTGTTGAAATTTTGCACACTGATTCATGATACTTCCTAGATGGTTTTAGTATAGTTTTTATCTTAAAAAATTTAATAACAATAGCAATAAATGAGCTCAAAGTCTTGCAAAAATACGCCAGCTTTTTACTTTAGTTCAGTAAAATCCGCTAGGTGGCGTCGACATAAAATCGAAGCTACCTGCAACATAATTAAATATGTGTGGTTAAAATAGGCTGGAGCGTGCCCATAGTGTTGTAGTCGAGCTTCGGCAATTCGACGAGCTGTATAGAGAATGCTGATGATAGCCTTGCAGCTGGGTATCCCGGTTACGGACGACACTCTTCTTTAAGCGGGAAGGGACCTAGGTGTCCATTCACCCTGAATCTCAACGAGTGCGATCAATTAAAAAAAAATTAATTCCAACCGATGCCGTCTCTGCCACAATACCAGAAGACATATCTAGCCTGAGCACAATTTGCTCCAACTCATCAGAGTTGTGTGGTAGTTCCACCATCCCACCTGGTGCAGTTAGAGAATTTGTGGGCTACAAATGTAAGATAGAGAAAATAGCTCTGAGGGGCACGGGCAGTTACAACGGCTACCTTCTTGGTCGTCGCGTCCCCAACGCGCTTACCCACATGTTCCCGTCTAACGATGAGCGGTTAGTTATCCAGGGAATGACCCGAGACGAGATATTCTTTTGTCAGCAGCGTACCTCCCTCCATCACAATCTCCATACATCAAGACTCCCAGGGTAAGAATCAAGCAACCATAGCCAGCTCTTTATCATCAGAAATAAGAATAGCCTGGAAGTTTCACCACTGGCGCTTTTTAGTGCTATTATAAGTATTAACGTTCCCTACTTAACCATCAATTTCATCGGTTCTTTTTAGGATCCACCTAAGTGTAAACTACTTCGCCAACAACTACGTTTTTATTACCATTTCCGGAAGCGATTCGTCGACTAAGAGAGTATTTTAACTAAAGATGGGCACTATTAAACCAAGTCAGCCGTATACTAGCAGACGTCACCTGCGGAGTTATTCTTCGAAAGGCTGGAAAACCAGGTGACCGACGACCCTATAGTACCCTCTTGACTCTAAGCATTAAACCAGAAATCACTGATCCTCTTCAAAGTCTGCGTTAGGCAAACCTATATCAGCTGTGAAGGAAAAAAAACTGGAGCTAACGGGCCAGTCTCCACTGGACAAGTATCAGTAACCAATCTCCTCATCTAAGATCACCAAAACAACTGAATCTGCAAATAAAAAAGGTGCTTTAGACACCAACATCTTTAACGTTATACTGGGAGACGTTGAGAAAGAGCACTACAACTAGCCCCAAAGCTTAGGGCTTTGTAATTTTTCTCCCAATCAGTCTGGGTCTTCAACAGCAAGCCAGAGAAGATCACCCTGAGGTATCCAGGCAGTCACAATTGCTGTTAACTGCTGTCAAGAAAGAGTCAACTTAAGAAGCTCACTGGTCTTTTTTAGGACCATCGGACGTCGGACTACCTTGCCAACAAATATATTAGAACTTAACAAAGTTTACAGAAAACAGCCATTAGGGGTCACACAAATTTTAAGCATGCCAAATGTCGCAAGAGGGTGAATTGGAAGAAAAACTTCAAGTGTTTCTAATAAATACAATTTTACTTAGGCATCAAGAAACTGACGCAGAAAATTCATCGAGATTGAAACAGCAGCGTCAAAATCGACAACTAAAGAGTCCATTACGTGAGAGATCAGCTTTTCATTGTACCCTCACAGCAATCTCTGAAATCTTTAAAGATCCTACTTCAGATTTTTTAATAAGTAGAAAATGTAATTGTGTTTTTGTGGCAATAAAAATGTAGGGTTTAAGGTCCAGGACTTTGTTGCTCTGGTAATAAAGTTATGAGACATAAGAAAAAAAATTTTTTTTTAATATAAATTTTTTGGGGGTTTAAAATCTTAACAGCTTAAAAAATTAGCCGTTTTTGCGAATTATACGGGAGAAACTGTAAATCAACGGCTTCTTATGACCACCGATTATTTTATGGCATAAAGAACGCACGGTACTCCTCAGCATAATTATTTTTTTGAATTTTTACACATTATTTGACCAAATAAACTATATGGATTTCGTATAAAGATGTTTACAATAAGAAGATTTTCGTTCTGAGATGTATCAGAAATATGTGTAAAATTTCTAACATTAAATGTTTCATGTTACATGTCAACACACTACGGTGTCTTATTTAGTTAGTCTCGGGCGAAGCCGAGACTTGGGGCTTCTAGTACTGATATAACCTTGTAAGTTTTGGTGTATATTTTGTGGCAAGGGTAGTTGATGCATTTTGTAAGTACTATATTAGTCGCTTCTGATTAAGGAAAATGTAATCGTATTTGCTAAACGTCCATCATTCATCACAGCTATTGTACATAAGAAGCTATGTAGTTTAGCATCGGTGATTTATGCTTCGTCTATTCATAGGGAATGTTGGTTACTGAATGAGAAAATTTCCTTTACTACTTGACTTAATTGTTCGAATGATAGTAGAAGGAGGTGGAAATGTCCTTCGGCAGTAGTCTTGATTGCGTTAATTAATGTTTTATAGAATTGGAGTATGTAGTATAAAAATTTTTAGAAATGTATAACCCATATGCTAATGGATCGTAAGATTGTATCAGTTTTCCTGTTCTAATAAATACGTGGAATTTATGATTAGCTCCCGTATTCATTGTGTATGTTTCGAATCATTGATTTTTGTTTGTTCCATTTCTTTGTGAAGCGTTTCGAAATTTGATCATATGATATGCGTTTCGTTTGCAGCAAGAACTGAAATATTTTCCGTTTTTTAATAGATGTTAACTCGATGTGGGTGCCCCTTCAATTTATACCATGATATTTGGTTATTGATGCGTCAAAGACTTCAATGGTAGGTAAAAAAGTTTGTTGTATCTCGATCTGTAATAAGTTGATGTTTTCAAGTAATTGTTTGAAGTGTGATAGAGGTAATAGTTTTTCGCATTGGTTCGTATTAAGCTGCTTACAGCGGTGATTCAACAAATCATACATTTGGAAAACTAGTTCGCCGTTATAGTTTGTAAAATTCTTACAGTTCAAAAGTACGGTTATCGTTCATTGTGTGCGGATAAGACATGCTTCATTCTGGTACTTATAATAATTTCCTGGATTGTTGAATATTTCTTGATTTTCACAAAAGCTATTTCAAAACGAGTGGTTCATTGAATATGCTAACAGTCCGTTTCTTATAATAAATTCAATTTTAAGTAGTATAAGAATCATCTTGTTACGTTGTTTCAATTCCTATAACATGAGGGAGATCTCATTCGTAACAGTGTTTCACTGTATCAAAATGTTTGATAATTACTTTTAAATTTTCTGATCTAAGTGTAATGTTGTTGTTTTTATTTATTCTAATAATTTCGAAAATTCCATTGTAGTATTGACCTAATTTTTTTTTCCAAGGTTCTTTTATTGCGTAAACTATCATACAAACTTTTAAATTCTGAGGTCTTGCATGTTTATCATGATTTCGTTAACTCTTATGTTTACATTTAATAAGCTCATCATGACCTTTTTCATGCATGTCTTTTAAATGACATATTAAATCAATAATCTAATAATTATTAGACTGCATTTGATTTTCAATTGAGTATGGATTTAGTGGACGTGCTTTTCTGCCGTATACTAATTTATATGGTGTATATTCGGTAGCTGTGTGCAGTGATGTATTGTATTCATATATAGCAAAAGGGAAAATTTTTTCATAGTCTTGCTTAGTTGTAGCTTTTGTTGTTAAAAATCTTACAAGCACAGCATAGCTACGTTCTAATAAGCTGTTGGAATGAGGGTGGTAAGGTGTGATAGTCTTAAGGTTGAAACCAAAAATTTGGGCTTAATTTGTTAGTATTTTATTTTAAAAACTGTTCCCATTATTGCTGAGTACTATTTAAGGCAATTTATAGAATGCTATGAAGTGTCTTGCCAGCGCATCTGCGACTGTGATAGCTCGGATGTCAGGTATAGTTACTGCTACACAGTATTAAAAAAAAACATTGTAGAGTTAATATATGTTTATTATCTGACATTGTTATTGCTAACAGTCCTACAGTATCGATAGCAACTTTTAAGAAAACGGTAGCTGGTGTATCAGTTATTATCATAGGGTTTTTTTTGTTTCTTTCTGTTAGTTCTTAATCTTGAAAAATATTACATTTCAATACAAAATTAAAAAATTTTTTTTTGATACGTTTCCAGTTATACAATTCTTGAATTCTTCTATAAGGCTAATCTATGCCTCTATGCCTACCAAAAAAACTGTTGTGGCATTCTATTACTTTTCATTGTCTCATTTCGTTGATAAATATGCACATTTGCCAAAACATAGAATTATTTTGATGTTTACATGACTAAGTTCTTCATAAATGGCTATGCGCAACATTCATCTGGGCAAGTTGTTGGTTATTTGACATTTTCTGAATATTCTCAATGTTTCTAAATTTTTATTTTCTATTGCTTTGGCTAATCCTGCTTAGCATGAGTAGAGATCTTAAAGCAATATTTTATCTCTTCCTCTTTCTTCATTAACGAAGGAGAATACTTATTTATTCTTATAATTGGTTGTAATTATGTCGCTTACTTGTGGTTGAGTTTTATTTAATTCATATTTTAAAATATAACCTAAATGTAACAATAATTAATTGTTAACAGAAATAATTGTCACGTCAGCTGAAATAAACGTTGCAATGTTGTCTTTTGTATATGATAAACATTCTCGTATGCTTAATACTTTAAGGTAATCGATTTCTGTTCCTATCGAAGGTCTCATTATTGTGCTTTTTTAACAAGTGACTTGGTCATCGCGTTAGGCATTCCTTGATGGTCTAACATTTCGAATGCGGCTGTAGGACAAGTAAATGATATAAAGTTACTCTGCATCCAGGTATCATGCTGTTTCACGAATGGGTCTCGCTGTTTAGCACTTGAATGAGAAGGTGTATTAGGTACACTACCATGCATTTTTTCTTCTCTCTGGCTTCTTCGCTATTTTTTTGTTTATTAGTAAAAACATTAGGCTCATTTTATACAGTATTTACATTGTTTTATATTATTATTACCGTAAATGCAGTCTTGAAGCGTCTTAAAGGTGATTTGATCTTATTGGAAAGCTTTCTTTTTCTATAGAATTTTTAAAGTCATCGGAATAGTCTAGTGCATTATTATATAAATTTTTTAAATTCTGAGAATTTGTTGAGGTTGACAATGATTTGTTATTTAATATTGTATTCATAATTTTTGGCAATATGTTATAATCTTTACATAAAGATGGGTCAGGAAAACTTGTATTTTGCAAATTATTAGTTAAAAGATGTTGTGTATTCTCAATTTGATTCCAACTGTTTTCCGAAGCATTTTCATGCATTGATCGGCAAATGGTTGATTGCAACTTTAGATTTTGTTTTATTTTAGCAACCACTTTATGTTTTAGTGTACATAATAAGTCAGTGCTAAACTCAAATCCCACTGATATTCAAGGTGCAGCTTTTTTTTCATTTGTTGAAGTCCCTACAGCTAATGGTTGTGCTGATAGGTTAAATACTTCTTTTAAGTTACTGGCTCCAGTAATAGCTTTTTTTGTGATTTATTAGTAGGTGTGGTTAAAATTAATGAAGAATCTAGTTTAGTATTCAAGGGGCTAGGAAGTCAAGATCTCTTTGAGGTCTCGGGGCTAGTTGGCTTTCTTTATCTTCCGATATATCTAGAATTTCTGTATTATCAGAGTCTAAAGTGGCCATGGGTCTGTCAGGAACAGGTCAACGTCGTTTTTCTTGAGCTTGGCACTTAAGTAACCTTTGAGCTACTAATGGTCCTGGGAGATCTCCTAGCCCTCCTCCCATTTCTGGTGGTATAATGGAAGAATAATTATTGAAGATGTTTTTTTTTCTCTCGTTGCTTGCTTTCCTGTAGAAGCGGGTTAAAGCTTACTTGAGCTTTATTTGTGTATATCACGGGCCCTATCAGCACGTGCAATAAATGTTTTTGTTTGTTGCAGGATTTTCTAAATAGGTTTTAAGGGTGGCATACAGAGCTGTTACGTTTTATAATAACTAGACTCGCTGTCAGAGCTCAAACTGTTAGAGTGACAACTACTTCTGTTATTGCTGAATGTTAAAATTTTTTAAATTCTTTTATTTATCTTCTTAAAATCTATGTTATCTTAAACAGTATTTATTGAATAAGAATCTTAAAAGTAACACTATGAAGCGGCAGCATTTACATTCAAACGTCTGGGTTTGTACTTATAGGCGTAGTTGAACCCACAGAGTTTCGATCTCCACTAATTTAGGCGACTCATGGGGTTTTTGATTGATTTGATCCATGTTTAAGGCTCGTGGTTCCCGTAAATGGTAAACTTTTGTCCCTATAAATAGTGTCGAAAATGTTGTATGGCGGCTATTACTAATGAACCTTATTGTTCAGTAGCGGAGTTATTTCTTTCGCACTTATTAAGAGAGTGACACATGTAGGCTATAGAATGATCTTTTCCTGGTTTTTCATGATCTAAAACAGAACTGAGAGATGAGTTAGATGCGTCAGAAGTGAGAATAAAAGTTTAGTCACGATTTACGCATGCAAGTACAGAAGCCTTACGTAGGGCTGATTTGATATGTTTAAAGCTTTCTTCTTAAATCGTAGTTCAATTGATCCTTTATTTTTTCTGTAATAATAGGATTAAAGGCTTTGCCATTACTGCATAATCTTTAATAAAATGTCTTAAATATTCTGTGAGTCCTTAAAATCCTTGAATTTTCGTACAATTTGTTGGTATTGCAAAAACTTTTACTGCTTTAAGTTTCTTGGGATCGGATTTAACTCCGTAACCACCTATTTCATGTCCTTATTATGTCACTTCAGGAGTTAAAAACTCATATTTGTCTAGCTATAACTTTCAAGCGGCATCTGACAGTCTATTAAATAATTTTTATTTCATGTTCTTCTAAAGTTTTGGCACATATTATATCATCTAAAAATATAAATAGTTCTGTGCCTTGTACTCCCAATAACACAGAATCGAGAAGTCCGTAGATTGTAGCTGGTGAGTTGCATAATCTAAATGGCATACTTGTATACTCGTAATGTCCGTACAAAATGATGAAAGCTGTTTTATGGCGATTTTCTAGAGATATTTTAACATGAAAAAATCCGTTAGCTATATCGAATACTAAAAAAAATTTCGACTCAACAATTTACTGTAATTTCTCTGTCATATAAGGCATTGGATAAACACCAGAGATAGTTTGAGCATCTACTTTTTTGTAATTTATTAAGAGACAATGTCTTTTTTATCCGTTGGTTTCTGGCGTTTTAGCAAAAATCTACAACAAATTATTATATGAGCTAAAATAATAGCTAGTGGTTCCTTATTGCAAAAATTCATCAGTCTTACCTCAAACTTCCTTGTGTAGAGTAGGACAAAATATTTATTGTTTAGTCCAAACAGGTTTATCGTCAGTTGTCGGTATATTGTGTTCTACATACGATGTACGTGAAACATTATCACCTTTTATTAAAAATAAACGTGAATAATCTTTTTCTATTTGTAAAAGTTGCTTATAACTTTTATTATCATAATGATGACTGAAAAGTTTTTCCGTAATCTATTTAATTTTTTTTTGTTGATATGTTGGAAATATCATCACTGAATTCTAAGCCTGAAACTTTTCTGAATCATCTTAATTAAAAGGTATGAGATTTTGCAGAAAAATCTTGATTTCTACTGGCTCTTTCCTAGTGTTCACAGCAATCGTGAAACATCGGCCTTAATCGTATGTTACTGCTACTTTTCCTATAAATATACAAGGAGTAGTTTTTATTAAGTTCAGGTATGCTTGCACGAGGCTGTTAGTTTTAATTACAGGAGTTTTTACGGAAACTTTCATTCTGGCTGGTCATTTGTGTACACGATTTTGACCAAAGATTACTCCTGTAGGTTTAAAATGTTGAGAAGTTAGCAGAAATTTCGAGTTTTCTTTATTTATGCTATGTTATCAATAACTTAGTAGAAAATGATTTCCTTTACTTATGTATTCTGTCGTCAAGTTAAGCAATTCAAGACCACGTTCTTTGTGGCTTATTGCTATAATTCTTTCAATGAATGGAATGAGACTTATAGGTCTTTTATTCAGTTTCACGGCTCCTGTGTCACATATTAGCCTGGCCCGTTTTTTAGCTAGAAAAAGTTTTTCTAATATTTCTGTCTCACTGAAAGGTTATTTTTGTGCTAAGACGTGAAAAACGTGTTTTTTATTCAATATAATTAACCATTACTGTTCCTAATGTTATGATATTTTAAGAAGTTAATCAAATCAGAGCAATATTTGTATCAGTATTTTGAATAACATTTAGTAATAATAAATATATTTTTATAGCGTTTGACGTCACTTTTATATTTATAATATAAGTGTCTTCACTTTATATGGTGTATATTCGGTAGCTGTGTGCAGTGATGTATTGTATTCATATATAGCAAAAGGGAAAATTTTTTCATAGTCTTGCTTAGTTGTAGCTTTTGTTGTTAAAAATCTTACAAGCACAGCATAGCTACGTTCTAATAAGCTGTTGGAATGAGGGTGGTAAGGTGTGATAGTCTTAAGGTTGAAACCAAAAATTTGGGCTTAATTTGTTAGTATTTTATTTTAAAAACTGTTCCCATTATTGCTGAGTACTATTTAAGGCAATTTATAGAATGCTATGAAGTGTCTTGCCAGCGCATCTGCGACTGTGATAGCTCGGATGTCAGGTATAGTTACTGCTACACAGTATTAAAAAAAAACATTGTAGAGTTAATATATGTTTATTATCTGACATTGTTATTGCTAACAGTCCTACAGTATCGATAGCAACTTTTAAGAAAACGGTAGCTGGTGTATCAGTTATTATCATAGGGTTTTTTTTGTTTCTTTCTGTTAGTTCTTAATCTTGAAAAATATTACATTTCAATACAAAATTAAAAAATTTTTTTTTGATACGTTTCCAGTTATACAATTCTTGAATTCTTCTATAAGGCTAATCTATGCCTCTATGCCTACCAAAAAAACTGTTGTGGCATTCTATTACTTTTCATTGTCTCATTTCGTTGATAAATATGCACATTTGCCAAAACATAGAATTATTTTGATGTTTACATGACTAAGTTCTTCATAAATGGCTATGCGCAACATTCATCTGGGCAAGTTGTTGGTTATTTGACATTTTCTGAATATTCTCAATGTTTCTAAATTTTTATTTTCTATTGCTTTGGCTAATCCTGCTTAGCATGAGTAGAGATCTTAAAGCAATATTTTATCTCTTCCTCTTTCTTCATTAACGAAGGAGAATACTTATTTATTCTTATAATTGGTTGTAATTATGTCGCTTACTTGTGGTTGAGTTTTATTTAATTCATATTTTAAAATATAACCTAAATGTAACAATAATTAATTGTTAACAGAAATAATTGTCACGTCAGCTGAAATAAACGTTGCAATGTTGTCTTTTGTATATGATAAACATTCTCGTATGCTTAATACTTTAAGGTAATCGATTTCTGTTCCTATCGAAGGTCTCATTATTGTGCTTTTTTAACAAGTGACTTGGTCATCGCGTTAGGCATTCCTTGATGGTCTAACATTTCGAATGCGGCTGTAGGACAAGTAAATGATATAAAGTTACTCTGCATCCAGGTATCATGCTGTTTCACGAATGGGTCTCGCTGTTTAGCACTTGAATGAGAAGGTGTATTAGGTACACTACCATGCATTTTTTCTTCTCTCTGGCTTCTTCGCTATTTTTTTGTTTATTAGTAAAAACATTAGGCTCATTTTATACAGTATTTACATTGTTTTATATTATTATTACCGTAAATGCAGTCTTGAAGCGTCTTAAAGGTGATTTGATCTTATTGGAAAGCTTTCTTTTTCTATAGAATTTTTAAAGTCATCGGAATAGTCTAGTGCATTATTATATAAATTTTTTAAATTCTGAGAATTTGTTGAGGTTGACAATGATTTGTTATTTAATATTGTATTCATAATTTTTGGCAATATGTTATAATCTTTACATAAAGATGGGTCAGGAAAACTTGTATTTTGCAAATTATTAGTTAAAAGATGTTGTGTATTCTCAATTTGATTCCAACTGTTTTCCGAAGCATTTTCATGCATTGATCGGCAAATGGTTGATTGCAACTTTAGATTTTGTTTTATTTTAGCAACCACTTTATGTTTTAGTGTACATAATAAGTCAGTGCTAAACTCAAATCCCACTGATATTCAAGGTGCAGCTTTTTTTTCATTTGTTGAAGTCCCTACAGCTAATGGTTGTGCTGATAGGTTAAATACTTCTTTTAAGTTACTGGCTCCAGTAATAGCTTTTTTTGTGATTTATTAGTAGGTGTGGTTAAAATTAATGAAGAATCTAGTTTAGTATTCAAGGGGCTAGGAAGTCAAGATCTCTTTGAGGTCTCGGGGCTAGTTGGCTTTCTTTATCTTCCGATATATCTAGAATTTCTGTATTATCAGAGTCTAAAGTGGCCATGGGTCTGTCAGGAACAGGTCAACGTCGTTTTTCTTGAGCTTGGCACTTAAGTAACCTTTGAGCTACTAATGGTCCTGGGAGATCTCCTAGCCCTCCTCCCATTTCTGGTGGTATAATGGAAGAATAATTATTGAAGATGTTTTTTTTTCTCTCGTTGCTTGCTTTCCTGTAGAAGCGGGTTAAAGCTTACTTGAGCTTTATTTGTGTATATCACGGGCCCTATCAGCACGTGCAATAAATGTTTTTGTTTGTTGCAGGATTTTCTAAATAGGTTTTAAGGGTGGCATACAGAGCTGTTACGTTTTATAATAACTAGACTCGCTGTCAGAGCTCAAACTGTTAGAGTGACAACTACTTCTGTTATTGCTGAATGTTAAAATTTTTTAAATTCTTTTATTTATCTTCTTAAAATCTATGTTATCTTAAACAGTATTTATTGAATAAGAATCTTAAAAGTAACACTATGAAGCGGCAGCATTTACATTCAAACGTCTGGGTTTGTACTTATAGGCGTAGTTGAACCCACAGAGTTTCGATCTCCACTAATTTAGGCGACTCATGGGGTTTTTGATTGATTTGATCCATGTTTAAGGCTCGTGGTTCCCGTAAATGGTAAACTTTTGTCCCTATAAATAGTGTCGAAAATGTTGTATGGCGGCTATTACTAATGAACCTTATTGTTCAGTAGCGGAGTTATTTCTTTCGCACTTATTAAGAGAGTGACACATGTAGGCTATAGAATGATCTTTTCCTGGTTTTTCATGATCTAAAACAGAACTGAGAGATGAGTTAGATGCGTCAGAAGTGAGAATAAAAGTTTAGTCACGATTTACGCATGCAAGTACAGAAGCCTTACGTAGGGCTGATTTGATATGTTTAAAGCTTTCTTCTTAAATCGTAGTTCAATTGATCCTTTATTTTTTCTGTAATAATAGGATTAAAGGCTTTGCCATTACTGCATAATCTTTAATAAAATGTCTTAAATATTCTGTGAGTCCTTAAAATCCTTGAATTTTCGTACAATTTGTTGGTATTGCAAAAACTTTTACTGCTTTAAGTTTCTTGGGATCGGATTTAACTCCGTAACCACCTATTTCATGTCCTTATTATGTCACTTCAGGAGTTAAAAACTCATATTTGTCTAGCTATAACTTTCAAGCGGCATCTGACAGTCTATTAAATAATTTTTATTTCATGTTCTTCTAAAGTTTTGGCACATATTATATCATCTAAAAATATAAATAGTTCTGTGCCTTGTACTCCCAATAACACAGAATCGAGAAGTCCGTAGATTGTAGCTGGTGAGTTGCATAATCTAAATGGCATACTTGTATACTCGTAATGTCCGTACAAAATGATGAAAGCTGTTTTATGGCGATTTTCTAGAGATATTTTAACATGAAAAAATCCGTTAGCTATATCGAATACTAAAAAAAATTTCGACTCAACAATTTACTGTAATTTCTCTGTCATATAAGGCATTGGATAAACACCAGAGATAGTTTGAGCATCTACTTTTTTGTAATTTATTAAGAGACAATGTCTTTTTTATCCGTTGGTTTCTGGCGTTTTAGCAAAAATCTACAACAAATTATTATATGAGCTAAAATAATAGCTAGTGGTTCCTTATTGCAAAAATTCATCAGTCTTACCTCAAACTTCCTTGTGTAGAGTAGGACAAAATATTTATTGTTTAGTCCAAACAGGTTTATCGTCAGTTGTCGGTATATTGTGTTCTACATACGATGTACGTGAAACATTATCACCTTTTATTAAAAATAAACGTGAATAATCTTTTTCTATTTGTAAAAGTTGCTTATAACTTTTATTATCATAATGATGACTGAAAAGTTTTTCCGTAATCTATTTAATTTTTTTTTGTTGATATGTTGGAAATATCATCACTGAATTCTAAGCCTGAAACTTTTCTGAATCATCTTAATTAAAAGGTATGAGATTTTGCAGAAAAATCTTGATTTCTACTGGCTCTTTCCTAGTGTTCACAGCAATCGTGAAACATCGGCCTTAATCGTATGTTACTGCTACTTTTCCTATAAATATACAAGGAGTAGTTTTTATTAAGTTCAGGTATGCTTGCACGAGGCTGTTAGTTTTAATTACAGGAGTTTTTACGGAAACTTTCATTCTGGCTGGTCATTTGTGTACACGATTTTGACCAAAGATTACTCCTGTAGGTTTAAAATGTTGAGAAGTTAGCAGAAATTTCGAGTTTTCTTTATTTATGCTATGTTATCAATAACTTAGTAGAAAATGATTTCCTTTACTTATGTATTCTGTCGTCAAGTTAAGCAATTCAAGACCACGTTCTTTGTGGCTTATTGCTATAATTCTTTCAATGAATGGAATGAGACTTATAGGTCTTTTATTCAGTTTCACGGCTCCTGTGTCACATATTAGCCTGGCCCGTTTTTTAGCTAGAAAAAGTTTTTCTAATATTTCTGTCTCACTGAAAGGTTATTTTTGTGCTAAGACTTCAAAAGCGTAATTTTTATTGAATATGTTAAACGTTACTGTTTCTAATGTTATAATATTTTGAGAAGTGAATCAAATAAGAGGAATTTTTGTACGAGTATTTATAATAATATTTGGAAGTAATCAAGATAACTATATTTTTATAGCATTTACGTCTGCTCCTATATTTATAATATAAGTGTCTTCACTATCATTCAATTGTAAATCTGTAACTCTTACTGTCAGTGCATTGCCAATGTTTCTTGCGACGGACACCCAAGCGACCGTACAAATTGGTTTGTCAGTGAAAGCTTCGATATGTCTTAGCTCACCACTGCGTCTGGGTGATAAGGCCTGTTTTTGTATAAGGGATTGCCTGGTTTAGGAGAATTGGGTCTCTAATTTTGCTGATTATTGAAAAAGTATGACCTTAAGCAAAGCTAGGGTCGTTTAGCCATTTTCGTGGTATATAAAGGTTTTGCAAGTGCAGGAGTAATTTTCCATTGAAAATGTAAATGGGTTACTAAATACACACTGCAGTAAGAGTAAGTAAACTATAAAGTTTCTGGCACTTCCCTAGCTCTTCCCCTGAAGTGCTAGTGGGGAAAGAGGCTCTAGCTATAGTTGGGCTGTGGGTGGAGGAGAGGCGGTAGTGAGGGGTGAGGATAATCGGGTGGTGGGGCGGGAGGCTCGAGCACGAACGGGTGGTATGGAACAGGTAGTGGTAGAGCTTGGGCGGTGGGTAGTGAGGACTACTCGGGTGGTAACGTCAGGGAAAGGGGGGCTTCTGGATGCTGGTAGCTGTGACATTGGATGGTACTGACGGCTCCCTTCCTTTCCAACCGCGAATCGAGCTCTGACGTCATCAGGATGAGTTCGAAAGGTATAGGTGACAAGCCCAACGTACAGCACGATAGGAAGATGATCAAGCATCGACGTTTATTTATTATTAGCAAATTTTTTTTTTTCTTCTTCTGCTCATTGTTTTAGAAGTCTTAGCGTAATCTTTGTTTTTCTGTTCTTCTCAAGAGTGGGCGTATCGAGTTGTTGGAGAAAAAATTTCATTGGGAAGAGCGGATTGCGTATGCCATTTAACTACGACCAACGTTGGCTTACTCGATGCAGTACCTTACAAAGTAATGAAGCCATTATTTCTTATCTACACGTATGTGTTAGCAGTGGCCAATAACTTTTTGCTTCTTATTTAGGCATATAATGTACCAGCATCATAGTTTTTTTTCGAGAGCGGGCGTATCGAGTGATGCGAGCTGTCAGAGAAAACATGTATACTATGTTATTACCAATAGTAAATCACGTATTTCTTTTAATTCCTCAACGCTTGCTCACTTATTTTTTAACGCAGTACCTTGCCAATAAATATAGCTATCATTTCTTATCTACATGCATGCATTAGCCATTACTGATAATTCACAGCTTCTCACAACGCCCCAGCGTACTATTTTTTTTAGCAAAAGCAGGCGTATTGAGTGATACGAGTTGCCAGAGAAAAAATGTATACCATTTCATTACCGAAAGCGTATCCTAACATTGCTTGGCTTACTTCTCTTCACTGGAGTACCTCGCCAACGAATAGAGTCAGTCAATACGATGAAGTAATTTCAACGGGCGCAGTAATAAGGAGGCATGAATGAAAAAAATTGACAAAGATTCATAAAGAACTAATTAATTGCACAAGTATTGTGTATCAGGTGTACATAAGGTAAATAATATCGTTTTGTCGTTGCTGCTCTTTTCAAATCCATTTTTTAGCGCTGTAGCATTCTTCAGAGCACAATGAGCTAAATTCAGTTAATTTATTAGTACTCTCGTAAATATAAGGTATGTAATTAAATGTGAGTAATTCCACTAAACCAAGAACGTAATTTTTTTGTGGTAAAAGCTCAATTGGCAGAAAATATTGTGCTTTAAGAACGGATGATGTACTAGACAAACTCAAAGTAAATGTGTCTCTCGTAACGGTTAATCACTGAATGATAAATTCTTTTTATATCCCTTTCTTACGTACGCTTATATTTAAGCTTATTATTAAAAAATCTTACAGAGATAACCACAGTAATAAGTATTGAATTCTTGATATCGTTTGTAATTATGCTTAATAATGCCATCACCGAGGTAAAACATCATATCTAGCGGTGGTTGTAGATCACCAAAACTATCAAAATATGTTACGTCAACACCTTGTTTTTTGTATGCAACTCAATGAGTACGAGGACCTTCTTTATCATTTTAATTAACAATAGCTGATTTATTTTGATATGGACCATTGGATGGCATATTATTTCTTATGAATACTCCTCAAAAATGTGGTATCTTTAACATTTTTGCATATTTAATAATGTCTTTATTTGTTAGAGCTCGACTGAGCAGTTTTACTTCGAACATTTTTTTTTTTTTCTTCATTCCCTTCCTGGTTGTAAGCATAGACCTGAACCTTTTCTGTGCGGTTTAAGAAAGAGGTCTTTACCAAGTAAACTGGTTTCAGTTTTTTTATTGTATCTTGCACTTTCTTCAAGCTGTTTCTTGGTTTAGTTTGCTTGATTTATTGCTTTATATATACCCCTTGCACCATTAGCAATAGCCCCTACAGCGCTTAGACCTGCAAATGCGGGTACAACATATGGTAAAAAACCACCAATCCTTTGAGGTATGTGGAATATGCGTGGTGTTCTAATATTTTTCGTACCACCAGCTTTTTTCAAAGCTTTTCAATCTCCCTTTAAAGCAGAACTTACAACTTGGTGAGCATATTTACTTCTAACCATAAACGTTTTAGTACTTTGAATTCAATTTTTCAAAGTCACACCAATAGATTAATGCCTGGATCTCCACGAACTAATCTCTTGGCTAGTTTGGTGCCCGGTCCGTAATACTGATTTCCTGGCACGTGCAGTTCTACTGGCAGTTTGCTTATAACTGTATTTATGATACCACGACCTTTTCGTTGATAAATAATCATTACTTCTTAAGTGTACAACATTAAATAAGCTCATAAATATTAATAGCACGCTATTTATAGTTCAATGTTTAAAATAGGTTAGCAAGCTGCCAGGCTTCAATGTTTAAAAAAATGCTGATTACATTATCACTTTTAGTCTCAGTTGAGTCAGCATGCAGTTAACATAAGCTTCGTGGAACAGAATATTAAACTTCCCGTCGTAAATTTTGATTGTATGGTTGAGCAACATAAGAAAATAAAACGCCATTCTGACTTGCTACCTGATTATATAAGAGCTGTTTTTTGCGGTCTGTCAAACTGTGGAAAAACCAATTGCTTACTATCTCTTATTACTCATATCAATTGACTGAAATTTGGCAATGTTTAATTGTACTTAAAATTGTGGAATTAACCAAAGTACAAGTTTCTAAAAGAAATATTAGATCCTATGTACGGCATAAAATATTTTTCATTCAGCAAGCATGAATCAGTCATATCTCCAGATAAGGTGCTACTAAACTCCATAATGATATTTGACGACATTGCCTGTAAAAACTATTTAATGTGACAGCCTTTTTCTGCATGGGCGTAAAAAAATGTTGACTTCTTCTATCCTTGTCAATCTTATGCTCAAGTTCTAAAGCATTTAGTCAAAGATAATTTAAATCTCTTAGTCATATTTCAGCAAGACGATATGAATTTGAAACACATCTATAATGATCATGTTAATACCGATATGACGTATAATGACTTAAAAAAGGAATGTGTTAAATGTTGAAGAGTTGGAAAACATGAATTTGTTGTAATAGACAAGGAAAAAGATGTAAGTAATGGTAGAAATAAAAATGGTTTTTACTCTTTCGCAATAAATATTACTCATTTTCATTAAGTATGCACCAGTCTTTTGTTAACTATCAAGCAGTAAACATGAATGCATTTCGTAAGGAAAAACACGTTCTTTAACAAATTGAAAAACTAAGAGTAGCTGTGAAACGCAAGCATCGATTGTTAGAGTTAAGAAAAAAAAAAATTTTGAAAAACAAATTAGTGAGACTTTTAAGCCTATTACTGATCCACTTCATAAAATCATCCATAAAACAAATAAGGAAAAAATGTATCGCAAAGCTTCGAATTTCCATCTAAAAAGCCTTTTAAGCCTTTTAAGCCAAAAAATCATATCGATACATCAATGTTTCAATCAGCCAATAGTAACAGTGATGATGAAGAAGAAGATACTTTTTCATCGAATGATACTATCAAAGACTTGACACTGTTGTTGAAAAAGTAATCATGATGACGATTTAGGGGATTAATTTATATTTACAAATACTTGATGAAAATAAGCCAGAATTAGATCGAATTTATGGCATAAGAAAAGAAAAAAACAGACAATGTATACTTGGTGATTCATCCATTTATTTCAAAAATAATCAAATTCAAATAAAGCACCTAAGATATCCAACGACTGATGGGTTGATGGAGTTACTCATTAAAAAGCATCCTAATAAAGCACACATGACACCAGNTGTAGCTTTAAATAATACAAAAAAAAATTTATGGTCTAGACAAGGACTGATTATAAATTTTTTTTTTTTTAAATCTCATATCCATCTTTCTTTGGATGAGAGCAAATATTTTCAGAACAATAATTTTTTTTTACTATTAATTAAGATGCCTCAACGTGCTTTTCCATAAAAGATTTAAGGATATTTTTATCTTTCTCCTTCTCCTTACTGAGGCTCTTATATTTTGGTTTGCTAAAGATCGGACCCATATTGTTGATTTTGCCTGATCAATCGTCACAGTATAACTGAAGCTGTACGCAAATTTTTATCAGTTTATAAGAAAGTGCTAATTGTGAGATATACTTTATTTTTGATTTTAAACTTTGTGCTTACATTTTTTTTTGCCTGCACACAGACATCGTTTTTGACATCAACATTAGTATCAGTTCCAGAGCCACTATCAGTATCAGTATTATCAGTTTAAATTTTATCAATAGTATCCCAACTGGAAGGCATTTGAAAAATTTTCTTCTTATGACTATTAAGCGCGTCTAAAAAACATTTTGAGTCTGGTTCAATGCTACTTTCCACCAAAAAGCAAAGCCACAATTCTATTTTATGAGCTTTACTAAGTGCGCAATATTGCTTTCTACGTAGATTTTTTTGTACATCATAAGTACCATACATAAACGCTAATTACCACAGTCTTGTTTAGAGCTCAGAAAAAGTCCGCTACGAGGATCTAGCTACAACCTTTCAAGCTATTATTAAAGAAGATGATGTTATTTACGTAGAAGGTCTTAAAAAATCGGATGATTACGCTGCGTGCTATTTAAGAGCTATATTACATACAGTATGATTTATACGCTTTACTAAATATTCGCGTAACATAATTATTTTGATAGGAACATCTCTGATGTTAAGCAATGTCCAGCTTAAAAAAAAATTAGGATGAATGATAGTAAATGCATAAATTACCAATTTAATTCAGCTCATTGTGCTGTGAAGAGTGCTACAGCTGAAAAAAATGGATTTTAAAAAAGCAGCAACGATAAAACGATATTCTTTACTTAATGTACTTCTGATACACAATACTTAGACAATGAATTAGTTCTTCATAAATCTATGTCTATTTTTTTTATTCGCGACTCCTTATTACTGCGCTGATTAGGA
This sequence comes from Copidosoma floridanum, assembly GCF_000648655.2. The sequence continues at coordinate 64,733 of NW_019384257.1, read as the reverse complement.
TAACTTTATCGCATGTACTGACTCTATTTTTTGGTATGGTACTGTGGTGAAGAGGAGTAAGCCAAGCAATGTTGAAATACGCTTTTGGTTGTGAAATGGTATACATGTTTTTTCTGGCAACTCGTATCACTTGATACGCCCGCTTTTGCTAGAAAAAATATTACTCTGGTACATTATATGCCTAAGTGAGAAGCGGTGAATCATCGATCACGGCTAATGCGTGCATGTTAATAAGAAATGATAGCTATATTTATTGGCAAGGTACTGCGTTAAAAAATGAGTGAGCAAGCGTTGAGGAATTAAAATGGATGCGCTATTTACTTTTGATAGTGAAATAGTATTCATGTCTGTTTTGACAGCTTGCATCACTCGATACGCCCATTTTCGAGAAAAAAAGTATGATGCTGGTACATTATATGCGTAAATAAGAAGTGAAAAGTTATTGGCCACGGCAAACACTTACGTGTATCCTAGCATGACCCGCTGTGGCTGCTTTTGCTAAGGAGAAAATATTACACTGGTACATAATATGCCTAAATAAGACGTGAAAACTTATCGGCCACGGCTTACACATCCATGAAGATAAGAAATAATAGCTCTATTACTTGGCAAGGTACTACGTCGAGTAAGCCAACGTTGGTCGCAGTTAAACGGGATACGCGATCCGTTTTTACCAATGAAATTTTCTCTCCAACAACTTGATACGCCCGCTTTTGAGAAGAACAAAAAAATAATGATGACGCTGAGACTTTTAAGACAATGAGTGGAAGAAGAAAAAAAAATCATTCGCTGTTAAAAAATACACGTTCATGCTTGATCATCTTCCTCTTACGATGTACGTTGGGCTTGTCACCTTCAGTTTTTGGATCCATCCTGATGACGTCAGAGCTCGATTCGTGTTCAGAAAGGAAGAGAGTCGTCAGTCCCATCTTTCGTCTTAGCTACCAGCATCTGGAGGCCCCCTTCCTCTGACGTTACTGCCTGAGTAGTCCTTACCACCCACCGCCCAAGCTCCCCTACTACCTCTACTATACCGTCCGATTGTACTCGAGGATGGGGGGGGGGTGCTAAAACCGCCATAGTTTACCTACTAGTAAGCTTGTGAATAAGGGGCAAGTTAAATAGGCTACTAATTGGTTTTGGTATCTTGTTGGTTGTGTGGGGCTGACATATCGATAACTTTTTTACGAGTCGTTCAAAGGCTGGTAAGATTAAGCATTGAAGTCGTTACTCCGATGTTACAACACTAAGTGTGATACTATTTTTCCGTCTGAATAAAACGTAGTTGAGAAAATTTTTTTCTCATCAGAGTTGTCATAACAAGGTTTATTATTGTGATTGTACATGTTGGGACCCTTATAATCAACATGTTGTTTATTGCTTTGATTGAGCCTTAAATATGAAAAACTTTCCTTTTTTGTTGGTGTACTAATACATTTTGTCTTGCTGTAGGGTGTAACTGCTGAGAAAGGTACATATGTTAATTCTGATGGTACACAATTAGACCGAGTATTAAAGTATAATATTTTTCCAACTTCTTCAGCTTCTAAAGCTACCTGCAAGGCACTGACGAAGGTTTTTGATACTTTTGACATTATGTTGACCTTACATCCATAGGGTTGGCCTCACATAAGTGCTTTATGGTGAATTATTTATAGATATAACTTGGAATTAGGCTGTTAGTTTGCAGGAATGATGTTGAAAGTGGCCTCTATTTTGGCTTCTCTACCACCTCTATAAATGAGTTGGAAGGTTCACTCGTTATAACCACGAATAGTTTTTCCCCTGCTCCATCTAAGAATTATTGATATTGGTTGTGTATTGAGCATAAGTTTTAAAAAAAGCAAAGTTTGCTTGTAAATAATTTATCAAATTGTCTAATTAATTAATTGTTAATCTGTCTAGACAACTTCTTGCTCTACCCTTTAGTCTGGAAAGGACTGTTCTTTAGAACATAGGCTTTTCTGCATTTGAAATGAGGGACCTACTATTTTTAGCATCTTGCACGAAATCTCTGAGGGGTGTATTTTGACCACTATATATGGTATGTACAAGGCATCTTGATTTATTTATAAGGCTGAAGAATGCAAGGCAACATTACGTGATAATTAAAAAAATTTAAGTGATCTTTCAGCTTCCCGTACTATATGGTATTGTTCCAGTAACTGTCCCCTTGTAGCAATTTCTGCTATCTTGCTTATATCCTTAAGTGTCTGATCCATTATAAAAAAATTTTGAAAAACAAATTAGTGAGACTTTTAAGCCTATTACTGATCCACTTCATAAAATATTCTATAAAACAAACAAGGAAAAAAATGTATCGCAAAGCTTCGAATTTTCATCTAAAAAGCCTTTTAAGCCTGTTAAGCCAAAAAATCATTCCGACACATCAATGTTTCAGTCAGCAAATAGTAACGTTGATGATGAAGAAAAAGAAGAAAATACTTGTTCATCGAATGATGCAATCAAAGACTCTGACACCGTTGTTCAAAAAAGTAATCATGATGACAGTTTAGGGCATATCAATAAAATCTTACCCCTTAATTTATATTTACCTATACTTGATGAAAATAATCCAGAATGAGATCGACTTTATGAGATGAAAAAAAAAATGCACAGTTTATACTTGGTGATTTACCCATTGATTTCAAATATAATTAAATTTAAATAAAGCATCTAAGATATCCAATAACTGATGAGTTGATGAAGTTACTTATTATAAAGCATCCGAATAAGCTATACATGACACCAGATAATTTAGCTCAATACAAACATATCTTGAAAACTTCAAGTGCACTTAAAAGAAAATGTAATAAAAACGAGACTATTAGTCTATACAACAGTAAAAAATCTAATAATGTCATTCCCCTATCATTTAATCTTAAACATTTTAAGAAAAAAGGTGGGTCCATACCTTCATTAATAATTGCTAAACTAAATACACAAATAGACTAAGTTTACTGGGACAACCCTAACGAACTAGTTAATCGACTAAGATTGCTAGTGGCAGAGGGATCAGTAGGTAATCCTAGTCACTTATGAAATATATTCAATCCTTAAGGAGCTTCGTGAAGCTAATATTATATATTAAGCTTGCTTATTAAATTAAACTTTAGTATTAAAATGAGCATTGATGTATTTGGACGTGGATTAACTAAATGTGAAGGTGGTAGTCGAGGTACTCCTGAAATCAGATATAAGCTCACCTCAGATGGTCAATTTGACTTAAAAAATAAAAGATTGTGCAATGTTGCATTAGCTATTCAACCTTATGATGCTATCAATCTCACTACTTTACAGAAATAAAAAAAAATCATTTTGAATGGGCAAGAGAAAATATGTCTACTAGTCAACAATTTGAGTGATGTATTTTCAGAAACAATACTTAATTTACATCGCGAAATGAATAAAATTAGGGAGATTTTGACCAAGATATCTAATATAACTCCAGAAGACATTTAAGAGGGATGGAAGAGGTAGTGAAAGAGCTTCATAAATCTGTGAGACGCAACTACCCCCGCTGAAAGTTTGATGTTCGGGATTTGGTTGAAACATGGCAAGCTGATCTTGTAAAGATGATACATTATGCTCGCGAAAATAAAGGTTATAAATATTTTCTGATAGTCAGGGATGTATTTTTTAAGTTTGCATGGGCAGTGCCCGTAAAAAATAAAACTGGTACAGATGTGACTGCTGCTATGAAATCTATATTAACGAAAGAAAAGGTTCCAACTGATTTGCAAACAGATTGTGGTAAAGAGTTTTACAACGTAAATTTTCAAAGTCTCATGCAAAATTACAAACTTAACTTTTACTCCACGTACAGTAATATCAAGGCATCTATACGTGAACAATTTAATCGTACACTAAAATATGCTACGTGAGAAAAATTTAGTACAAGGGATAATTACAAGTGGCTCAATATTTTACAACAATTGACAACTTTTTACGATAATCGAAAACACCGAACAATTAGTGTAAAGCCAAAAGGTGTTTCAGTAATAAATAAAAAAAATATTTCAAAAAAATTTATATTTTCGGAAAAAGGAACAATTTCAAACTTTAAAGTCGGTGATGAAGTATGAGTGAGTAATACTAAGCAAGTCTTTGAAAAATGTTATACACCTAACTGATGAACAGAAATTTTTACTGTAACCCGAGTAGCACCAACTAAGCCAGTCACTTACCATTTGGAAGATTATCAGCAGCAGCAAATCTCTGGGGGCTTCTACGAGCAGGAACTGCAGAAAACCAAGTATCCTAATACTTACCTTGTTGAGAAAATTTTACACCGATCGAAAAATCAAATTATCGTTAAATGATACCCACAATAGTTGGACTTCAAAAGATCAATTTAAATTGTAGAAAATATGATGTATGAAAAATATGTGAAAAACGCNAAAATTAAACTCTAAAACATATATTTGTAGCTTTAAATAATACAAAAAAAAATTTATGGTCTAGACAAGGACTGATTATAAATTTTTTTTTTTTTAAATCTCATATCCATCTTTCTTTGGATGAGAGCAAATATTTTCAGAACAATAATTTTTTTTTACTATTAATTAAGATGCCTCAACGTGCTTTTCCATAAAAGATTTAAGGATATTTTTATCTTTCTCCTTCTCCTTACTGAGGCTCTTATATTTTGGTTTGCTAAAGATCGGACCCATATTGTTGATTTTGCCTGATCAATCGTCACAGTATAACTGAAGCTGTACGCAAATTTTTATCAGTTTATAAGAAAGTGCTAATTGTGAGATATACTTTATTTTTGATTTTAAACTTTGTGCTTACATTTTTTTTTGCCTGCACACAGACATCGTTTTTGACATCAACATTAGTATCAGTTCCAGAGCCACTATCAGTATCAGTATTATCAGTTTAAATTTTATCAATAGTATCCCAACTGGAAGGCATTTGAAAAATTTTCTTCTTATGACTATTAAGCGCGTCTAAAAAACATTTTGAGTCTGGTTCAATGCTACTTTCCACCAAAAAGCAAAGCCACAATTCTATTTTATGAGCTTTACTAAGTGCGCAATATTGCTTTCTACGTAGATTTTTTTGTACATCATAAGTACCATACATAAACGCTAATTACCACAGTCTTGTTTAGAGCTCAGAAAAAGTCCGCTACGAGGATCTAGCTACAACCTTTCAAGCTATTATTAAAGAAGATGATGTTATTTACGTAGAAGGTCTTAAAAAATCGGATGATTACGCTGCGTGCTATTTAAGAGCTATATTACATACAGTATGATTTATACGCTTTACTAAATATTCGCGTAACATAATTATTTTGATAGGAACATCTCTGATGTTAAGCAATGTCCAGCTTAAAAAAAAATTAGGATGAATGATAGTAAATGCATAAATTACCAATTTAATTCAGCTCATTGTGCTGTGAAGAGTGCTACAGCTGAAAAAAATGGATTTTAAAAAAGCAGCAACGATAAAACGATATTCTTTACTTAATGTACTTCTGATACACAATACTTAGACAATGAATTAGTTCTTCATAAATCTATGTCTATTTTTTTTATTCGCGACTCCTTATTACTGCGCTGATTAGGATAACTTTATCGCATGTACTGACTCTATTTTTTGGTATGGTACTGTGGTGAAGAGGAGTAAGCCAAGCAATGTTGAAATACGCTTTTGGTTGTGAAATGGTATACATGTTTTTTCTGGCAACTCGTATCACTTGATACGCCCGCTTTTGCTAGAAAAAATATTACTCTGGTACATTATATGCCTAAGTGAGAAGCGGTGAATCATCGATCACGGCTAATGCGTGCATGTTAATAAGAAATGATAGCTATATTTATTGGCAAGGTACTGCGTTAAAAAATGAGTGAGCAAGCGTTGAGGAATTAAAATGGATGCGCTATTTACTTTTGATAGTGAAATAGTATTCATGTCTGTTTTGACAGCTTGCATCACTCGATACGCCCATTTTCGAGAAAAAAAGTATGATGCTGGTACATTATATGCGTAAATAAGAAGTGAAAAGTTATTGGCCACGGCAAACACTTACGTGTATCCTAGCATGACCCGCTGTGGCTGCTTTTGCTAAGGAGAAAATATTACACTGGTACATAATATGCCTAAATAAGACGTGAAAACTTATCGGCCACGGCTTACACATCCATGAAGATAAGAAATAATAGCTCTATTACTTGGCAAGGTACTACGTCGAGTAAGCCAACGTTGGTCGCAGTTAAACGGGATACGCGATCCGTTTTTACCAATGAAATTTTCTCTCCAACAACTTGATACGCCCGCTTTTGAGAAGAACAAAAAAATAATGATGACGCTGAGACTTTTAAGACAATGAGTGGAAGAAGAAAAAAAAATCATTCGCTGTTAAAAAATACACGTTCATGCTTGATCATCTTCCTCTTACGATGTACGTTGGGCTTGTCACCTTCAGTTTTTGGATCCATCCTGATGACGTCAGAGCTCGATTCGTGTTCAGAAAGGAAGAGAGTCGTCAGTCCCATCTTTCGTCTTAGCTACCAGCATCTGGAGGCCCCCTTCCTCTGACGTTACTGCCTGAGTAGTCCTTACCACCCACCGCCCAAGCTCCCCTACTACCTCTACTATACCGTCCGATTGTACTCGAGGATGGGGGGGGGGTGCTAAAACCGCCATAGTTTACCTACTAGTAAGCTTGTGAATAAGGGGCAAGTTAAATAGGCTACTAATTGGTTTTGGTATCTTGTTGGTTGTGTGGGGCTGACATATCGATAACTTTTTTACGAGTCGTTCAAAGGCTGGTAAGATTAAGCATTGAAGTCGTTACTCCGATGTTACAACACTAAGTGTGATACTATTTTTCCGTCTGAATAAAACGTAGTTGAGAAAATTTTTTTCTCATCAGAGTTGTCATAACAAGGTTTATTATTGTGATTGTACATGTTGGGACCCTTATAATCAACATGTTGTTTATTGCTTTGATTGAGCCTTAAATATGAAAAACTTTCCTTTTTTGTTGGTGTACTAATACATTTTGTCTTGCTGTAGGGTGTAACTGCTGAGAAAGGTACATATGTTAATTCTGATGGTACACAATTAGACCGAGTATTAAAGTATAATATTTTTCCAACTTCTTCAGCTTCTAAAGCTACCTGCAAGGCACTGACGAAGGTTTTTGATACTTTTGACATTATGTTGACCTTACATCCATAGGGTTGGCCTCACATAAGTGCTTTATGGTGAATTATTTATAGATATAACTTGGAATTAGGCTGTTAGTTTGCAGGAATGATGTTGAAAGTGGCCTCTATTTTGGCTTCTCTACCACCTCTATAAATGAGTTGGAAGGTTCACTCGTTATAACCACGAATAGTTTTTCCCCTGCTCCATCTAAGAATTATTGATATTGGTTGTGTATTGAGCATAAGTTTTAAAAAAAGCAAAGTTTGCTTGTAAATAATTTATCAAATTGTCTAATTAATTAATTGTTAATCTGTCTAGACAACTTCTTGCTCTACCCTTTAGTCTGGAAAGGACTGTTCTTTAGAACATAGGCTTTTCTGCATTTGAAATGAGGGACCTACTATTTTTAGCATCTTGCACGAAATCTCTGAGGGGTGTATTTTGACCACTATATATGGTATGTACAAGGCATCTTGATTTATTTATAAGGCTGAAGAATGCAAGGCAACATTACGTGATAATTAAAAAAATTTAAGTGATCTTTCAGCTTCCCGTACTATATGGTATTGTTCCAGTAACTGTCCCCTTGTAGCAATTTCTGCTATCTTGCTTATATCCTTAAGTGTCTGATACATTACGAAAAAAAAACGTTTTAAATAGATAAAGAAGGACAAAAAAAATTTAGAAAAAAAATTGCAAGGAAATAAAATGATTAAAATAGAAAAATAAAAATTTAATTTAGTTAAGACATACTCCAAGTAAAACAAAAGACTTAGTTCCTTAAGGGATGCCATTTTATTACGTCCAAACTTCTATGAGAGAAAGGTTGACTCGTATATTTGTTTTACAAGCAACTAAACTTAATTCTTGTTCATCAGGAATCAGCTGTCAGCCCAAAAGCCTTATTTGCTTCTAATTACAATATACTTTTCTTTTAAATTGTTGACTTGTCGTTGTGGTGTAAGGTCTCACCGAGCGATATGTGTGGAAAGGTGTATGCTAAGCTGGCGTTGACATAATATTTCAGTTTATGTCTTATGTCATTCAGTAGTAGCGTATTTAATTCGTCTTTTTATCTAACGTCCTTGTAAAGTGTCAATCAATAAAAATATAAAATCTTAAGTGTTTTATGTTATTAAAATATAAAAATATTTTTTAATTAAGACAGTAATTTAATTAACAACCAAGTTATGTCTTATCTGGAGCGTGCGGTGGCTTGGTCAGCTGGTTTGTGGGACGGCACCCGGAAGACTGCGGGTTCGTTTTCCGGCCAGTGCGACTCTCCCGAGCAAGTGCCTCTAGAAAATTTGTTACCACCCATTGCTCCTCATGAAGGGATGAGCGATCTCCTCGCAGTAAAATGGCTCACCACATAGATCCTTTGCTCTCGAGGTGGCCAATTTGATATCATCAACGTACCAACGAACTACAACTGTATCAATGTAAAAATTTAATTAATAATGTAACATGTAAACCATTTACTTGTTATATGTAAAAAATAGAATGTAACAATGTGCCTCATCTACTGTACCAAGGCTATATATACTTGTTTACCATGAAGTCTTAAAAAAGAATACATCACGTTAGTAGTTATTTATTTAAAAAAAAAAAAAATATGTTTTATCTGATGAATAAGTAAATCCAGAAAATCCAGAAATAGTTGTTTCTACGAATAGTATAAATAATAACGTTTCAGATTGGCATTAACAAAGATAATACAATTTATAGTTTTTCTGAACTTGATTTACTTCTATGACCGTTGGTTAGCCACTGCTTGTGCGCACGCAGTCGCAAGATCTTACCAAGTTGAGCAGAGCGATGACCCTAATCCTACACGAGAGTACTCATGGCAATGACAGTAATTAGGCTCCTCCTTTACACATCGAAATTCAAATCGACGGTCCTTTTTTTTTCTTCCTTGATTCACTCTTTAGGCGAGTCCACAGAGGTCTAGTTTGCTCAAGCTTATCTCACACAGCTTAGTCACCGAACTAAGTCCTACATTCTGTTGAAATGCACGCTAGTAATATGTAGCTTAATCACTGAACAAAGTCTTACATCTCTGCTGAGCTCTAGAATCGGAACTTGTACAATAAGTACAAGTTGCTGTTAAAACTGTGTACGATATTTCCTGTGTACATCCACACAAAAGAATGTTGAAATCGTTTATTATAATCACATTATTGGGTGTACTTGTACGAATTAATTTTGTAAGATGAGCGTTTGATAATATTATTTAAGGTTGCACTCATAGTTCGAGTTTTGTGGATTAAGATCGCTGAGCTTTTGCTTTTTATTATTTAAAAACAAAACTCTGTTTTCAAACTCATGAATATTAAGTACATGACATAGGATGTTACACTGTCATTCTAGACAGCTAATTTGTGGGTTATATATATTTTTAAATTATTCTTTCGCTTTTGACGTTATACTACTATAGGCTTGTTTTGTACTACAAAGTGAGTGAACGATTTCAGATTGGTAATCTAGAAAAAATGTGTGTTTTCTTGAGAACTTCCAGTGTTAAAAAATATTTTAAAAGTTTTTACTGTTTAATATGCANAAGATACAATTTAAAAAAATGTTTGAACTGCGAAGAAGTTATTTCATTAAATAAAATTTTTATGAAGAAAAAAACCATACATGGTTATTATGTTGATTTTCACAAAAATTCTTTAACCTATACACTTGAAAATTGAATATGATAACCGTTATAAATTATAAAGAGCTCCATTTTTTGTATGGAGTCTAATAAGTTACTATACATCGCTTTATTATTGATAATATTCTTTGTCACTGCACTAGGTGAAAATATTTAAAACTTATCAGTGAGTTCCACAACTGCCTTTGTCCCATATTTAGTGTTCACTTTCTTTAATTTTGTGACCATATAATTATGGTTAACTGTCATCTTGATGATTTTTTTGCATGGAAGAAAGCTTCTAGAAGTGGCTTTATTTAAAACTGCTAGATCAGACATCTATAACAAAAAATTATATAATTTCTAATGAGTTATAATATTTATGAAAAACTAATAAATTCGGTAAAAACTGGTTATAAAAGAAACAAATTTACATTCACCTCAAAATTGTGTTTTGCCTTTTTTCTCAATGAAAGTTCTTCAAAATTCTCAGTCCCCACATTTGCTCTCTTGTGTGGTTGTTATTGGTATATACTTCTTGCTTCTAATACTAAGCCGTTGATGACTTGATGCTGCTGGCTGGTAACTCCAATCAAACTGTCCTGTGATTGTTGCTGTGGTTTCTTATATAGGGTTTCTACTACCACGTAAGGTGGCTCTACTGCTATAATCTTCCCCTCACTCGTTTCTTTTTGAATAGTTACTTCTTGCCCGTTGTCGTCACCCTTTTGTTCGTCACTGTTAAGTTCTTCATTTATTTCATTATTCTCGCAAGATGATGAGTTAGTCATAGGGGTAAGATTACATTTCTTGCTATCATGAAAACTAGAAGTTATTATATTTCGCTCTTTAATTTTTCTCTTATAAATGGAACTAAAATTTCTCTACTCTGACTCATTGTTTTGAATTTTATCATATGTACACTTCTTATATTGCACTTGCTCTGGATGTGATGGTTTCTCTATTTCTTTTCGTTATGTCACCACGCTGATCCCTTCTCAAATTCTCTCTTCTTTACTTTATAATGCCCCCATGGTAATGTGTCAGTGATATTAGAGAAAATTCATCGCTTATCAGCATAAGAGCTAAGAGCTACTTTATTTGTTTTTCAGTATAAATCTTATGCATACGAGATCTGATAATTACTACCTCTCGATCTATATTTATGTTTTGATAGCGTAGGAAATCAATGTAATCATGAAAATCAATGGTGGCTTTAACAACATTGGTTTTGACACCCTTTGCTTTCTTTATTGTACTTTGATTCTGAACGAGAATGCTGTACATTTTACTTCTAAGACCGACAAATTTCGTAATAATATTACCATTACACTCATCCTTCATAAGTCCCACGATTTTCTTATTTTTAAGCGGCAATTTGAACTTATTATCTTTAAAATAACTAGATGTATCGAATTCCTGAATATCAGTTTTCATTATTTTACAAATATCGTGGTTTTTAATTTCATATATTAAACTGTCTGTATTGGTATGTAAGAGTTTACAATCATTTTTTAGTTGAAAAATCATGTAATCACAATGAAAGTGATATACAAGCGTGTTGGATAAAACTAGCACACTTATCCCAATATGTATGGGTTTTTTTATTGTTACTTTCAAACGTTGCATTTGAATCGGTACAAAATTTCCATCAAAAATATCACAGCTATGAAAGTTGAGTTTAGCAATATAAGTGCCTGCACCGTAACGCCCATTCCAGTTGTCTATAAGCTTGACAGTGATTCGCTTCCTTGCATTCTCCATTGTTTTTCTAAAAAAAGTGTTATTAAATAGTTAAAAAAGCATTTTTTCAAACTAATTTTTAGCTTTTTTTCTTTTACTACTATTCAGGTCTATATGCTTTTTGAGCCATGTACTTTGCTAAAACTTCAAAGCCCGATGAATTCTTGTGACTCCTAATCCATGACTTTCAGCTTGCTTGAGAGCTTTATAATGAAGTTTATATTCATGCTTATTATATAACGTAGTCATTAATTTTTTCTGTTTTGAATTTGGAGCTGAAATGTGTTCAGAACAGAACGGCAAGTCTTTATGAGAATCATGGAGCACTTCTGAATATTCCAAACCTACTTCTAAAATATATCCATAATCATTTTTATTACTAATTTTATAATAACCGTGAGGTTGTTTGTCAACGTTTTCAACCCACTCGAATCCACCATAAGGAAGTCATTGAGTCATAGACCAGCCATTTCAATTGTTGACGTCAAAAAATATACTATATTTTTCAGCAACATTTTTTCTGTAATCATTCTTATAGTGGTTATTTGATTCGGCTTATCTGTTGCAGCATTGACGTACTCATCCTCTTATACCTTGTTCAATAAACATAAACATGTCAATGTCAGTAATGACTTCTAATAAAGTCTGTGAAAAAAAGTTATAAATTATTTTTTTCTATGTTCTAGTGGAATTCTTTACATATATAGTAAAACTTACTTTGGTTTTATATACATAGCATCCTAAGTAAAGCCAGGTGTAGTAAAATAGTGTAGCACCTAATTTGTATACCTCTAGACAATTATTTCTAAAGTTCTAAACTGCTTATCATTTTATAACGAAAAGCGTATCCCAACATTGCTTGGCTTACTCCTCTTTACCACAGTACCTTGCCAATAAATAGAGTCAGTTGATACGATAAAGTTATTTCAATCGGCGCAGTAATGAGGAGTCGTGAATGAAAAAAATCGACATGAATTTATCAAGAACTACTTTATTGCATTAGTATTGTGTATAAGAAGTACATTGAGTGAAGAACATCGTTTTATCGTTGCTGCTCTTTTAAAATCCATTTTTGTAAGGCTGTAGCACTCTTCACAGCACAATAAGCTTAATGAAATTGGTGATGTATACATTCAATATCATCCATACTAATTTTTTTTAAAGCTGTACAGTGCTTTAAATCATAAATGTACCTATAAAAATAAATATAGTACGCAAATATTTAGTAAAGCGTATAGATCATACTATGAGTAATGTACCTCTTCAACAGCACACGGCATAACCATTCAATTTTTTCAAGACCTTTTACGTAAATAACATAATCTTCTTTAATAATGGCTCGAAAGGTTGTAGCTAGATCCTCGTAGGGAACTTTTTCCGAGTTCCAACGAGGACCGTGGTAATTAGCGTTCATGTATGGTACTTATGATGTACAAAAAAGTCTACGTAGAAAGCAATATTGCGCACTTAGTAAAGCTCATCAAGTAAAATCGAGGCTTTGCTCTTTGGTGGAAAGAAGCATTGAACCAGACTAAAAATGTTTTTTAGACGCGCTTAATAGTCATAAGAACAAAATTTTTCAAATGCCTTCCAGTTGGGATACTATTGATAAAATTTAAACTAATAATACTCATACTGATAGTGGCTCTGGAACTGATACTAATGTTGATGTCAAAAACGATGTCTGTGTGCAGGCAAAAAAAAATGTAAGCACAAAGTTTAAAATCAAAAATAAAGTATATCTCACAATTAGCGCTTCCTTATAAACTGATAAAAATTTGCGTACAGCTTTAGTTACACTGTGACAATTGATCAGGCAACATCAACAACATGGGTCGGATCTTTCGCAAACTAAAATATGAGAGCCTTAGTAAGGAGGAGGAGAAAGATAAAAATATCCTTAAATCTTTCATGCAAAAGCACGTTGAGGCATCTGAATTAATAATAAAAAGAAATTATTATTCAAAAATATTTGCTCTTATCCCAAGAAAGATGGATATGAGATTTAAAAAAAAAAAATTAATAATCAGTTCTTGTCAAGACCATAAAATTTTTTTTTGTATTTTTTGAAGGTACAAGTGTATGCATTCAATTAAATTAAAATTTTTTTTTTTGTTATTAATACTCATTTTCATACTATCCTAACACCCTTAAATTTATTAGATGACTATATTTATTGGTAAGGTACTACTTTTACAACGAGTGAGCCATAACAAGTTATTATCATAACAATTTACATTTGTTAGTAAAAAATATACTATCACAAGTTAAAAATATTCTAGCAGAAAATATATAACTAAACAAATAACTACTAACACAATTAAAAAACACTTTTCATAACACTTCACTGTTTTTATCAGTTAATATAATTTTTGATATTTTAAACAAAAATAATTAATCACTTGAGTTTCTATCGCTTTAAATCATGTATGCAGACATCAATGAAATAAAACGAGTAAGTGTTTAGTTAAATCATCTTTACTGCAAAGCCCTAAAGAAATTATAGTAGAACACTGTATTATCACAAATAAGACCCCACAGATGTAAGCAGTACTTCTCTAAATAAGACTGCCTCACAGGACTTTGGCTTGTTTTGTTCTTTGAATTGTATGTGTAAATGGTTCAACAGTCTAACAGCTGATAACATCCCAAACATATGACTATGAATGGAAAAAATAAAAAATTTGAACGCGTCTTGGAGAACAATTTTCAGTTGACGAAATGCTTCTAATCGAAAAAGTACAGGAGCCCCAAACTCCAGAAAACTCTCTTGAGCAAGTCATTAAAAGTGCGGTTGTTCCCGGAATCAATGAGAATTTGTTACAAGTTTCAAATTTTCAATGAAGGCAAACGTTTCCATTCGATAAAACTATATACAACGTAGTGGCTAAGGTATTACTTTGGTCAAATCATTATCTATAGTATCTATACAAATGAGACAAGTGAGTAGAAACGAGATTGCCAAAATGTTTTTACTGGCACCTACGATTGGTGCAGTTATAACACATACTACTCCGTTAGTGCACATGTACACATGTTGATGTATTTCGGAGAACATGGATATTCTCTTTTGACAGCGATAAATTTACAAAAACTCCAGCGTACAATGGGAAAGGATCCCATTTATTAAAAACGTAACATCATTTATAATAGCAGGTAAAATTTTAAATAAAAATTTTACACAACTTTTATTCTGCACAGCTTTTATCCTAATAAATTTTTTTCTTACAGGATGAAATAATGAAATGCATCAGCAGCACAAAATTATTTTATTTTAAGGGATAAAATCTCAAGTGATTAATCGTGTTTATATAAGAAATCAACAATTTTTTTAAAGTGCTAAAAACAGTGCAGTGTTATGAAAAGTGTTTTTAATTGTTTTAGTTATTATTCATTTAGTTAAATATTTTCTATTAGCATATTTTTTACTTGTGATAATATATCTTTTCCTAAGAAATGTCAATATTTTTGATAATAACTTGTTATGGCTTACTCGTTTTAGATGTAGTACC
>NW_019384257.1:3608-43761 GCF_000648655.2 Copidosoma floridanum | reverse complement strand
CTATTTTTTTTTTTTTTTTTATCAAAAAACTTCTCAGCCTCTTGGTCGAAGTACCAGGTAGTGACTATACCACCTAGTATGACTGGTAGCTCCAGATATAATGACCAGTAGCTCTCGATGTAATGACTAGTAGCTCCAGAACAGAAGCGTTAAGAACTATTATTTGTCATGATTTCAATAACTTGCTTTGCTTTGTGCAACTTTATTAGTGTAGTGGGTATACTAGGGTAGTATACTAGGGTAGTATACCTAAGTATAGTATATAGTAGGTATACTGGATGATCTTCCTTTTTGCCACTGTGAGAGTTGTAGCGTGATGGTAATGGCTTATCTAAGAAGGATCTGTTGGGGTTTTTGTTGGGGCACCTCCCTCCGAGTGGGTAACTGTTACCGCTTCGCGTGGAGAGGGAGTGCCGCGAGAAGCGCTTATGTGTATGCACGTGTGTCAGAGCTGGTGGGTCAGCCGTGATGTTTCATAAGCACATTTGCGATCTGTCCTTGTACTGTTAGATTGTTCCCCAGACTACCTTTGAGATTTGCCCCTTTGACCACTTAACTATACGCATAAAAATGTACACATGTATATGCGCATGTATAAGTGCTTGCGCTAATCCGAGTGACCATATGCGTAGTCATCAGTGAAATAGAACAAGTAAGCAAATAAAGGTAAATATTTTGTGTATAAACATTTTTTTACCTGTGTAATATAATTTTTACTAAAAAAATTTTAGTAAATCTTTTTGACAATAATACGTGGTATTTATGGCTTACTTATTTTAGACGCTGTACCTTGACAATAAATAGAGCAAGAAAATAAACTTATTGTTCAAGACTATTAGAATAACATGTAAATAAATAAAATGTTAATAACGATAATTTGTGAATAAGTTTTAGTGATGAGCAAAAAAATTTTAATTTAATTCATATATTTGTTGCTGTAAAAAAAACCAATATTTTTCGTAGTCCTCGCAAGGACAAGTTATTGATCTGTTTTAAAGTACATCATGTCTCTCTTACTTTCGGTGAGAGTCAATTTTTTCAGAGTAATTAATTCCGTTTACTTTTAATTTTGATGTATTAACGTGCTTTTGTAAAAGAGGTTTTTGACTATTTTTATCCTCGTTTTCCATACTGAGGCTCTCGAATTTTGGTTTGATTAAAATCGGACCAATGTTTTTTGATATTGTCTGCTTAACCGTAACAGAATAACTGAAGCAGTACGCAAATTTTTATTTGCTTATAAGAAGGCACTTACATCTTAACACTATGCTGCAAGATGTACTTTTATATTTTTCATTTTAATTTTTATACTTTTTTTCTTCTTTGCCTACACATGATTATCTTTTTTAGCATCAATATAATTATGAGTTTAGAGTTACTAACAGTATTAGCAATTTACAGACTATCAACAATATTCCAACTGGAAAGCATTTTAGAAATGTTATTTTATAACTAGAAAGTGCGTCTACAAAACATTTTATATCTAATTTAATGCCACTTTTAACCAATAAAGAAAACCACAATTCAGTTTAATGAGCTTTACTAAATGTGCAAAACTTCTTTCAACGTAAACTCTTTTTTGCCACATGTGTACCACGCATTGACGCCTCTGTTCAGTATCCCATACTGACGGGATGGCATTATATACTACTAAATGTTAATCACAGTACACTCTCTGGTAGATTCTAAAAACGCAGCTGTACGATCTTTATGAAGGTAAATTTGGTGTGCATTTTTTGCTATAGCGTGCAAGTGCTGCTATAACTTTCTAATATAACAATTACCCTTACATCAGCGAAGTTCATGCACTTTCTTCGACTGATAATCATTGTCTTGGAACACATTCATAGGTAAAGAAGAAAAATTACATGGGGGCCATAAAATCCCATGACTGATGGCTGGTATCATGAGAGACACAACAGCTTCTTCTTTTGGTAAAAATTGTCGAAAAGCGTCGATTAAAAACCTTCAATCTTTGTAACATAGTTGGTGTATGAATCTATTTTTAATTTTGCTACTTAAAAACGACGTACTAACTATGATATCAACTTGTATCTTTGACGTTCGATTCTGCATGATAAATTAAGCAGCACTATGCACTGAAACTCGTTCCTATACTTCCTACTGCTAGTTTGTAGCATATCTTTATATTTGATAAAAATTTAACATTGGCTCCTAATATTGTAATCTTATGCTAGTGTTAGGAAAAGGTCAAATAAATAATATCAATAATATAAACTTAATTTATTTATTTGTGATTATAATTTTACACAAAAACTGTCTTATTAAGTTTTTATTACATATTATCTTCAGAGTCAGCGACATCTTCCTATTCTTAAGCAAAATGAAATTTTTTTATTTGGTTGACGTTGTGAATGGCACCTATAGATTAATATCCACTATTATAATGAGAATATGTAGTTGCTAACGTTGGGAGACTAAACTCCAGATAATCAACCATGTCATTAATTTGAAAATTTAACCTCTCGAGTCACTTTTTCTTTAATTCTCCAATTACAAAAATCTTCTTAGCATTTTTGGGATTCTCTCGTAGTACATTCCTAACTCCTGTATAGTTAGTATAACTAGATTTCCAATCTAATTTATGATAGTGAAGCTCAAGCCATAAATTTTCTCGTTCATATTTTTGAATCAACTTACGCCAAGGAAGCAATGGTTTTAAAAAGAAATACATGTAGCTCAAAGCTCTCACTTACGAAAGAATTGCTGATTTTTTTATAACATAATAGTTTCCAGGCTTTTTAAAGCCTTGCATGTCTACTATATACTTCATCACAGCATATAATAGACCGATAAAAATGACTAGTGCTGTTTTATTTTTTATGAGCAAGTTTAAACAAGTTTTCTCACATCCCCACTCACGGGATTATACTCGACTATGCGATCATGTAGAATCAGACAATAAGCAGTTGTTCCTTGTGGAAAATTATCTCTTAACTCGAATTCCAAACGCACATCAACTAGTGCGCTTTTTAAAGCTTCATTTTGTTTTGATTAATCAATTACGATATTTGGCATATATGTTATAAAATCCTTTTTATTAATCATAGCTTCTGTTTCTTTACCATAATATACATTTTAAAAATTTGCATACATTTTGTAGAGTAAAGAAAATTGATTATGATTAATATTGAGATTGAGATTGCCATAGGGGTAGTAATGCGAGTTAAGAAATAACTTAACATTACGTATATAACAATGATCAAAGCGACTAGCATTAGCAGATTTCTGGCCTTTACGATTTGTTTGAAAGCCTAAAACAACAAAGCGTGGGTTTTCCAGTTGATTTGATGTTTTTACGGTCCAAATATGTTTCATAGTTTTCGGAAGAAGGGGATATTCATATAACTTCCAATTGCGAGTACTCATGGAAATTGCATTATCTTTTGCAATGACATTAAGCAGACGAATTTTGAATCGGTCTGACACACTTACGTAAGGCATGAGCCATTCTTTTCGAGTAAATGTAATTAAAAAGCCCTCGTAAACATCATTAGTTACTGTTTATACGGCTACATTAAAGTTATTTCTAGACCTCTTGAGCACTAATTCATGCCTTGCATTTACTACTACCTTACGATAGTCCTTAGCAAAATCAAGTATTGTGATAGAAAGTACAGAGACATTACAATAACCTTGATTGTTTCTCTCATCAGTATTGTTGAATGCTGATAAAAAGTAAAGCCGATTTGCATTAATTTCATAGTGCGCAATTAATTCGTCGAACGTGACACCTGACTGAATGCTTAGAATTTTTCCCCCGAAACAGCAGGAAAATGTGCAAATAAACTTGAGCCTACGATCACGTTTAAGCCTTGGTTTTGTTAAGCCTGTACGTTTTGACGTGTTAACGCTTTGTCTGCTTGTTAATAACTGATTTGTCTTTCCTATCTTGTATTACATACATATTCTCTATAAAATTTTTCTTCTTTTCTTCACAACACATAAAATGTCTATTTCTTTCCTGTAATTTTCTCACGCTTAGCCTAATTGTTAAGACTTTTTCTCAGAAATTCATTAATTTTCTTCCCTAATCATCAATCTGAGTTTGAAATGATCTCTTATCTTGACTGCAATGGGTAGGTAAATTGTTTGTGTTGGAACTTCAACAATCTTGTTCCAAAAAAAAAACTAAACGAAAAAATTCATGAATTGCGTGAGCTTTCTGTTTATTTATTTATGCTTTAGTCGTAATGTTACACTCAACTTGGAGTGCATTTACCTTTAAAATCGATACAGGTTTATCTGACGAGAGTTTCATTTGGTGCAAGAATGTGTTTTGTTAAACCTAAGACTGATCTCAACGAGCCTTTTGAAAATTGAAAATCATGTTGTTGGCTACACAAAATCACACTAGAGAGCGCATTGTTGTGTGGCTTTATACTAATTCACACATCTTCAGGTGTTTATATGTCAATGAAAAAATGTCCTACATCTTGAATCTTATAGATGCCCGTTGATATAGTTACCACCTCTTAATCGACGTAGAATTTATCATTAATCTTGTTAATATGAGGTATACAATTGAATGTGAGTAATTTCACTAAACCAAGAACATACTTTTTTCGTGGTTAGAATGCATTTGGAGAAAAACATTGTGCTTTGGGAACAGTTAATGTTCTAAATAAGTGTAATGTCATCAGGGTTTTAAAAATAAGCTATATCCACTTCTTAACATGCTTGATCCAATAGGTTGATACCTGGATCTCTATGGGCTAATCTTCTTACTAGTTTAGCGTTCGGTCCACAATACTCATATCCTGGTACGTGCAGTTTAACTGGCAGTTTGCTTATGGCTGTATTCATGACACAACGACCATTTTGTTGATGAATAATTATTCCTTTTCAAGTGTGGACCGTTCATTAAGCCTGTCAATATCAGTGAGACGCTATTTATATTAAAAATAAAAGATTAAATGTTTAAAAACATGCTGACTACACCATCACCTTCTGTCCTAGTAATATCAGCACACAGTTAACATTAGCTTAGTAAAACAGAATATTAAACTTTGTGTCATGGATTTTAATAATAATGGTAAACAAGATAAGAAAATAAAACGCCACGGTGGTTTGCAACCTGATAGTTTAACTGCTCTTTTTCACGATCCATAAAACTATGGAAAAACGAATAGCATACTATTTCTTACTACTCACACCAACGGATTGAGATTTGAGAATATTATTATGTACTCAAAATCTTTAAACGTACTTAAGCATAAGTTTTTAAAAGAACTATTAAATCTCATAGATTGGGTAAAATATTTTTATTTAGCGAGCATGAATCAATAATATCACTAGATGAGGTAGTTCCCAACTTCTTAATGATATTTGATAACACCGTCTTTTTACAACAAGATAATGTGAGAGCCTTTTTCTGTATGGGGCCTCACAAGGATGTTAACTGCTTCTATCTTTGTCAATCTTATGCTTAAGTTCAAACTTATTCAATCCAAGACAATTTAAGCATTTAAGCCTCTTTGTAACATGACGACAGAATGATATTAATTAAAAGTACATATATAATGCTTTTCTTAATACTGATATGGCGGATAATGACTTGAAAAAATTACGTGTTGAGTATTGGAAAGTTGAAATACATGAGTTTGTTGCAATGAATAAGGAAAGGTATGTAAATAAGAGTAGATAAAGAAGGAGCTTTTGACTTCTTCGCAGTAAATATTACTCATTAAAATAAAGCGTGCATGTGTCTTTTATAAACTATTAAGCGTTGAACACGGCTGCATTTTATAAAGAAAATCACCTTCATTAACAAATTAAAAAAGCAATAGAAGCTGTTAAACGTATGTAACGATTGTTAAAATTAGAAAAAAAATTTTGTAAAACAAATAAGAAAGACTTTTAAGGTTATTACTAATCTGCTTAATTAGATCATCTATAAAACAAACGAGGAAAAAAACTTTCTGCAAAGCTTTGACTCTTAACCCAAAGATCCTTTTTAGTTTTGCAAGCCTTTTAAACGGAAAAAATATGGAAAAATTGATGTTTTGGTCAGGTAATAGTTATTGTAATTATTATGATAAGTTTTTATTTAATGTTGTTATAAAAGACCATGATACTGATACAGGAAAAAGTTATCATGATGATGATTCACTCCATGATATTAGAAAAACGAAATGCATGAATTTCAATTTAAAAATATTTCATAAAAATAAGCTTGAATTAGATTAGATTAATGAAATAAGAAGGGGGAAAAAACGATAATAGAAACTTTGTAATTCACCTATTTATTTGAAAACTGAACAAATTCAAACAAAGAATCTAAAATATCTAATGGCTGATAAAGTTACTCATCAAAAAGCATCTTAATAAAGCATACATTGCACCAGATAATTTAGCCAAATTCAAACGTTTCTTGGAAACTTTAAGTGGAAATGAAAGAAAATTCCATAAAAATGAGAGTATTCATCTGTGCAACAGCACAAAGTTTGATGCTGTTATTTCTTTATTATTTCATTTTACGCACATGTAAAGAAGAGTGGTAGATGGATACCTTCATTTTAAATTGTTTAACTAAACACGAAAATAGACTTCGATTACTGGGGCAACCCCAACGAACTAGTTGATCTACTAAGATTGCTAGTTGCAGAAAGATTAGCAGGTTATTTAAGTCATACTAATGAAATGAATTTAATTGTTAAGGAGATTTGTAGAGCTGATATAATATATTAAGCTTGTTCATTAGATTTAACTTCAGTATCGACATGATCATTGATGTATTGGGACGTGGATAAGTTATGTCAAAAGGTAGTAGTTTCGGCCCTCCTGGAAGTAGACACAAGTTTACCTCAGGTTGTCATTTTGACTTAAAAAATAAAACATTGTGCAATGAGACATCAGCTGTTGCATCTAACTATTCTGTTAATCTTACTTATTTAGAGAAAGAAAAAAGTTTTATTTTAGATAAACGAGAAAAAATGAATCTACTTGTGAGCCATTTGACTGATGTTTCCTCAGAAACAATACTAAACTGACAATGTGAAATGAATACCATTATGGAGATCTGAGCCCAAACATCCAATCGAACTCCAGAAGACAGTAAGACACAATAGTAGCAGTAGTTAAAGAGCTTCATCAACCTGCAAGACGTAACTTCCTTTGCCAAAGTTTTTTTAAGTTCTGGTATTGGATGAAACATGGCAAGCAGATCTTGTGGAATTATGCTCGGAAGAATGTAAGTTACAGATACTTGCTGACAGCCGTAGAGCTATTTTTCAATCTTGCATGGGTCGTACCCGTACTAAATAAAACTAGTATAGATGTGACTGCAGCTATGGAAACTATATTAACGGGAGCAAAAGGTGCAACAAATTGGCCAACAGTATGTGGTAAAAAATCTTACAACTCAAATTTTACAGGTTTCATGAAAAATTAAATAATTAACTTATACTACACATACAGTAATCGTAAGGTGTGTGTATATAAACGATTTAATCGTTTTCTAAAGCATGCTATATGGAAAAAGTTTAGTGTAAGAGTTAATTACAAGTCACTTAATATTTTAAACAGCTGATAACTTCTTACAAATTTCGAAAACACCAAACGATTAGGGTGAAGCAAAAATATGTTTCAGTAGTTAATGAAAATAATATTTTATAGAAATATACATGTTCGAAAAAAAAAGAAACATTAAAATCAAAAGTTTGTGATAAAGTACGTGTGAGTAGTACTGAACAAATCTTTGAAAAAGGGTGTACGCCTAACTGGTTGACAGAAACTTTTACCGTAAGCTGAGTAGCATTAAAAAAGACATTCACCTAACATTTGGAGGATTATTACAAGCAACTAATCTCAGGTGGCTTTTGCAAGAAAGAACTGTAGTAAATCAAGTATTTTAATACTTTTGTGGAAGAAAAAATTTTACGCTCACAAAAAAATCAAGTTTCTGGTAAATCGTTGGGTCTTGACAATACCCACAACAGTTGGATCTTAAAAAATGATTTGTAATGAAAAAAAAAAAAAAAAAATGATTTCTATAACATGTACAGCAATAGCATAAAAGAACGGAAAGGAAATTGAAATAGTTCAATTGTGAAGAAGTTCATTTATTACAAAAACTTTTTTTGAAAAAAATACAATACATGGTTATCAATAAAGGCTTTAACGACATTGGTCTCGACACCCTTTACTTTTTCTATTATGTCTTTAATCTGAGCAAGAATGCTGTACATTTTACTTATAAAATCAATAAATTTCATAAAAGTATTATCATTACACTTTTGACGATCATTTTTTGGATTAATAATCCAATAATCACAATGAAAGCGGTATACAAGCATTTCCAAAAAGTCTAGTACACTAAGCCCAATATTCATTGGCTTTGTGATCATCACGTTTAATAGTTGTAATTAAATCACTTCAGAGTTTTCATAAAAAATATCACAGCTATGAAAGTTGTTTTTAGCAATTTATGCACCTGCACCGTAACGCCCATTCCAGGGATCTAAAAGCTGAGCTTTAACTTCTTTCTCTCATTCTCTATTGTCTTTTAACAAATAGTGTTAATAAAAAGTTTGAAGATATTTTTTCAAACTCACTTTTAAGTTTATTTTTATCATTATTCAGACCTTTATACTCTTTGAGCATTTACTTTGCTAGGACTTTAAGGCCGAATGTACTTTCGTTAGTCTCAATCCATAATTTTCAGCTAGCTTAAGAGCTCCAAAATGCAGCACATATTTATAGTTATTGTGTTATAAAGTCATTAATTCCTTTTGTTTTAAATTTATAGCTGAAATTTGTTCAGAGCCGAAAGGTACGTCCTTGTGAGATTCATGAAGCATGTCTAAGTATTCCAAATCTACTTCTCAAACATATTCATAATCACTTTCATTGATAATTTTATAAAAATCGTGACATCGTGTGTCAACGTTTTTGATTCACTTAAATCTTCTATAAAAAGGTCATTTAGTGATAGCCAAACTATATAAATTGCTCACATAAGTATAAATGTTTTAACAAAATTTTTTCTATAATGATCGATGTAGTGGTTATTTGCTTTTGTATATCTGTTACAGCACTGACTTATTTCTCCTCTTATGCCTTTTTCAATAAAAAGGAACATGTTAATTTCAGTTATAAGTTCTAGTAAAGTCTGTAAAATAAGATTCAAATTCATTACTAAATGTTCTAGTCAAACTTTTCATGTATATATTTAAACTAACTTTGGTTTTGTTAATACAGCATACCAAGTAAAGCCTAATGCTGTTGAATAATGAGAATCATCTAATTTATATAAATCTAGACAAATACTTCTCGGGTTTTTAAAAATTTCTGCTAATAGAATCGTACCTGTCTTAAAATATAAATCTGAATACTGTCCAAGATTTGCTGCTTATAATAATTTGCATACTGTTTGTGAAGTGACGACTTGCGTGAACAAAAGAATTTTATGTTTTTATTTCTTTTTATATTATACTTATTTCCATGATAAAACTTTAAGACTTTATAAAAAGTCGTACTTAACGAACTTCGTCGCCTACCAAAGCTGACTGTGTACTTAGTGGCCCTCGTAAGTGTCAAGTGACAACTGAAGTGAGCTGTTAAGCCTAAACACATGAAGTCAGCAAGTACCGGCCTAATAGCAAGTGAGACAAAGATAGTCAAACTAAAATTTCGTGCAAGGTGCACTTCTTTGAGCGGCGTTTTCGTTAGTAGCCTGCTGACACTCATTAAGCGCAGTACTTCATTATACAGGTAGTTTTCTAATCATTTTTGTTAAAAAGTGACTGGCTGCTTCTTCCTCATCAATTTGTATGATCAATTTGTATCTGAATTAAGTAGAAATAAATTAATTAACAACAAACCGAATAAAGTAAAAGTAATTTAAATTATTAAAAAGACTTACCTAAAGTGGATATTTATAAATAGAGAATAGAACCACCAGACGATGGATTGACAGCAACGAAGTATAATACAACCAAGGAGAATAAAACTAGGTATTTAATCGTTTATTATTATAATACATACATATAAATAAATAAAAAATGACATTACACTAAGAAAAGTAAACAACTGAATAGTTTGACATACTGATGGTCCCGCGGCCCGTCAGGGATCGTGAGACTCAAATTCACAAACATCCAGCTTTGACTGAATGATAGAGTTAAATAATTACAATTCGTCATCTAATAAAAATGAGTAGCAGTGCAGGGTTAATGGTCTCCAGCTATTTGTTTGTTTACTACAAGTTCTGTGACTGCTTTTTTTTCTAAAACAATAAACACTATTTAAAGAAGTATGTTCATAAATAATGCGCAATACCTAATTTAGTGAAGCGTGCATTGACTCGTAAATGCTGTGCCTGTGTGAAAAGCTCAGTATACGCCATACTTGGTTATAATTTAAAAAACAAATGTTCACAAAAAAAGTTATTAATAATAGTTCATTAATATATTAATGGAAAAATAAGCCAGAAAAGGTTACTGTTATAAAGTAAAATTACAAAAAAATTAAGTGAAAAATAAAATAATATTGTGTTTTAAATAACAGTAGAAAAAAAAATTAAAAAAGTGAACTCTCACACTACACACTTACGGGACAGAACAAATATACCATCTCTATTCTAAAGCTGCTAACCAAAACGGTTCATACCCTTAGTCCTGCTTGATTAGCAGACCTTCTATACCCATGATCTGCTGACCAGAGTGGTCTTTCTATTCCTAACCTAAATCTGCTAACTTACAATCAATCAAAATAAAAAATTCATATACACAATCATATTTGCACCTGATGTTGTTATTTGTGCAAGAAAAATTCTTAAAAATGCAGCAAGGATTTAATATAAGCTAATAATTTCTTTTATAAACACAACTGTTTATATAATAATATTGAATAAAACTTTTGCCACCTAAGCTTGTGAGAAATAAGAAGAGTAGAATAAGTGGTAAAAATTTTTTGCACAGGAGCTTACAAGAGAGAAAGATGTTTTGGAAAAACGGTTAGAATTATTAAATGATGAATTACAAAATTTCCATAATTTTCACGAATTGAATACTGAATTATCGGAAAGTTAAATTAATAATTTTATAGCAGAAATTAATAAATAATTTGGCAATTTAATTATTTTTGTGGAAAAGAAACTCGCAAAATTAAAAGTAGAAAAATTATAAAAAGTCTGGACATTTACTAACAACTGACTAATAATTCGAGACTTCTTATAATTTTCTCTTGCCTTATTCATGATTCATAGGCACATAAATTACGCTTTGCACATACAGAACACTTCATATTATCTTGTATTAGGTTGCACTGTATATATTCTAGTAATTTACAACCATAGCAAATAAAAAAAAACAGGACCCAACACCTAATACAAGCAAGCATATGACTACTTTATTGATACATACAGTATGATTGGCATGAAAGCGTTAGCATCTGCATTGTAATATGCTCGCATAAATGCATAGAAATACAAACACAGATCCATACACTGTTAACAATACGTGTACAAGTCAGTGGTCCAGAGAAGATACAGTGATGGCATATTTTAGCATGCTAGAAGGTAAATACATTTATTTAATGGAGAGAGAGTTTTTAATCACGCCCTACATTATGGTGGCGTAGCAATTAGGATATATAGCTGCACATGCCATATGAGAAATCTGTGTGCCGTATACTTCTTTGCTCAAAGCAGACGATATCATACAAGAGCGTTTTATTACTTTCTCTCACTTTAGTTTCCGGGCATACACATATTACACTTGTCGTTCCGTTGGCAGACGTATACCTATAAAAATTGAAGCAAACTCATTGCACAAGCAGTGTGCCAAACAAATGCTCATATTTCAAACGTATACATATACACATGTATATGATCAAATATTCCTTCATGACTTATGTCTTCTGCGATAAATGTCAATGATTTAACAGAATAATTTTTGGAAACAAATGAGCAAAACAAGATAGTAGTATAAGTTTAACACATTTTTTTTTATTACTATACACACTTATAAAATAAATATTAAAAATAAATGAAAAAAAAAGAAAAAAAACTTACGTAAAGAAGATTATACAACTAAGAAAATGGCTAATGAAAACGATGACGCCGATATGACAGTAGCCGAAGTGCTGATGGAGCCCCTCAATGACAATTTCTCATATTAGCATGTAATTATATTCATCGCTATATTTGATGGGAAAAATATTCCGCTAAAGAATTATATACAAGATCTTAGAAACAGAGAAAGCTACGTCAGAGATGATCAAAGAGATTTATATAAAAGAGCAGTATTTCAGAATCTACGACGTGCCACACGCATAAGCGTAAGTGGTTAAGATTTCGAAAACCTCGAAGCATTTAAAACCCGTTTGAAAAAAAATATTTAACAGGAAAAATCGTTGTTTGTTACCAAACTCAGCTGCAGAAAGTGCGCCAATGGCAAGGTCAGTCGATTGGTAAACATTATGATTACGTAAACCTACTTCTAAGCGGTGCTGAAAAGGCCTTGATGAAAGATAAACACAATACATACAACGTGCATATGATGACCCTTATAATAGAAATGGCATTAGAAATGTTGATAAAAGGACTAGCACCTATAATAAGTTAGCTGGTAGATTCGAAAGAACCTGCATCTCTAGCCAATGCCTTTGATTATGCATTAAGATTGGAGAGCCAAATGAGAGTGGGTATAATCCTGGACATACGACACCAAGGACTACCTTGCAGTGATCTTAGAAAAAATCTTCATAGTTTATACCCACAACAGGATAGGTATCCTGACCAGCCATTTTCATCACATCAAATAATACAAGTTAATGAACAGCAGACCAACATTAAGAATCAGAACGCTAATAGGCAGTATATTAATTATTAAAATAAAAATAGACAATGTCATTAAAATTGTAATAAAAAAAATTACCGTGAAACTTATCAAAATCAGGGGAGGGATCGGAATTTTCAAAATCGGCCAAGAACCTCTAACTATTACCAGAATGATTTGAGAGAATGTAGTAACAGTTCTCTGGCCGGTTATTGTAGCACCACACTGTTCGGGAGGAAACCTATGACGCGACGTTTGAAGCTTTCAAGCTAGTTGTAGAGCTCTTTCCCAACGTCTCCTGGTATACTGTTGAAGACGCTGGTGTCTAGAGCACCTTCTTTCTTTGCAGACTTAGTTGTTTTGATAATCTAAGGTGGAGAGATTGATTCGTGATAATTGCTCGTTAGAGACTGTCCCGTTGGCTCAAGTTTATTTTTCTTTCATAGCTGTTAGGTTGTTATAGCGCAGACCTTGAAGAAGATCGGTGATTCCTGGTTGAATACTTAGAGACGAAAGCGTAATATAGGGTCGTTGGTCACTGGGGTTCCCATCTTTGCAATGAACAACTCCACTCGTGACGTCTGCCAGTGAATAACTGACTTAATTTAATAGTAGCCGGCCTTACATAGTCTTTTGGTCGACAAATCGTTCCCAGAAATAGTAGTAAACATGTATTTATTGGAAAGTTAGTTCAAACTTAGGTGGCCCTTAAAAGAACCGTTGAGATTGATGGTTAAATATAGGAAACGTAAGTACTTTTAATGGCCCTGAAGCGGGTCAGTGGTAAAATTTCCAGTCATTATTTATTGTTGTTCTCTTAGTAGGGAAAGTGGGCCTGAAAGATACTTTTTCTGTAGGTATACCGTTGGGACGACCACTTAGAAGGAGGCCGTTGTGGCTGCCCGTACTCTTCAGGGCTGTGTTTCCTGGCTTGAATTTGAAGTAGAAATTTCTCTGCTGGCACTAGGTCGGATGGTTGAAAGTGAACTCTGAAGTGATGGATCAGTTTGTATTTTGCTCTAGCTAGACACGTCTCCTGGTATTTCCCAGGAGACGTTAACGTTCCAATCCCTATATTTTTCCGTGTCACTGGGTTATCTTGGTGATCCAAGGTACAAACGATTTATTTCGCTTGCACGTGAAAGAAGAGTGTCATCAGTAGCCGGTATGTCCAGCTGTACGACCAATGACTCTGTTCTAGGTGTAGAGCAGATGAACGACTACGATATTTTACAGCTTGATGGGGCATCTTACAAGCATTCTTCACTATGTCTGACTGCGGGTGGCTTCAATTTCACCTCGACGCCACCTAGCAGATCCTACTGAACTACAGCTTAATTCTACCTTAGTTCAGCAAAACTTTGAGCTTATTCATCGCTATTGTTATTAACTTTTTCAAGAAAAAAAACTATGCGAAAGCCATCTCGGAATCATCAAGAATCAATATGCGAAATTCCAGCAAAATCAATTCAGTAGTTTTCGTGGTTAGCAATTACAACGGTTTTAGCGACTTTGCTTTATATATTAGTAAGATTCTGACAAAAGAATAAGTGTAATGGTTATGACCAAAGAAGTTGTAATCCTAACTATCCGAACCAGAACTTTCAAAATCAGTACTAATCAGGAGATGACCGTTTGCCGCACCATTTTAACTCCCAGGTGGCTCACCCCCATCGTCAATTGGAGGTGAGCCCCTGAAAACAGAATTCAATCCCTACACCGAATGTTTTAGCACAAGTGATAAACATAGCAACAGAATCTAAGCCGTCCACATTGGTACGTGTCAAAGACTTGACATAGATGATGAGCCTACAAGCATAAGGTTGTCAATCCCAGAAGAAAAAAAGTGCTTTATGACAGTCATGCTCGATTATGGTGCCACCACAAATCTGATTAGATTAAATTAGTTGCACCTTTAATTAAGTGTAGAGACTAGTGAAATTATAAATCTTACCGGAATCACACCCCACCCAGCTTTAACTGAAGAAATAACGTACATGACTGTACGAGTAAGTCCTACGAGTTTCTATGGAATCTCTAACGATTTTTCGATGAAAGATGGCGGTTTATTATGTGAAAAGTTTTGTAAAGAGCGACAAGCCACATTATCGTATTATCACGATGCTATAGTATTAGATGATGATGTAGGAAATAAGCCCCATTTCTTTTTTAAAAACTCTAGAAAAATTGTAGCAATGGGAAAGGGATAGAAAAGAACAAAAAGCAATAAAATTTGAAAAACAAGCACAGGAAAATCAAATTTTAGCTACCAATCTCAGAAAGAGACAGAGAGCCTTAGGAATAAAATTGATCAACCAAAATTATATAATGAATACATCGTAGGTCTGCCCAAAACTATAAATAATATTAGACAATTCTAAGAATTAGCAGGATACCATAGACACTTTATAAAAGATTTTTCAAAAATAGCTAAGCCATTATCAGATTCATTAAGATAAAAAGAAAAATGTAAATGGACTGAAATGCAAGAAAAGTGTTTTCAAATACTAACAGACCATTTATGTCAATATCTTATTTTACAATTTTCCGACTTTCGTTAATCGTTCAAGTAAACAACAGATCTGACTATGCTGTTGGAGTGGTATTAAGTCAAGAAAAAGATGGTTTTGACCATTCTGTCACCTATCTTTCAAGAAGTCAGTACGAAGCTATAATAAATTATTCTACGACTGAGAAGGAATACTTATCAGCACTGTACGTAATACATTATTTTCGTTTGTATTCATTACAAAAGAGATTTGTTCTTGTAGCTAATCATGAGCCCTTGAATTGGATGCATACTTAAAAAGATCTCGGTCAGTGTTCATTGCACTGGATGCTCAAATCTACTGATTATAAATAAACTTTTAAATAGAAGCCAGAAAAACTTGATAATAATGCTGATGCACTATGTAGAAATTCAGTAGGACCATTTCTTTATGCGAAAAACAATATAAACAATGGATTACCATTACTAAAAGTTATGATGATAAGTCGAAAGAGAAAAGAGCAAAAGAAGACAATCGAATTACATAATCAGAGGAAAGAAATAGTAAGAACATCGATCTAACGTCTACTAAATCTAAAACACTACCAACAACCTGGGAAAAGACAGAGGAAATGACAAAACCTGGAAGAGTGGTCAAATCAGAAGCAGATATACCCTAATTGGCCAGAGGCCCTGGACGACTTCCTGGTTCAAAAACAAACAAGAAACGGCTAAAGTTAGATCAAAGTGTGATTGCTCAAAGGACCCGAACGAAAACTTTTCAAAACCACAAAAACCATCTGCATTTCGACCAAGTATATTAAGAAATGTTACTAAAAATATATCAAAAGATTTAAGCTCATTAAAAGTAAATTTTTCAAGATCAGGAGCCTCAACATCATACGCTAGCGATATGAATACAAAAACCACTTGAATGAGTCCTAGTAGCTCTACAAACAAGGAAACGCCACAGTTACCAGTCAAAGATAAAATTAACTTTGGTGCATTGTCAAGGACAAGTATGTTTTACAAGAACGATCTGAGTGACACTAAAGAATCGCAAGAGAAAGATACATAACTAACAGTATATGACCCTAGACGAAGTGGATTACAGCAAGAATTAACTGAAACGGAAGCAGACTCAAATACAGATACTGACTCAGATTAAGACGCGACAAATACTAAAATCTTCGTTACACCCATTCCACTTAGTGAAGGTTCAAATGATGACAGCTTTAAAGACCAACCTAAAACTACGACCAGTTATATTGATGAGGTTAACCATCCAAAATTTCAAAAGTTAACAAAAAAGTTTAACCAAAGACTTCAAAAATACTCAGCCAAGTCTAATAACAATGATGAACTCGAGCCAGCCAATACGGATATGTTATTGGTAACTAGAAATCTCTTATCAGTAACTAGATTTTTTTGAGGAGACAAGCCGGATCCTGAAATTAAAGACATATTATTGAAAATAAACACCTATGATCCTGACAAATTTAATGATTTTGTATTAGATGAGAAAATTGCAGATCTATTAAAATAAGCAGCGGACTTGGAACCCCTATTTAATAAAGATGAAATTTTAAGAAAAAATATATGAAAAATGGAAAATTGTCAATTACCCTTCGTATTTAAGAAAATACACCCTTAAGTTCTTGCTGACTAACGTACATAAGCACTTCTATGCTAGCGAGAAACAGACAGTCTAAAGCACCAGATTTGGAACAAATAACAGGAGAAGCCCCAGATAACTTAAATGAAAACAATAAACAAATAATCTAAATCAAAACCAAATTAATAAATAGAAGTATTGTATCTGATTTCATGCTACTTTCGAATTTATCACCTTTCTCACTAATCAATCGATAAAAACAATAGTACATGAAGGTATATGTAAGTCTGAGTGATAGAAGCAATAGAACTGACAACTATTAATACATAAATAGTGAAAGCTAATAAACCACGTTATTACCACCAGGTATTGTTTTTCGTTCAAAAGGGATAATATAGTTCATTCCATTAGCAAAGGTTGTCAACCAGTCACATCTATCTTAATATTGTTGAGATTGATAGGTACACTGGATTTTAGTTATTTAAAACCGAAGAAACCAAAAGTTGGCCAAATATTGATAAAACCTTATGCAGAACACAATATACTGACAACCGTTATTACTTAAACATCTAGTGATTAAGTGCCTTCAGAAAGTCTTACAAAAGCTTTAAAATTACTTAAATTAATATTGTTGAGACAAAATCTTAAGAATTCTCGAATTCCAAGAATGGGCGATCTAATAGACAAATGAAAACCTTGATTAATACCAGAAATGTTATCGACAACTTTTAATAAAACATTTATATAAATTACTGTCTGTTACGGTGAAGTTAACTGTCTAAAAATTCAAGAACGTAATAAAATATTAGAAACCTTACATGACAGTCCTGTTGAGGGACATAAGGTCATATACCAAACCCATCGGAAAATAAAAAAACGATTTTATTGGCCTGAAATAAGAAAGAATATTCTTAATTACGTTCGTAAATGCAGCAAATCTCAGGAGAAAAAAATTGAACAAATAAAAACAAGAGAACCCTTGGTGCTTACAGATACACCTATTGGAGCTTTTGATAAGGCTTCCATTGATACCATCGGTTAATTAAGAATAACACCAAGTGGTAATTTCCATTTGCTAACCATACAGTATAATTTGACTAAGTATATCATGCTAGTCCTTGTACCAAATCTAAGATCAAGTACTCTTGCCGATGCACTCATACAAAATCTTATATTAAATAACGGTGAGCCTAGAGCAATTCTATTAGAGAGACATGCTACATTTATGTCGAATTTACTGGAATAACTCATGAGAACTACGAAGACCAATTATCTAACTATATCAGTATATCATCCTCAAACAAATGGATTACTAAAGCAAAGTCTTGCTGCCACGAGCTGACTTTATAAGATCTTCCTCTGAAACTTATAATGACTGCGACAGTTAAGTCAAATTTGCAGCCTTCACGTACAGCACGAGAGTACGTGCAGCATTAAATTTTACTTCCTGTGAATAAGTATTTGAATGACTAGCCAGGTTGCCCTTGAAGATACCTAAAGACAAAAAGTTATGAACCTATCGATTGTATTTATTAGCTTTTGTAAAGCGACTTCAGAAAATGCAAATCACGGGAAAAAATCAACAAATTAAAATGAAAATTCATGCAACGAGAAGATACGATGAGAAATTAAAGCCTTCACATGTTAAACCAGGAAATTACGTTTGGGTAATAAAAGAAAAACGTTCCCATAAATTTTATCACTATTATAATGAACCCATAAATGTTTAAAGGTTAAAACAGTTTCAGTCGGAAATAATGTATAACTTAAAAAACCTAATGTTGAAATCATACAACATATAGATAAATTTTAACTAGTTCCCTCATAATAGTATCCTTGTAAGAAGTATATTCTACATATCTTCTAGAAAGAAAAGAACACAATGATGCGAATTATATTGGCCATCTTAATGACAATTGTGCTGGAAGGTAGCGCTGATCCAAACTATGCTAGTCATGGTAACTATAGCATAGAACCACTTGAAACAAACGCTGGAATATACTATGAACGAATTGGTATTACAAAAATTTAAAGTGCTGATTGAAAGATAATAATATGGCATGATATTAATAAATTTATATTAGAACACACACCTACTCAAGAAATAAATGAAACCTTCCGATATTGTATTGCACAGTTTAGTTATCCTTATTGTACCCATTTTAAGAAAATGGATCTCTTGAATATAGAAATTAGGCGATTGACAAATCCTAAAGCAACATTATTAAACATAATAAATACTGTGGGAACTCATGTGGGAGCTATTATTATTTAATCACCTAGCATACAAAGAAAAAGACTGATACCTTTTGGAATTATTGGAAGCATTGATACAGGGCTCTTCAGTTTAGTTGCAGAAGACGATATTAACATTATTAACACTAACATCGACAGTTTGCATACTGATCAAAGGGAATATATTAAATTGTACGAAAAAAATAGCCATATGTTCATGGCTAAATTTAAAAAACCATATAATACTACGAAACACCTTAAGCATATTTTGAAACAATTTTTTGATATTTTTACTTCAGGACAAGATTTTACCCTCGACAGTTATCAGCTTACCTCAGAAAAACTGAGGCTACCTTAGATCATATTATCCATTTCTATGAAGATCTAATCAACATCTTGCACATTCTACAAAGACGTCAAGCCCATCCAAAGCTGTTTTCTCCAAATATTTTTAGAACTGTAGCCCAGAATGTAAAAAACCTAGTAAGAAATCAAGAACTTACAGCACCAATAGAAAATCTTTATACTAGTGAAATAAGCACTCTAAGAAAACAAGATGTTGTGCATCAAGAAAATAGAACCATGGTAATATTACATTTGCCACTTGTAGATTGAACTTTCTACAATCTTTATAGACTATATCCACTCATGACACCAAAATCTGGGCAAAACAAATTTGCCCTTAAAATACCATCATACCCTTACTTAGCAGTAGCAGCAGACCATAATTTGTATTGATAGTTAAATGAAGTTACATTTAATCAATGTGATAAAATCGTATACGGTTACATATGCTCGGCTATGAAACCGTTAAAAGAACCAAATTTTTGTTAACAAATAAGAAATTCTTATGTTATTATGACCTGGAACAGAAGTATTTCAATACTATGAAATTATATTTATTCCAAAAACCATAGGCTAATGGGCTAATGGATTTACTCACCAGATGTGATAGTTTATGGTTATTCTCAACACCTAATAAAGAACAATTAAACATTATCTGTCTTAATAATGAGGATCGACAAAAAAGAGTAAGAGGTGTGGGTCTCCTACAAATTAATGGTGGATGTACGAGAAAAACAGAGATACTTACATTAACCAGTAAACATAAGATAATCACTCAGATACAATATACCTATCAAGTAGAAGTAAACTTAATCTCAACTGTACTACATGAACTCTTAAAAGACACTAATGGCTTTCATGATTCTACAGAATTGATTTGAAAACTAAACCTTAATAAACAAGCTTAAACAGATGAAGATAAAATGTACAAAATATTGTAGATCAAATGAAAAAAATACGAATCCGCAGGTTAGAAGAGATACAAACTTCTCTTTTTATTTCAATACGTTCCATCGTTTAAGCTATTATTATTATTATTATTATTATAATAGCCATACTCATCAGCAAAGCAAGAAGTTGTTTTAAGAAGACTATGAAAAGTAGTATCTCGAAAAAATTTATTGAACGCACCACCTACCCACTGAGCGCAAAACCCCGAGTAACCATGAAACAAGAACCAAAAGCACACAAACTGACTAAACTTTATGTTGATATTGAAGAAAAACAAAAAATACCTACATTATGTAAGTCTAAACCTTTTTTAAAGACACGAAGTTTGATACTCCCACCATGAAACGGCCATACACCCTTAAAGTTAGAAATAAACTCATAATTTAATAGTAATTTTATACTATTTGCCTTCCTGGCTGCACGATAAACCCCGATTATTAAGTAACAAAAATGACTAGAGTCAACATAAATCATCCTTTACTGAAAGTCGTTTAACAATTGGAGAATAAAGAAATCATCAAGGAAATTTACATACCTTTGGATTTACACAGTTGAACACATCGAACTATAACCACCATTTACAATAATGATGCAGTTCATAAGAAACCTAAGGAAACACTAAAAAAAGGAGGAAAAGTTTGAACATTTTTTTTAAGATGAGGTCTACTATTTATTGAGCAGAAATAATTCCTCCATGAACATCACCAAAAAGTGACAACGATATACCAAACATTGATCCAAAAAGACTTATGCGTCTTCTACCATGGGATACCGATGAAACGAAAAGTAAAAAAGTTGTCTTTAATTATTTCTCTTAATTTGGTACTCTAAAATATTCGTATGCCATAGCTTCAAGTTGCATGTTACTATACTGTGAAACATTTTTTTTCTCTAATATTAAGCTTTAGCATGAATTTAAACTACTGATTCTATTTTAGCATGAATTAAAACTACTTATTTTATTTTATTGTGAATACACGAATATTTCGGCATAGTGTGATAAGTAAGGATTGTATATATCCATGTATTTCCTACCTATCATCCAATAGTTTAATAAACTTTTTTTTATTTTCATACTGACATTCCACATATAACGTACAAATCCTTATAACTAATAGTAGCATTTATACGTGTTTTAACTAATAATCACCATAACACCGATCATATTTACACTTACAGATTACATGAATCACCATTGATAATTGACACCATCGTCAGTGGACGGTGTCTAAGCCATATAATGAAGGGTCCTATTAGCAAGGTAGAACTGGGACAGTTAGTACAACAGTAGGGCACAGTTCAAACCTTACAAGAGCAGCTCTGTGGTGCTCCATACACAAGCTATGAAGCCATATACTATTAACTTTCAGAGGCTGCAATGGCATTCACTTACCTGACAAACATAGATAATATTTCAGAAAATGGAAGACGAATGGACATATTGATCGAAGGACAAAAAAAACACACCAATTAAAGACAATCCTTAATAAGCTTGGCCTATTGTAATTCTTGAAAGAACAGCCATTTATCATGCCCTACACTGGATACAAGGCCCTGTATCACGAACTGTGTGATGCTGCAGTTGTGGCAGTGACCCTAAATTAAACCCCAATTATAGAAACGAAAGGGGGTAGCCAATTGTTATTACCAAAGCCGAAAATGGACATGACTATTTATGCAAAGAATCGGAACAAAACAATTGAGGACCCCGATATAAATATACCGATAACCCAAGCAGCATCTATGGCCCTTAAATCAGTGGAAATAGACCTCAGAAGTAAATGTACACCTTAGGAAGACCTATCGACTTCCATGCATGAAATTGTAGGCATGCCAATATCTATAAAACCCAGCCACCCCAGTAATGAAACTGCCGAGAAAGACTCAGACACCTTTTCACTACAGTTTGTCAGAGTTAACCGTAATGGTAAGACAATACACGTGTTGTTAAAAAACGCTTTCAACACAGATAATGTGACTAGCTTCTTCGAAAGCAGATTTGAAATTGAAGACATCTACTTTTTAAACAGGAAACAAAGTAATAACTTAACGTCGATCGCTGTACACTATGAAAATGAACATAAAGCTGAAGAAATGTGACAAATAGGAGGACAGTTCTTTAAAATTTAAGGTACTCAATCTAAATTTGTAACATCAAAAGAGAATGTCAATTGTGCTTTACAAACACAATTGATGCTAAAAATGCCAATGAGCTAAACAATAGATAAATGGAACAAATGTCTAATGAACTTTGGACATCTAAACGACATAATATACTTGAGGCTACCAATACAATGGGCAGATAACAAAACAATGTATCGGACGTTTTACACATACTGCAATGAGCCGTCAACACAAAGAGCTTTGGAAGGATTACAACAATATGGTGTCAGATACCTCTATAACTCTGCCACTCCAACACAAATAAAAATAAGTATAATAATACATGAAAAATATGGCAATAAAATTTACAAAATGATTTACAAAAACATATTGCACTTTGTAACATACAAAGTAAAATCTTAATCACTTGTAAAGAATGCAGCAGTCACATTACAATTACGAAATATGATAAACACCAACAAAGATGCATTCAAACAGAAACTATTAATAACCATCGTTCAGACAATAATGACAAAACAACAACGAATTTGACATTGCTTGATGTAAAACATGGGATTCGAGTGTGGGACTTACTGTCACTCTTGGACTCTAACTCTTTTTGAATCAACACATAGGATAAACATATAACTATTACTTCTTACATTTTTATTTCACCTTACACATCATGTATCACATCAACATTTACCTTTTTGTTATACTCCATTTCCTTTTGCACAACCCTAAATACATGTAATAATATTATACCTTTATCATCACATACTTTATTATGTTACATTATATTATATATAGTCATATCATTTTTCATTATAGAACTTATATTTAAAGCAGATTCTTATACCTACGGTTAGAAAAGCTTTAATAACGGAAAGTTATATTAAACTCTAATAACTAATATATATTCACCGAGGACGATGATAGTTTTAAAAAAGGAAGGCTGTTATATAACGACTTGCATGAATAAATAAATTTTATATTCTTATTTCATTTTATATTATATTCATTTCCATAATAAAATTCTAAGACTCTTGAAAAACTCGTACTTAACAAAAGTCGTTGCCTAACAAAGCTGACTGTGTACAATGTGGCTCTTGGAAGTGTCAAGTGACAACTAAAGCAAGCCACTAAGCCTAAGCAAATGAAGTCAGCAAGTACCGGCCCCATTGCAAGTAAGACAAAGATAGTCAAACTACAATTTCGTGCCAGGTGCACTTCTTTGCGCGGCGTTTTAGTTAGTAGCCTGCTGACACTCATTAACTGCAGTACTTCATCATACAGGTAGTTTGCTAATCATTTTTGTTAAAAAGTGACCAGCGGCTTCTTCCTCATCAATTTGTATAATCAATTTGTATCTGAATTAAGTAGAAACAAATCAATTAAGAACAAACCGAACAAAGTAAAAGCGATTTAAATTATTTAACTGACTTACCTCAAGTGGCTATTTATAGTTTGAGAATAGAACCACCAGACGACGGATTAACAGCAACGAATTATAGAACAACCAAGAAAAATAAAACTAGGTATTTAATCTTTCTTAATTCTAATATATACCTACATACAAATAAATCAAAAATTACATTACACTAAGGAAAGTGAACAACTGAATAGTTGGACATACTGCTGGTCCTGCGGCCTATCAGGAAGCGTGAGACTCAAGTTAACAAAAATCCAGCTTTCACACAATGATAAGGTTAAATAATTATGATTTGTCATTCAACACTGTTTAAGCATGTCTGTAATTTCAAGTTCTAATATGTGCATCAAATAATTTGCTATTAAAATTGTTTTTTGATGACGCTATCAATAATTGAAGTTATTTAAATGACACTTCATAATCATATGCAAACACAGCCTATGTTTTAACCAATTTGATTCGATTTATATTGTATGCACCATCCTGACTAAAAGTAGTTTCTCAACTAATATACTGTTTAGAATAGGATGCCAACTTATCAAGCGATTAAGGTAAAAATCTATAAGAGTCAATAAACCATGAGCTGATTTTCGTAGAAGAAACTGATTTTTCTCTTTTCTGAGGTATTATTTCTACTCTTTCGGTGAAATAAGTTACAAGTTTTTTTAAAAATAAATATGCATTATAGTAAATTAAGTTGAGGAAAATTATGAATATTGTTCGTGAGACTTGGTACTTGAGATTACATTTATTATGTGCAGGGCCTGAATATCTAAAACTGAAAACAAAATTTATGAACAACTTTGAGGAAAAAATAATGTTTAGCAAATAAGTTTTATGGTCAATATTTCCTCTCCACTAAAATAGCAATAATCGTAAATTTTATGAATCGTTCTTAATACCCTTCTTACATATATGAAATTTGTCAGCGTTAAAAAAAAATAAAATTCTCTTTTTCAGTTGATTATCTCATTTGCACTGGATTGTTATACATACTTTGCAAATGGTACTCTCCGTTAACAATAGTTAAATGCTCTTATTTATAATTATTTCTTTATACGGTATTAAAGAATTTTGTGGTGACTAAAAAATAAGGCTATCCAGGTCCTAGAGCCAAAAACTAATTTTTTGAATTCTGGAGCACAAAAAATGCGTTTTGTACGATTTTTTTTTTTTTGCGTTCTGGAAATCAGATCTTTTAAAAAAAATTAATCGATATACTACAAGTAATTGCCTACTTTTAGAATCTTATAGAAAGAAATCGAGGGTTTACATAACAGCAACAAAAAAACCTTGAAAATTTTTAGACATGATTTAAGCTATGTTAAAATTATGAGACATTAAATTTTGTTATTTTATCTTATAAAAATTATTTTTCAATGCTTTTTTTTTAATGTGTGACTAAGTCAAAAAAAAAAGAAAAAAACCGATAAATAGCCTACATTTAGTTTCTTTGACCCTAATAAAAGTTTATAATAGTCAATAATATTGCAGCATCTTCTAGAACAAAAGAAAAATCATCAAAAACGTATGTTTTTAGATTTTTTTTGACTGGGGGACGAGTCGAAAAATGCAATTATCCAATAAAAAGCATATTTTAGCAAGCTCAAATTTGCCCAAGATCTATGTTATTGGACCGTTTTGTTGACCGTAAAATAAAATTAAAATGAGAAGTATTTATTCAAATTTTTATAATTGTAGGCTGGCTTGAAAAATGCTACTAACGGTTAAATGATCTATTTTATTTATAGTGCCTTTTTTTTAAACTGCGGTAGAGCTTCAAAAAATTTTATCAGTATACTTGAGATGCTTGCCTGAATGTCAAATTAAAAAAAAATTCACGGTTTAGACAGTCTCAATAAACGTTATAGTTTTAAAACGTGATTATAGCCACACTATAATCTTTTAGTAGTCAATGTTATTATTGCACCTCGTTAGACCGAAATATACTTTTGAACTGTATTCCTTAGATTCTGTCTGATGGTTAGGCACATGGATAAGTGCAACCTAACGATAAATTAAATAGTAAAGTGTGTTGCTTATGATTAATGAAAGTCTTGACCGCTCTCAACAATTGTTTGCTCATGCACTAATCCAATATATTATACTTTTCTTAGTTGTGTATACTGAGTATCAGAATATTGTTGACTATAAAAACAAATGCAATAAAAGACAAGTAACAATTTTCTTTTTCTTTTGGATTGGGTTTTTTCAGACTTGATTTGTTTTTTGAAAGTTTTTACTCACGGTTACCAAAGTAATTTTCTCAAATATTTATCGAGTAAAAATTTAGTTTTTTTTTATGAAAATCTTATTCACCTGACTTTGTATAGTGCTTGTATGAACGATAGTAATAACATTTTACCAATTATCCAATTCAAAAACACCTTACTAAGACTCTTATAAATACAGTTTAAGAACCAAAGCAAGCTTTGAAAAGTTCTCATTCAATCAAAAAGTTTCTTGTCTTTTATAAAATTTAGTTTTACAGCTTACAGTATTTTATAACATGATTTACTCGATTACCTTATAAAACTTTAGAGCTTCTCAAACATCACTTGCTAAAATAAAGTTACTTTTTGTCGCATTTAGGGACAACACTTTACTTTACTTATTTTCTTCATGAATTATTGTAATATAATGCCAATGTTTACGTATGTACCCTTTTAAAGTAACTAACCTTGTGCATAAAACAATGCATTGAACAAATTTTGATGAATAAATATCTACGAAATTTTGTAATCACATAAATACATTAGGAAGCAAAAAAAAGATACTTTTGTGACTGTACAACATTATATAGTAATTTTTCAGTTAAAAAATTTTGATTTG
Source organism: Copidosoma floridanum (assembly GCF_000648655.2). The sequence continues at coordinate 16,957 of NW_019384257.1, read as the reverse complement.
TAAACCAAGTATTAAAATTACCACCTTGCTATTTAAAACGTGTTAAATTCAAGAAGCTCAAATAAGAACATTGGATTATAGAAAAACATTTTTGTTGTATGTTTGTATTGAAAAATAGCGCTAAAATATTAACTCTTGCTATTTTAGTTTAGGAATCAATCTCTTACAAATGCTGAAACATACTTGGTTATCAATTGTTATATTCATTGTTTGATTGGAAAATGACCTTATTATGGCAGAGATTATTAGGAACTGACTATTAAAATAAAAAAACCACCCAAACATGTTAATATTATTCAACTAAGCGAGTTCTGGACAAAAAAAGCATTAAAAAAACAGTACTATTTAAAAGTTTGTTTAAATTTAAAGTAAAATTTTAAAGTATTTTAAACACATTTTTGTAAGCAAATCTTACACTCATTAACTTCAAGGCACCTTAATATTTGTCTTATAAGTTTTTCATTAGCTTGGAAGTAATGCAGTAAACGATTGCAAATGTATTTTTTACATTTATATTCATGAGGAGAGCTTCTCACAAGTCGAGAAAAATCTTTAACCGACACACAACTGCAATGGTATTTTTCATTATCGGTATGACTAACCCTGCCCTCTAAGCTTTCCTCTGATTCAGCATTTTCTTTGCTTACCTCATTATCGTATACCTCTTCTATAATCCTATTATTAGTACGGTCAAAATTATGATATGTCCCCTCACTTTCTTCTGTAGCATCTTCTTCTGCAATTATCTTATTGTACGTTCTCATTATTTCAGGAGAACGGAGATTATTTTGTCCTCGTTATTAAATTTTTCTCATTTCTCATTTGCTCTTCCCTTACCATCCATTTTCATATACTTATTTCCTACAAGTAACGAGTTCATATGTCTAATCTTTTTTACAGATATTAAATAAAGGGAAAAGTCTTAAAAGTATTCTCTTTCTTTTCTAAAAAATATATATTAACCAACATATCATTTGATCTCTCAAATTTTGGTACTAGCTAAGGTTGCACTAGGAGTGTTATTTCAGTTAAATCGTAAAAATTTCTTTTTTTTTTAAATTCGAGACTCGATACACCTTTTAAGTTAAAAGATGTAGTGCTAATAAAATAGCCAATGTAAGACATTTGTGATAAAAGTTTTTAACATTATCGCAAGCTTTTTTTTAACGATAGAACTTGGTAGTTCTATGTAAAAACTATCATCCATAGCCTGGTATTTATCATCACTACCAAATTTAAAATAGAGCGCAGAGTTTACCTGAAATCTTGTTCTTGGAATTTATCAATGTTGGTAGCAGTGGGTTTCTAAACATTATTCTCGAACCATTAATGCATATCAGTTGTATAAAAAATACTACGCAAATAAATGTTTAAATACTTAACTTCAGTTGTCTTGATATTATTTTTTACTAAGAAAAATTCTGCTGCTATAACCATATTAATTTTTTAATCATGCTGCTAATTTAAAATTTCTGGCTTTTCTCAAACAAACTCCTTTTTTTGCAGAGCTGAAAAATTTTATCACATCTAGTGCATGGTTTTCTCAGTAATAACAGTTCTTATACGATTCTGAAACGCGCTCTCAAGTTCTCTTCAGACCACAGCAGCATTATCGTTATGATAGATTGATATAGTAGCAAGACCATATCCTTGAATATCTAGTTTATTTAAAAATGTTTCTAAAAAAGTTGTTACGAGAGAGAAGATACTAACTAGTTTTTGCTTAACGTGGTATGACAATTTCACAGATTGCTGATGTTTTTTAATGCTCTCAAGCATTATCATATTATTATTAATTATATCATAAATTTTGGTATATTTTTACTATTTAACAATCGCTAATGTTTTAATCACACTATTTAACAAAAAATTACAAAATAATTTCTACATAAAGCCTCAGCAGCATTATCAGAAAGTTGCTCTGTGATGCCAACACCAATTGCTAACGTCTTTAAATATATTCTACGGAGTTCTGACATACGTTTTAAGCTTTCTGGTAACGTAGATTAAAGCGCTACCTAGTAGTGGTACAATAAAAACTATAATACACGTATAGTGTCTAAAAAAAGGTTATAAATAAACATTAGTGCTAGTTGGCTGTCAGTTGTACTAGTTTAACGGTGGCTTAATACGTGACTGATGTTCAAGGTTTTCAGACTATATTTAACGAATTTATTTTTACAGAGGTAGAAAATTTACCTTTAGAACAAGATTGTTCTACACCAACAGTATTTTTTTTAAGCCCTTCCCCATCCCTCGGGTTAGCCGAGGCCTGAAAGTGAATGTGAAAATCAATGGTTAGAACGTCATTACCGTAGTTTCCTATGGAACTCCAGAGAAATGCCCTATGAGGAATTAATAGTAATTTTTCAGTTCATTTTTAAATAGAATAACGTTATCTGTGTTACAGTCCTTTCAAGAAAGAAATGGGCTCATCAAATGATCCTTAATGGCTATATTGCTCATGAAAGCCGATGTATACTAAATAAGAGATAATAACTAAAAAACTACAAAGTGTATTTCTTTCATTTATATTCACAACATAAAGAATATTTGTCACTTAAACAATTCTTCATAAATCATGTGGCATGTACAAGACATACATTAAGAGCAGCCTAATATGATGTAAAGAATGCTACAGCTATAAAAAAAGTTAATTGAAAAAAATAAGGTTTAACAAATAGGCTATCTTTGATATATAGTTGATGTATAGTAATTAGAAAATAAAAGATTAAAAATGGCTTTACACAAGTTTTTTTACTATAAATATTTTAGTGTTCCATTGACTATACGATAAAATATATTTTTGTAACAATAGTACTGCTGCAGCAACATTGCTGTATGCATGAAACAATGAAAACGTCAGAAAAAGAGCCCTTGTAAGAAGTGGTTTTGTTGGGATGTAAAGATCCTTTGTACCAGTATTGACCAATATTTATAATTACATGAAAACAATCCTGTTGTCAAAAAACAGTCAGCATCTGCTTAAAAATTACAAATTTCACTAGTATGTTTCTAACAGAAAATAGACATACATACAAATATATGATTGTGGAAGTGAATGCACTGTATATAAGGCGATGCATTTATATCTATATAAAAGTTTCTTCTGATCAAAAATCTTTTAAAGAATCACTAGCTTACTCCTGCCTTTTCAATAGTGCAAATGCATATTTTCTGTCTACCAGTTAAAAAAGTGTTTGCAAAACAGTATTGTATATTTCAAGTTACCAAAGTAGTAAATTGAGAGTGATTGAAAAATTGCTTTTTTTTTCATTCTTATAAAAAAGAGGAGCATTATTGTTACTGATTTTACAATACAATAAGCACTTAAAACTTAGGCCAAAGTCAAACCAGGTGAATTCTCACCTATGTATGTTCCATAAAGAAACTGGAAAACAACAATAAATGGTAGTCATTCCAAAAATATTACAAATTGTGAGATACAGAAAAAAAAATAAGGAAGAGAAAAGTAAAAGTAATTTTGATATTGAGAGTGACAGTGATTTTAATACTAATAGTAACATTAGTTCTTATATGAAGACTGACAGTAGTTCCAATATTGACAGTGATAGTGGGCACTATAGCAAGCACAAATAAAAACAAAAATTAAAAAAGGGATGGTGTCTGTAGTTATGTATATTGCATTATTGATTGAACTATTTTAATGAGTGATAGAGAGAGTGATGCTCTCTTTAAGATAATCGTTGATGATTATGATTCCGATAAAAAGACCGTTAATAATAATAAGAATCGTGATGGAGACAAAGATAAAGACAGTAATACGAACACAATAGTTATTGACTATGATAGTAATAGAAACACTTTCATTAATTATAAAGACAGAGATAGTTACATTTGTAACAGTAAAAGTATAAGTGTATTTTCTGTAATAGATGAACGAAACATAAATATGTATAAGTCAGTTCGAAGAGTTGCTATAGTTGAATACAACAAAAATGCTCAAAATAGCTACATTTTAGTGAGTTAAGAACGTTTCTGAAATGCATTGACGCCACTTGAAAAGCAATAATATGAAAAGCTATGTGACTCTATTGCTTGTTAGTACATTAAAAAATTATTACGGCTAATGTTATACAAGCAAATATTAATACACCTAAATCATTGTACTAAGAAGTGCTCACGCACAAATGGCAGCTTTTTTAATACAAGCACTCTATATTCTTCATACATGACCTTTTTTTCAATATCCAATATACTTAAGACTCATAATACTAAACCACATAGTTTCTTCTTCAAAAAAATTAAAAAAATAAATAAATAAGAATGAGAAAAGTACCCTTTCCAGATGCAGATTGAACATACAATATCTTGTTTACTAAACAGTTGCTCTACCACTTGAGCTACAAAAAAGCTGTACATTTACTTGCACCGTAAGTTTGGATAATTTTTTTATTTCTTGTTTTTAGAGCTGTCTTTCACCTTAGCTTAATAAAAAAGTTGTGTGACTCTAATACTTGTTGGTAAATAAGAAATTAATACAACCAATAGTATACAAGTGAATGTTGATACATCTAAATCAATGTATCAAGAGGTGCTTATGCATAGATGGCGGCACTTTTAATACCAGCACTATATATTCTTCATGCATGCCCTTTTTTTCAATATCCAATATACTTAAGACCCATAATACTAAACTACAAAGTTTTTTTTTCAAGAAAATTTTCTTAAGAAATAAATAAGAATGAGAAAANCGGCTAATGTTATACAAGCAAATATTAATACACCTAAATCATTGTACTAAGAAGTGCTCACGCACAAATGGCAGCTTTTTTAATACAAGCACTCTATATCCTCCATACATGCCCTTTTTTTCAATATCCAATATACTTAAGACACATAATACTAAACTACATAGTTTTTTTTTCAAGAAAATTTTCTATTAAGAAATAAATAAGAATGAGAAAAATATCCTCATCGGATGCGGATCGAACACACAACCTTCTGTTTACTAGACCATTTCTCTTTCACTTGAGCTACCGAGGAGCTGTACATTCACTCGCACCATAAGTTTCAGTAAGTTTCTCATTCCTTATTCTTAGAGCTATCTTTCACGTCCATAAGTTAATCTTCTTCGGGTCACTGCAGGTTTCGGTGGTGAGTATACACCCGACGTTTACGGGTACTCAAAACGGTTCAGATCTGGGTTGAGCGTCCCCGACTGGGCAATTTCAATTAGGCTTCTCGTCCTCCGGGTAGTCTCACCGTCGACGTGCCTATTCGGATCCGTACCGTTATTTCGTACCTTGTACTTATTTATTTTTACTTGTGGTCTACCCTTTCGATTGACCGTCGTTCGATCTTATTACTTTGCGCGGCCCGAAAGGGAAAAGTGAGTGAGGGCCTTCTCCTGCCCCCTCTTATACCTTCAGCTTAGCGCTATTATTTAAAATGGCGACACTCGAAACTTCGCAATCAATTCATTCCAACTGCCCACTATCCGTTATCGCTAGATAGTTGGAGATCGCGTGATTAACACATTATACGTTACAAAGACCACTCAATGCGAGCGGTGGTTTTATAATGTATAGGGTGAGTTTAAATACAATAAATGTGTTTTTGTTATATAAGAGTAACGTTCATTTGAATATTATTACACATAGACGATATATNTATCAATTTTAGGTGGCTTGGCACTGACTCCGTAATCTATAACCCAACTGCAACAAAAGTTCATTTATATTTTTCTGGTACAATTTAACTAAGGACAGCATGTCAAAACATTTTGCTAAAGAATTTCAATATTATCAGTCATCGTGAGAGTGCAAAAAAATGTGACTTGGTATAACGTAACCAAAACAAATATTAAAATAAAAAGAAGTAAAACTCTTCGTCTTTACATTCCATATTATTATTTTTATACGTGAGAGCACAAAACATATTTATTGATGTTAATTCCTTTATTAACATTTTTGTTTAGAAATCTTACTCAGCTACTTCAGGTGAAATGGAGACATTAGAGCACGAAAAGCTATGTACCTGGATTTAATCATAGCTCTGACTACTGCAAGAGGAAAATGATATATTGTTCACCAATACGTCTAAGGGACAGCTAGTCTGAGACAAGAGGAACTAACCGGTACTAGCAGGAAGATCATTATTAATCTCGTGCAATAACATGGCTCACCCAGCACATTATTAGCCCAAGCACTTATTCATACACGTACACATATGGACATATTTATGCGTATAGGTAAGTAGTCAAAAGCACCAATCCTAAAGCTTGTTTGGGAAAAAATCTAAACCCAGGAGGAGAAAGCGCTAATTAACTCGTACAATAGCTTGGCTGACCCAGGAGCTCTTACACACATGGACGTACACATGTACACTTCTCGTGGTACTCTCACTCTACGTGGAACGGTGAAAGCTACCCACTTGGAGGGAGAAGCCCCATACTCTTTAGATACAGATCCTCCTTAGATAAGCCAAAACCTTCATGCTATAGCTTCTTTTTAGCAGAAAGAGGGGAGGTGAGCCAGAAACCTTCAAGTATATCTACTTACTGTGATCGACCTCACTGGTAAACTAAAGTTTACGACAGCGTTATTTTCAAGAGTGTATCTGAAGAGTCACTGATCACAGAAAAAGAGTTAAGTTGTTGCCAGAGATGCTGACGAAACTTCCATGGCAGTATCATTGATGGTTTATGAAATGAAATAGGTGTAATATTTCCACGTAGGGGAAGACTGGATATGGTTGTACCAAGGGACCATTATGACAGTGGTCATATTGGTGAAACTGTAAGGAAGAACTGTCAAAAACAAAGAAAGGGAATGAAGTGCTCGACCGCTTGTGCTTCACTGTGAAGCATCAGATGTAGTGTGATATCAACAATGGCAGAGGCCTACATCACTTTTGTGGAGTAAAAAGTAAGTTTTTTCATTCAATTTCTTCTAATTGCGATTATCACTGTTCATGTACAGATCTAACAAAGAGTAGTCTCTCTCTCGTTATAAGATACACATGAGTGCTTGAAAAGCAGCGGTGAATTTTCGTGTAAGTTATGTTGTGTTTACAGTGTAAATTTTTTTTTTTGAATAAGTGCGGTGGGTATAGTCGTGACACAGGTAAAATTAGTTCTTTTTCTTTTAGATGCCTCATAAGCGTTCCAGTAGGACAGAAAGAGGTAGGTATAACGTTGGAAGGCATACAGTGATAAAATCAGGTGATTTTTGTACGAAGAACTGCAAAAATGCACGAAATAAATGACATGACATTATTGCGAAACGTTCATCAACGTGATGTAGACAATAAGAACGGCAACAACGGAGGCAGCGTCAGTATAGGTTGCATTGCTCACAACAGTCTTTTTAAAGAAGCAGGAACAGTAAAGTTATCAAAATACCTACTACGTAGCGTGGATATATTCTTTCGATGTATAATATCTATAATTATAAATTACACTGTTTAAAACTTGATATAAGCCATAAAACAATTTAAATTTAATGTCTTTAATGAAATTAATGTTAAGTTTTTTTAAAAAAGTGCGATTACATAATGTTAAAGATAGAATACAATAAAAGTGATTTTAAACATTTTTAGTGTGTTTCTTCGACCTCTCACAACCATCCCCTGGCATTTTTACAACCGCCTCTAGGGTGTGGTCGGTTGTGCCCTATTTTTTTTTTTAACATCTGCTTTGTAAACCTTGTAAACTTGTAAACTTTGCAGCTGCAGTCATAACTTTTATACATACATATGAAGAAGTCTTTAATTTATTATACCCTGAAGTTTTCATCTCTCTGAGTTTCATACTTTCTAATTTATGGGCTCTCAAAAAAAATGGCACAACCGTACCTAGTCTCCCCCAATGTACACTCTTTTTCAGTCAACTAAATGGGCCATTACACACCGTGAACAAGCTCTTAGTGGTCTGTGAGAGCTGATTAGGAATTGAAACTCACAGCAAGTTAAAGTAATACTTTTAAGATTAGCCGTGTTACACTCTTCTGTTTACCATGATATATATGTAACTTAATTTTCTTCCACGCTTATAGATTACTTGAGAAAACTGGGGCTTATAACAGCCTCGTTTTTGCACGAATAGTCACTGGTCGTGGCAGTGGGGCAGTCTTGACATTGAATTTGTGGACACCATTATCCACTGTTATTTTTTAAACTAGGTATATATTTTAAGGAAGGCAACTCATCTTTTATAGTATTTCTGTTGCACTAGCTCTTAGTTGTTATTTGACGCAGTTAACTCCTACACAGAAAGTTTTTGAAGCTAAGGATGAAAGGAAGAAAAATCATAACATTTTTTCTTGCTCTTTTTGTTCCTGCTCATTCCTGCTGCACCACATGTTCTCTTGATAACCAATGTCCTTGTTTTTCAATCATTAGGGAATGATAATGTGTGATTCGTACAAAACATACAAAAAATTATTATACATCAAATAATATCACTAAATGGGCGCGAGAATTGAAAAGAAAAATTATATTCAAGGAAGTCTAAAATCTAGCAAAACGCGTAGACATTTTCAAGATAAAATATTCAAAAATTATATGAAACTGTTTTAAGCGTTACCAAATGGCTTCAAATTTAAAAAGTTGAAAAACGCTTGCATTTTAACTATAACAAGAGCTTATGTTGGTAAGAGTTAAGTACAACAAATTTGTCAATGTAAATGCCTTGTGCAAAAGAACAATGTGATAAGTATTGAAGCTACTTATATATTACATAATTGTGTTTTTTTCACTTCTTACAGCTTATTACTTGACCAAAGAAACTGTTCGAATTCCAAACCAAAATTTTTAAATTAGAAGATTCTTGTTTCATTAAGTGTCAGTATTAGATGTAAGACTTTAACTGAAAACTTTTCATATTGCATGTCAACACGTTACGGCGTAACATTTAGTGAGCCTTGGGCGAAGCTGACGGGGGGGGGGGGGCGCTGGTAAGTGATAATTTTTAGATAGAGGCTTAGTAAAAAATAGTAAGGGCAAGTCAGCCTATTAGGTTGGTGCCACTGCCAAAAGATGCTAGACAAGTACGAGCGAAAAAGAAGCGTTAGTTAAGTCAGTTGTGGTCTGCACATCAAACGAACTATGCGTTCATGTTGCCCAGTGTAGGATATGGCCAAAGCCTCTTAACTAAGGGATCAAGTATGCTGCTTGGTTTTTATTCTCATAAAATGATAAGCTCTACAAGCTGCCTTGTCGTTAATTTAATAAGCTATTATTTCTCCTTCTCTTATACTCTTTACCGCAAGCTAAGTAAAAGTGTGATTTTTAACAGTAAAAGTTAAGATGATTATTTAGTACATGGTAAAAAATAAAACAACGCAAAAAGTGTACGTTACAGCTAGTTTTTGTTCAATGAGCCAATTTATTTGTATGGTAAAATAAAGGAGGAGGATTTTGTAACTAAAGTAATCCAGAAAAAGGTGAGGTCATGATTTCTCTTTCCTTTTTTTTTGGCAATCCAGTGCTTAGCAAAATCATTCAGTATGATGAATAAACGCCTCAAAGATGATGAGCAGGTAAGGCAAAGGTACGCCTCGCGACAGAGCTGAAATTCTTAGCCAGCCATCTCGAAGCTACGCCAGTTCCCGTAATTATTAAGGACGAGAAAGGAACCACGTGGCCCATCAAGTAGTGGCTTGTCAGCCATAATACAGTTTTGTAAGAGTGCATGTGCATTCCAAACTGTGTGTGTGTCTCTCTCTCTCTCTCTCTCTCTCTCTCTCTTTCCTGTGGTATACACAGTAAACAGAAGTTGCACGTGTAAAAGGGACGGTGTTTGTTCTTCTTTCTCTCTTCCGTGCTGCAAAAAGTAAGAAAGCTAGTGCACATTTTAAATTCTATCTCTCGCTTGCGTGTGCTGCAAAAAGAGCGCAGAAGTTGTGCGTGTAAAAGGAAAGGATTTGATCTCGGCTCTTCTCTCGTATGATGTGAGAAGCGAGAAGGCTAGTTTACGTTTGAAACTCCTGTCTGTCTCTCTCAAGTGCTGCAAAAAAAAATAAACAAATAAAAGTTGTGCGTGTCAAAAAAAGCGGTCCAGCTAATTTATTCTATCAACACAGATTGACATTAACAATGAGTCCAATCAGCTTCTACATTTTTAATCTAATAAACTAAATGATCGAAAGTCTGACCTTTTTTTAACTATGAAGAAGGTTCACTAACAACAAGAATATAACTACAAGTAAGCGTTTGTAAGTAGCACTTGTGTTACAAAAGTTTACTGCTAGAATTTGAAAGCTTGAGTTAATAATAAACACTGTGAACAACTACTTCAATTTCTACATTTTATAACGTAGAATTTTCACTGATATAAAGTCAAGACTTTTTCAATTTTTTCTGAGTTTGTTATTTGTAATAAATTATAATGCTTATAGATTTTCTTGACTTTTAATATTCAACAAACTTTTATTAAAAGGAAAGAGAATTAGAAAATAATAAGTTTTAATTGTAAATTGGGAAGTTACTTTTAAGTATGAAATTATAATACTCTTTTATCTTACACATTATAATAATTGGTTATTCAATCGAGTTCACGATTGCTTAGTTAACTGTTTGACTATTGTACAGTAATATGGTATTAGCGTAAACGAACCTGGCCAATGCTTCACCAAGTTGTTTAATTGAACCTAAGCTAATGTTCAAAGGGAGAAATTTTGATAAGAAAATTTCAATTTTTTATTAGGTATAAGACTTTTAGTTGTAAGGCACTACTTTGTACCCAAAGCCTCAAATTTCGTCCCATATATTGTGTTTTGTAACGCCATGAAAGCTTGAGTCCGTGCCCAATAAGCCCTTTACGGTCCCATAAGAAACGTTTTAGTTTATTTCAAAAAAAAGGGATGAGGTTATATAATTAAAGGCCAAGCCCAGTTGAACTTAAAGTGCTTAGAAAAAGATGGTAAAGGTTGAAAAATAGTTATCAGCCAATAGTCCGAACAGTAGATTATGATTCAAAACATGAATATGTCTCCACTGATGTCTTCGAAAAAATAAGCGTCATACACCAGGGCTATCTTAGTTTGCAAAGCTATTACATCCGATTCTCTGAGCTAGCTTAAAGGACTATGAACTAAGATTCTGACTTGATAGGATTTTCTAGTCACAAACGCTTAAATCGGTGACTATGATATCTTTATCTAGTTATCTACTTGTTATTTAGAATTCAGAACTCAACGATATTGGCAGGGTTTTTTTATTGGCACAGTTAGCTGATCTTCTAACTATGCTCGACGATGGAATTAATTTTATCTTGAGTGTTGCTGTCCACTCGGAAATAATGAAGGCAGTCGTAAGAAAAAGCCAACCAAATTACCTCATTGCGACGGCCACACAGTTGGGCTCGTCATTATCTAGTTTAATAGGTCCTACTTCTTCAACGGTTGTTGCTTACAACATTTCGATAAACTTTTTTATTCTCAAAGATGTTTCTTGGATTTTTCAGAAATTTTGATGCCTAATAGACCCTCATGGTAAGACTGGAGATATAACTCCTGAAGATAAGGATTATATGCAGAATTTTTTAATAGAGTGAAGATGACTAAGTCAGGACATTTTATTACTTGTTCAACATTTGGACTTAGTCCTTCAGTCATTTAAGGTTATTATATTTTGAATACGGAACTTTTAAAGGCAATGCCTTATGTTATGGAAAGGAAGCTTATAAGGAACGACTAACTGAAGGACGCTTCTTTAGCTTTCTTGCAGAGCTTTTATGATCGAAAGCAGTTAACTGAGTTTGTGAAATAGATAAACGAGCCCAGCGAGTTGGTTTCAGACTCAAGTTCAACGACTAAACTTCGAATTGTTTTAAATACTTATTCTGGATTAAACGTTTTTATTTCCTTAAACGGCATTCTAACCAAAATTTACTACCTTTACACTTCGAATTGCTATTAAGATGGCACAATTACAGTGTTACATTCACTATGGAAGTGGAAAAGATGTTTTACCGAATTTTAATACAAAAGCCCGATCAAATATTTCAAGCGAGCTATTGGCGATGTAAGGAAGATGCAGCTCTCTTAATTAAAGGGCTTTGAGTGTAACATACTTTCTAGCTTTTTCCCTTTTTTTGGCATGCCAAATTATCAAGTAGCTTGCACCAGAAGGCTGAGATCATAACTCAAAGATATCTGACATAGTAAACTAAGAGATTCATGTGGATGACGTGTTATCAGAAGATTATTGCAAGATCCAAGCGATACTGAGAATAGATGTGCATATATCCTTAGTTTAATAAGAGAAATTTTCGTTACGTAAGCGGTCCTCTCAATGTCCCAGTTTGATTTGATTTTTTGGTCCAGGATTACCTTCTGCCAAGAACAACTCACTAATAACCGCCAATGACATCGTAATTGGGTTAGGTTTGATTTTGCAGTCAGATACTGTGAACTTTTATTACAAAGTGATGATTAAAGAGTTCCTGGACATTTAGATGAGGAGAGCGATATTGTCTCGTTCTGCCAAATCGTGCTACCCATTTGGTTGGCTCAGTCCACAGATTCTTACCAGCATTATTCTTATATCGTCGTTATGGATATTAAAACTAAATATAAGCCATGTTCTTTCTAGAAATTCTACTGAGTTATAGCTACATAAGCTCATAGGACTTCCAAGAGTAAATCTTCTTGAAATACCTAGGTGAAACTTCTTTGCTACTAAACGGAAATGCCTTGAGGCTAATGGTTATGCCAACGCTTTAAAGCTGACTAATGCCACATTTTTGTATCTCATAGCTGTTAAGAGTAATCAGTTTTATGTTTTCCTGCTAATAGTCAAAACAAAAGTTGCTCCATTGAAACCAGTTACTATACCTTATGTTAAATAACGTTTAATGTCATTTAACTTTGTTTTCAGCTTCAAATCAAAACTAAAAACTGTGGACTACAGTCTCACGCTCCTTCACAGGCTGCGGGACAGCAGATAGTCCAACTATTTGTTTGTTTAAGAAAAATTAAAAGGAAGGAAGAAGTAGAGTGTTGAATACAATATCCAGATTAACTTACCTTTCTTTCCGCTAATTATTGATTCTGGTGGCCTGCGCTTCCTCTTTCCGTCGATTTATAATTACTTATTTTTTTATTTATTTATTTGTTATTTATTATTTTATAATAATTTAAATTCCTTTTTCAATTAGTTTTATATCACTTTATTTTATATTACTAGTATACATATAAAATAAAACAGAAAAGGAAAAAATAGACGGAACGTCTGGTTAATCTTATAAAATTGATTATTACGTCTGCACTTGATGAGCGGCAGCGGGCTACTAACTAAAACGCCGCGCAAAGAAATGCACCTTGCACGAAGTTTTAGTTAAACTTCTTTGTCTTACTTGCTATGGGGCCGGTACTTGCTGACTT
>NW_019384256.1:358724-394166 GCF_000648655.2 Copidosoma floridanum | reverse complement strand
AGGCAGGCAGCAGCACACGCTGATGACGACCAAAGCACGAGCAGCAGTGAGTCCCCAAAATAAACAATGGACTCGCTCGCACCTGACGAAAAACGAGTAAAGAAAAGAGAGAAAGAGATGTGGCTGTAAGTGTGTGTGTGTGTGTGCGTACGGACTACGCTCCGGCGCGTTGACCGCGTCAGCCTCGTCGCCCGAGAAGAACGTGAAAAGAAGCCAAGATGGCCAATAAAACGATCACGTGTCTTACACAAAAGGAAAATGTTCTACACCTATATTTTACGTCTCCACATCCGGCTCATAGGACCATGTTCGAAATCGAACTCAGTAAGATAGTGGACTGTGTATTTTTGTGTATCGCACGCCGGATTTGGGGGAGCGTGAAAACGGATGTAATAAAAGGACACAATAATAAACGGCCAAAGTGTTTAAAAGTGTGTTGTGCATTTATTATTGTGTCCTTTTATTACATCCGTTTTCACGCTCCCCCAAATCCGGCGTGCGATACATAAAAATATACAGTCCACTATCTTACTGAGTTTGATTTCGAACAGTGATAAACATAGGCAGTTTTAATTGTAGTAAAACATAACTACGTTATTTAACTCTTATAAAAGGAAACCAAATGCTAGCATTTAAACTTGAAACTCACCTTTGAAATCTCCTTCTGTTCTTGATATTATCACAATCCTAACTCTACAAAGAAACTCACTGACAAAAAGTTATATCCTCCTCTTACTCTTATATACTGTAGTCAGTATCTTTTTTCATCAGCCCAAGCCCATTATTGAAAGAATACTTTTAGTATCGGAAGTGAAGGAGAAAAACACAAATCCAATTATTCTTTTAAGTTATCAAAATCTCAGCTTAAGGGAATCCCTTACTACAGTTAATAAATTAAATCCTAAAATAATAACTAAGGGCCAGAGAAAAAATGCTGAAGGCTGTAAAAAAATCTACTAGAAAATTGGATGGAGGTAATAAAAGCCCAAATTCAAAAGAAAAATAAAATGTAATTTCATTGAACTTTTTTAACTAAATATTTTGTCCAGACAACTCTGGTGGCTAAGGAGCCACCACATAGCTGGTATATTATACAACCAGAATTTTACTTCCTACTTTCAGTAATGAATTAAATAAATAAATTCAAAAACTTTGTGGCCCAGATGGAATATTCATTGTCCCAAGAAAGTTGTGAAAAAATCGAAAAATTTATTGCACCAGAGTCCTCTATTTCTACTTTTCGCCAAGCCACTAAGTTTGGACTCCCTTATCGGTGAATTTTCTTACATTTGAAATTAAAGAATATAGACGTATAGTATTTCTGATGTTTATGCTAGAGTAAGACCTCCTCATTTTTTATTATGAGTTAACTTCAGCCAATACATACTTCTACATTATTAACGCAAAATAGTACTCTAAATGCGTCATGAATCAGTTATTATTATTTAAGTTTATTAATAAGTAGTTTGTTATTTGCAATTAAGATGATCTTACCGAATTTCATCCAGACGGATAGAATCAGTGACTGATAAATATGGGTAGCAAATTTCATAATTAGGTATAGACTGATAGAATTAGATTTCACACCACTGAAAAAAAAATTAATTCCTATAATACTTATGACAATAATCATAACATTTATACAGTAAGGAAATAAAAATATGTAGTATCTATTACGAAAGTACTAAAATTTGCAACAGCTATTAGAATAATTTTCGGAAGAGCCGTTTTTCAATGACTATTATTATGTTTATTAATATGTCAATACGCGCAATCTCAATATTATTGAAAGCTACCCCAGATTAAATAAAAAACCATCAATTTCTGATGCTTAGTTCCAGAGATATCGTTGGTCTTATGATGCGTAGTCATCTAAAACCTACACGCTCAAAAGTGCGCCGAGCGCTCAGCGAGGAAGTGGGCGTGGCCTAATTCGGCGGCTCGCCCCACCACGCGCCGCCGATGGCCTCCTGCGATAATCACTGTTTTTCGATGCAATTTTAACAGTACTTCTAAACAAGATGGGATTATAAAATTCTAGCATGTTGAACACTAACTCTTGACAAAGAGCAGCGCGTTTGAAAAATAGCCGTAAGTAGTCTCAAAACTTTTTTAGAGCCATTTTTCGAAGGGACCATTTTTTCTTTAACACGACGGTTTGCAAAAACTATTAATTGTATCATCTTAAAATTTGAAGCATATGTTAAGGACTACAAAAGGAACATTGTATCAAATTTTCAGCTCTTTAGATCCAAATGGGACTGAGTTATGAATTTTTCAAAAAACGGCCAAATTTGCGGTTTTTTGCAATTTGCAAAAAAACTATTTAATGAAATTAATTTTAACAAGGCTACTTTTGTGCGGCTTGGAAAGGCGCATCTTTTTTGTATTTAACTTTTTTTTCCATTCATTACTGTTTTCAATTTATTCGCGATTTAGGTGATTTTGGCACTTTTACCATTTTTTTTGGGCACTTTGCTGACAAATTCAGAGGTTTGTTTTTGGTTTCAGCAATTTCTACCACTTCAATTTCGCTAATCCATTTTTGTATTCGCTTATAGGAATTAGTTTTTTGAAAAGTCCGATTCTATCAGTCTAGTAACGCTAAAGCTGGATCTGGGATTAAATATACAATAAAGAAAACTATGAAGAAATCGCTCGAGGTTAACCAATCGTCGGTCCTAAAAGTATGTCTCTTTGAAGCGTAAATGGAAAAGTCCCTTGTAAAATTTTGAACGTCCTCGGACACATGGTTTACGACGTGTTAAACTCTAATAAATTCCCAAGCTTGTGTAGAGACGCTCCTCCAAGGGGATGCTTGACTATCCCAAGTGATCTTAGAAATTTGTTAGTTAACCAGGGTGCGATTAACTTATTGAGGCATCAAACCTCAAGATGTTGTCAAATTTCATCCTGGAATCGATACATCTTCCTACACCTAACTTTGAAAATTTGTCTTTATTTCTGCTCCACTCAACAAACGTTTGGAGGCGCTTAAAATTTCTAAGGGTGTAATGTACGAGTGAAACCCCAGGTTTGACTGATTTTGACCGATGATACATGGAGAGTAAGCCAAAATAAACATAAAATATTATTAAAAAAGCATCTATTTAATAGAAATAAAAAATAATAGTGACAACACGGGGTATACAAGAACTTAATGGAATATTCTTGTCTATCGAATCGATACATGCTCCAGTTTGCATATTTCTCATGTATGCTTATAATGAGAACGTGCGTGTCTACGCGTTCATCCAATGATATTTAATGTGCATGGTGCCTTTGATACCTTTCCTGTTCCTGAGTGAGTGATCAACGTCACGTATCATGGGCAGTGGACTCAGATATTTGGGTCAAGGCCTTACGGGTTACTGCACCACCTATACGGTCATCTTCACAACGGAGTTTGGCCCTGAAGAGACTCAAAGGGACCATGGTATAAGTTGTTGAGACATTTATCCTTCCAATGTTGTTCTCAACGTTATCGACAGATACATCGATAATTTTGGCATCTTATTTGACTCACTTGACGTTTGTATTAATCTTGTAGCATTTGCTCAACCATGATCACTTTGCATTTGTTGGGGTTAACCGAAATTCACAAAATAGTTATCAGTTAATCGTTTTAGTGTTACCATCATGGTTATGAATATATACTAGACTCCATCACGTGATGCAGGCAGCGGTCCATGATAGTCGATGCACATACGATAATACAGCCCACTGAATATAACCAAACACTTCTTAAAATCTTGTTAGACCAGTACATATTTTGACTTTTTGATATGCCTTGGAAGACTACATCTTTTTGGCAGTTACCTACTTAAACTTTGTAGCTACAAAAAAATCTATTCAACATGCATGTATACTTTTTCATACGGATGTGTTTATAAGCCGCATGACTTTTTGGTATGAGTTCTTAAGGAAATGCCTGTGGCGTAATCACCTTTGGAAAATTTCTCACTAATTTATAAAACATATTCATTTTATAAATATAATTTTGCAGCTTACCTTTTTAAAGCACTTGCACTTTTGGTTCTTAATTCTAAGATCATAGGCTTACAGCCCACTTAGTTCTTGAGGCCTTAAATGACTGATACGCTAAGGGCACGAGCCATGAGTGTAGAAATAAGAAATTAATTGTTAAAATAATTTTTATCTGCCTCTATTTATCTGCTTTAAGCATCAACAGCATTATTTTCGCAACTCTGATGTGTACAATTTCAATATCATCGTTTTAAATAACAAGCATGTATTGTTTGAGCATCTCAATTAATGTTCTACAAATAAAGAAGTAGGACAACATTGTCAGTCTTAACGATTTCCCAAGCTCTTAATAAAAACAATCAAATCTTTTTTTCCAAAGACGAAACTATCGTGGGAGGTCGAAGTTTGGTGGTCAAATGGTGAGCTTTGGCTATTTTAAGATATGGCTTGCCGTTTAGATCACGCGATCTTTACCATATTTATTCATTTAACACAAAAGAAAATTTAAACCTGCACTACCCAAATCAGTTTATTCAGTAAATAGTCGATCTAGTCGCGCATGGACTCACAGTACATCAGTTATGACGATATCTTTAGTCTGTTAGACAGCTTCGGCGTATGTCTCCTCCAATACTAACGATTCGTGCTATGGAGTGATCAAAAAAGTAATTGGGAAAAGTGCGTCATTACGTTACGACGAAGTGAAAATTGTTCCATTGCCTGCATCTTATCTAGATCGATAAAAATATGTAATATACAGACCCAACGTTAAAAAATTCATGGACTCAACATGAAATTTCATTCAGGATTACTTAAATATTGGTAGCTACGCCACCTATGCAGAAAAGCGGTCTAATTTTAGAATCTTCAGCTTCCTAAGCTTGCCAAAAACAAGTGCTTAGATCAATGCTAGTCATTAATTAAATTAAGTTACACCTTCGAAGCAAATCATTGATATCAAGAGCCTATTGTAATTGCTTTGCATGCGCTTATTAAATTCTCTTGATTGAGACAAAGTCATACATTACCATGCATTTTAACCACTGGACTTACAAGATTCATGTATTGCCAATTAAGACGCTTAATTATACGGAGTTCAAAAATGCAATTGACTGCCTTGTTAACTGTGCCCCAAAAATATACTGGGTTATGTTTTATATAAAAATGTTTGAGAGTTTTAAATGTGACAGTGTATTCAAAACTTAAAAAACATTAAAAATGATCGCTAAATATGGAGCAGTATTTACTGATCAGTTCTTATAAGAAAACTTGTAGATCCACTGTTAATTCGATTAATGCACTAACATGCTCCTGGATTTCTTGATCAGAAGCTTTTTCGGCAACATTAAGACACGAAAAATTTTTCTCAGACCCTAATTCGGAACCTTGATCTTTTATACGATGGTAACATCAATGTAAAGATGACTTCCTAATCAATTTAGCATCAATCGCTTATTGCATTTTTCTTTAGCTATTAATACGTATGATACAATCCTAAAAGAGATTAGGAATAACCAGAAAACCGAGCTCAGAAGTGCCCTCATTAATTTATGGGGTGCAAAAGATTAATTTATGATTCTAACAAGCTTTTTGTAAATAAACCCAGCTGCTTCTAACCCCACAATTAGATAATTTCTATATATAATAAATAAAAACACACTTTTTCTAAAATCATCTTTGTATTGCTTAAATATTTGATCAGGAAGCACGTAACTCGTAAGCCCCTATTAATGAATTCATTAACTGCAATGCTCTATAATTTTACCTCAATTCCAGATAATAAATTGATTGATAACAACGTATATTTGGAGATCCTTAATTATCTCGTTCGTTTATTAACTTTTCTCTAAATAAACTAAGTAAATATCCAGATAAACATATCGTTTCCAATCTGCTTGTAAAAGTAATATATAATTATTGTTTAGTTTGGCAAGACTTTTTAATGCACCTAAACACGTTTATTCTTTTTTTGGAGAAGTATCCCCCCCTACACACACATGGACTCTCCTCCCTTACAACAACAATGTATGGCTTGAGGTTATTTAAGAGACAACATTATTTAGTTTTCCGATGGTAAGACATCGAATTCATTTACCAGCTGGCACTCGTACCAGTTTTAAGATTATATTTTACATTAAGCGTATTATTTGAACTAGAGCTCTATGAATTGTAGTTACCACAATTATTATTAAAGAATAGGTCTGGGTTGTAACAATTGTTTCTATTATTTTCAGCTTGGTAATTTTTGTTACGTGAGAATAAAAAAAGGTCCAATTTGATTATTTTGGCTTGCTATATAAGTATTCTAAGATTTATAACGAGTCTTAACTCTCTGATCCTGTTCATAAGAAAAATTTAGCTTACCAATTGCCTGGAAACACGGTAAAAACGAAGTTCTTTTAACATGAGATGAGTATAGACACAATTTCTCAGGTAACAAGGGGGTCGCCAGACCCACAGGAAGAACGAAGCTCTGTAAACGTTAGTACTGCATTTATGTTTTTTACTAAAACAAAAACTTGAAAAACGAATAAAATAAAAAAAAAATAGTTGAGTACTCACGATGCCTTAACTTCGTGAGAACGTCGTGCATGAATACAGTACTCACAAAGTTAAACCTTATTTTTTTTTTTTTTTTTTTTTTTCAAGTTTTTGTTTTAGTAAAAAACATGAATGCAGTACTAACGTTTACAGAGCTTTGTTTTTCCTGTGGGTCTGGCGACCCCCTTGTTGCCTGAGAAATTGTGTCTATACTCATCTCATGTTTAAAGAACTTCGTTCTTACCGTGGGTCCCATGACCCATTAATACCCCCTAGTTTGTTGTTTTAATTTCCTTTATAATTTTTATCTTTATTTCTTGTCTTACTGTTTTTCATATTTCATTTTATTACATTTTTTTCATTTATTTGTATTTCCTTTATTTAATTTTTTTCATGATCTTATTGTATGAGTTAGCCTGAGGTGAGGGGAGTAGTAATACTCCGTTGAGCTGGTTGACAAAGAGGCTGCCACGGAGGGAGCTTCTTGCTAAAGCATGTCTTACCCAGAGAAGATGCCCGAATCAGTTAGCACAGTACGAGGGTTTCCTGACGATGTTAAGCGTGGAGGGAGAACGAGTACATAGAAACAAACGAATATGAAGCGTTAATGTAAATGTTGCGAGCAATCCTCTTCTTCTTACGTGCTGTTTGGCGTAGGTAATTGTAAGAATATGTAGAAACATACAAAGAGCTAAAAAGTAGGGATCAGACATACGTAGTAGAGGAAAGTAGGTTTTTCTTGGCTGTGTTAGGGTGATTATTTTATTGTTCAGTTGGTAAGTAAATCGAACAAAGTGTTTTAATAAATAGGAGCTATAAGAGAAGAAATTTTTAAATACATAAAAATTAATTTTTTCAAAGAACAGAGAAATTACTAAACAAGGACATCGTAGGTTTTGGTACGTTTCACACCTGTAGTGTGAACATCAAGTGCACTTTTTCTACGTGCTGTAAAATCGCGTACAAACCTCTTTATTCTTTCAAAATCTTATGTACGTACTATTTAGGGGCACTTAAACTTATTTTTGTTTGTTCTTTTTTTGAAATTTGTCTCCCTCCGTGTTAGATATTTCGCGAGAGATTTTTTCCATCCTCTTATTGTTGAAAGTTCCTTGCATTCGCAAGTCAGCAATTTCGTTTTTCGCGTGGTTGTAATATAAAATTTTTTTGAAGCACTTGTACAGTAAATTCTCGCTTTTTTGAAGGGAAATTAGTTTTACCTTCTGTAGTGTAATTCTACCGATTGATGACACGGTCATGTATGAATAAGTTACAACGTATAACATGTGTTGCCAGTGGTCAAAATAAAAATTGAAGAGTAAAATCACCCATCATCTGATGTGAGTTTCCTTCTACTCTCTTTAAATGAATTTTGTGAGGCAACAGCTCTTTTCTAACTTTTTTACAATTAAGTTTTTTCAAGTTCTACGTGGTTGCCCTGTATCTTACGCTTAAAAAAAGATTCAGGTAAGAAAGCCTTAAACATGCGCAGACAGACACGTATTTTGTACTCACAGCGATTTCCAGCCGTGAGTCATTAATCATAACCGTCAATCATTTGGGAATAATCAATCTTACAAATGTACGGTCTGGATAAGCATGGATAAGGGTCTTCAAGCGTACCCTTATGTACTGAATCTTGAGTTAATTTGGGATACTAAAGAGAGAGAGAGAGAGAGAGAGAGAGAAAGGAAGAGCATTTTCAGGAACTGTTGTTTCTTGTAATATAAGAACACGTTAGTTTATTGTAAGGAATCTGCTTTATTAGGGAGTATTTGATAAAAAAATATCAGTCAATGCGTTAGTTGTATTAATGCAGGATCACCTTAGCGTGGTGTGTAATCAAAGGTATGTAGTTCTTCTCCACGTGATTTTAAATGTTGCCAACACGTTGGCTTATTCGGGGAAGTTATCCTGCGATAGATATGGTGCAAATTGTTGGTGGCGATAAAACGAAAAATGAGAGTGATTTGGTGGGTTGGTTTGAATATTTATTTGAGAAAGTGTACGTCTGTAAAAGTTGTTCGATTTATAAATAAAGGTATTTTCAACGGATGGCAAGTCAGATTGCTTAAGGAAGAACACATTATATGTAAGGATGTAAAGCAGTTGTTCAATCTACAACAGTTCATTATTAAGTTCAAATTAAGAGAGAGATCGTGGCAAGTTGCATTCATATTAAATAACTATTTCCTTGCTTTATGTGTTTTTAACATTCGAACCTATACCGAAAAAAGTAGCATTCGATGCTGGTATCCATACGACCAAGGTAAGCACAAACTTCCTCGAAAGTAGCGATCGCCTCCGACAACATACGCATCAGTGATATAAACTATTTTAGTGTATATTTAAATAATAAATTTGTCAAAGTCTCTTTTTGAGTGTTTTGGACGTAAAGTTATTGAAAAATAATAACAGTGATAAGTCAGTGCATATCGAGGTAGCAGAGATACTTAGAGAAAATGTAAAAGATGAAAATTTGGTGGAGAAAGAGAATGAAATAGAGCAAGAAGAAAGTGCAAAGTATCATGGTAAAAATGGCGGCAAAATGCACATCAGAGTAAAGGTAGTTAAAGCGAAAGATGCATGGATGAGCAAGAGGAGGAATATGCGAGGACCATTGGTCGATGGAATCACAAGTCGATCCACCAAGTTTTCTGGACCAGAGAATTAATAAATGTAAGTTTTTTATGCTTAAAATCCTAAATATTTTAATCGGTTAGCACCGAGTAATAAGAACTTTAAAATAGTCGACAGTTTTATCTCAACTGTAACTTACGTAAATGTTCCAAGAGGTCAGGGACGTACAAGTCAGAAAGTTTTCATATTGATACTTACGCACAGTGCAGAATAATATCCATAAAAATACTTATGATAAATGCTTACCACGCATGTTGGTAGTAGTAAAGTTTTTGTATGTCCGAAAAAATTTGTCACTACCAAAGCCCTCGGAATGTGAATGGTTATTCGTAACAGGAGACATCAGACATAAACACAATGCGTGATCTTTCAATAATGTGAAGCAATGCTACGATTCTGGACAATGGTTACGAATTGCAGACAATTTAACAATTTTAAAAGTATTGTAGTACGCAAGGATAATTTATCGTGGTTTACGCTCACGACTTCCTGGGGAGTCAAGATCCACCGTTGTGCATGTTAAGGAGTATAAGCACAACTTTTAAACTCCCAAGTGTCTTGAAAATTCTTATAAGAATGGGTGTTATAAAAAGAGAAATAAAAAATTATGTGATGTAATAAAAGAATGTAATAAACACATGTTGCTGGCGTATGACTGTGTATAAATCAAAACATCAATTTGGATAAAAATGCTGTAATTTATGCCCTAAAGTTTACAGCGTTTACGAGCATCGTCAAACACAATCGATATAAAATAGTTTAATAAAAAGAGCCAAAAAAACATTTTGTTTATGTTTCATAACTTTATAACTATGAAGTATTTGCCATACAAAAGAAATATAATAATGAAGTTGAATATACCGAATATGTGCGTGGTACAATCATTTTTCGACGATTGTATGGAAGATAATGTTGTCGTGCAGTCTTGCGCAACTTGCGGTATTTTTATATAACCTCGTTGATCAATTAATAAATCTACTTTTAAGAAATAAATCCGCCTTTGACCGAATACTCTTTATTGCTCACACCTCGCGTGGATTTGATAATGAATCTACTTTTTGCAAGAATCTCAAAAAAATCGTTGTGAACCAAACAAAAAGAGTGACTCCAAAAATAGCTCGAAATTAGCCCGATTTTGCAACCTCGAGAATCGTCCCAAATTGTTTATCAAATCATTGTTTATCGTTTGAGCATGCACCTGGTAAATTTTTAGGAGGGGATCAGCTTTGGTTTCTTAGAAATAGGAGGTAGAAGATATTGAAATATTACTAACGACCGTATAAATCAGGTTTACAGTGAGTCTCACAAAATAAAAAGTGTTTTCGCGTAGCTTACCAAACCACTATATTATTATATTTTTTGGGTCACTGATTCCGAATCCGAGGTCAGATGACCTTCATAACGGATGGTTCAAGGTCATTTGAAGGTCAAATCTGAATGAAATTCCGAATTTTGAATACACTCGATTTCAACACTGATTCTCATGGCTGCAACTTTCGCAATTGCGTATAGTACATAATACTTATTTACAATTAATTATAGATTCATTGAAAGCAAACGATTGCAATCATCATAGCTCAAGATGAACTTGATTTATAATGAATATTATATTGGTCGAGGAATGTGTCTCGTTCTTTTTTTGTGTACAGGACTTAATTTTATCATTAACATTTATTTAGCCGCCTCTTCAATTTTCTGTATACAGACCTTAATGTTATTATTTAGAATCCTTTTGTGAATAATAGTGTTTTAGATGATTTAAGTCTCAGATTCCCTATATCTGACTTTAAAAATAATTTTATGCAGAAATGTATATTTATTAAGATCCAGAATNTGTTTTAGATGATTTGAGTCTCAGCTTCTCTATATCTGACTTTAAGAATAATTTTACACAGAAATATGTATTTATTAAGATCCAGAATCTTTTTTCATATGAGAGTTGATCTTATGGGCTCCTGAGATACATTATTAAAGGAATTGAAGCTAACCTGTTAACATGTATAAATTATACTACTAATAAGTATTAACTATATTTACAGGTACTATAGTCAAAGATTTTTGTCTTTTTATTGTAATTAACTAATCATCCTTTCAATTTATCTTTCCAACATGTTTTAACATTATTTGCAGTCTACGATTCATTTAAAAAATGCCTTACTCTTTGACATGTCTTGGCTGTGAGCATAAAAAGAAATCAAAGGAAGAAAAATTTTTTTGTGTCAACAATCTGAATTTATCGGCTATCAATAATTTGAGAACTATTCATAATACTAGAAAACGAAAACTTGAAGCTATAGAAACAATTCCTGTGGACAGAAAAATATGCAGACTGTGCTACAACTGTGTTCAAAGAAATCCTGGCATTCAAACTTACTCTACGTTGCCAGATCTGTCCATTTCTAGAAAAGGCTTAAGCTCATATAATTGATGTACATTTGGGTGTAAAAACCCATTAAAATTAATTGCTGTTCCTAGCAATAAACGTGAACTTCTTTTTATGAATTATAAGAAGTATCACCAACGGAGCAAAAGTTTGTAAGTGATTTCATGTTCGAATACTATGAGAACCAAAATAAAAATGTGGTTAGTACATTCGATATCAATACACTTGAGACTATGGCAGATGGGCCTTTTAAGTCTTTTTTTGGATTTGAAAAAAATAAATTCAATAAAATATGTGAATCCACTAAGAACTGTGAATCAAAAGATGTAGCTATTCTTTTGTGTAAAATTTGTACTGCACTTTCACATAAACAACTTGCTTATCTCTTTGGATACCAAAGAATTTCATCAATTTCTAACCATGTAGAAAAAGCAAGAAATGATTTGATTTAAAATTTGGTTCCTTACTTTCTCAACGTTCCCAATCGTGAGACCATAATAGTTAACAATACTCCATTGGCAAAATAATCGTTCGATATACCTGAAGATAAGGGCTGTATTATTTTTGATGCCACTTATCGGACAGCTCAAAAATCACAAAACTTCGCTGGTCAAAAGTTGTTGTGGAGTGAGCAAAAGAAATTGCCACTTGTTAAACCCATGGCGGGATGCACGTCAAACGTATTTATACTATTTGTCTTTGGTACTTTTAATGCGAATCATAACGATGCACAGATTTTGAATGGTTGCTTTCAAAGATATGATGAGCTGTTATCCATGCTTCATAAAAATGATGTTGTCTTAGTCGATAATGGATTTAGAGATGTAATGGACTTTTTAAAAGATGAAAAAAAACTTAGAGCATATATTCCTGGAACTGAAGAACGCGATACGTATGAAGCTAATCTAGCCAGGTTTGTTACCAAGGTGCCATGGATAATTGAGTAAGTATTTAGGCGACTTAAAAAAAAATTAAAGTTTCTTGCTGTATCAGCTCATGATGCCACACTGTCCTATGACCTTGATTACCTGTTAATTGCTTGCGCGTTACTTAATTTATTTCACAAACCAATTCAATCTGATGATGAATATGAAAATATTGGGGAAACTATGAAATCAAGATTGAATGTACCGAATAAATTAAAAGTAGATGCCACTGATCTTAATCTTTTTCAACAAAGAGTTCCATTTGATGACACTGCTTTCACTTCTTTGGATAATGAAGAAAATAATTCGCTAATGCAGTTTCCTTAGCTTTCATTTGGACGATTTGTATGAAGTTTGCCTAGGCCCTTATCAATAAAAAAATTCCATATCATACTACGCCGAACATGTGGCGGAAGATACATTTTTAGTACAGAAATTTAATCCTAATGCAAGACATAGAACTGCAGGCTTGGATTTTTCTAAGTATGGCATTAACGTTATCGATCCACTGCTCGTGAAAGCACATATGAAATCTCGCTATAGAAGTGGAAAAAGCCATAATATTTTTGTACTTGTTGATCGAGCTGAGAGAGGTAGACTGGCTATCGTCAAATATTTTTGCACATGTGAGAGTGGTTCACGGACAGTTGGATGCTGCAGCCACATTGCTACTACTATATGGTACTTGGGATACGGTCAATATAATGTCATAAGGGTTCCTTACCCAGATATATTGAATGTCTCTATAACTATGGAAAAATAAAGCTTTGTAGTTTATGACGTTAAAACAATATTTTGTTCTGATTATTTCCAAATAAAATTATTGATTAGGCATATTGAAGTTTGCACACCTGACTTCAGATGCGTTATCAGCGACTATAAAAACTTATCTGGAGGTGATTTCAGAGTTTCTTAACGATTCATTCAGATTGGACCTTTAAATGACCTTGAACCATCCGTTATGAAGGTCATCTGACCTCGGATTCGGAATCAGCGACCCAAAAAATATAATAATATAGTGGTTTGGTAAGCTACGCGAAAACACTTTTTATTTTGTGAGACTCACTGTAAACCTGATTTATACGGTCGTTAGTAATATTTCAATATCTTCTACCTCCTATTTCTAAGAAACCAAAGCTGATCCCCTCCTAAAAATTTACCAGGTGCATGCTCAAACGATAAACAATGATTTGATAAACAATTTGGGACGATTCTCGAGGTTGCAAAAACGGGCTAATTTCGAGCTATTTTTGGAGTCACTCTTTAAACGGAAAAAAATTATTTTACTTTATTGCTGTCGTTCAAAATTTATAAATAGCTTAAGTTATTTTCAAATGGAACTGAGTGCATTGCCCAAAGCTTTTGGCTTACCTACGTTTTCGTAAAAAAAAGTACTTCCTACACTTGTTTTACATGATAAAAAAATCAAAACTACAATGGGAAACTATCAAATAAAAGCTTATGGGAACTTGATTCTATGACGTATCAAACAAAAAAAAAGTATTTTTCTCAGTACACGGAAAATTTTCTGAATTAACTTTTTAAAATTGATAGATTTTTACCACTCTTGAATTTGAAAGGAAAAGAAATGGTATTCGAATTTGAAGGATGTAACGAGCTTGGTTATGTAAAATGTTCCTATTAGAATCGTAGTAAAAAATTGCCTTATGGTTGCTCTTTTGGCGAAGCTGAGGAAAGTACAAAAAAAAATTAATACGATAAAATCATTTGAGTACACAGTTCGAGAAATGCTAGAGTGCACATTAGATAGAATGGCAAATGGAAATTCTTGAATAAATCAGTACGTGAACAATCACCCACTAATGAGCCAAATAACCATGGATCGTCGTTCGTGATGCATCTAATGGTAGAAAGACCAAAAATTTAGTGGCAGAATATAATGCTTGATCTGAAAAATTCATAAAATATACTGACTCACAGTGAATGAAATTTGAGACAAAAGTCTCAAAATTCTTCCTTCAACTAAATTTACTTCCGATTTTAACAAGGAAGGGTTTCACATTTTTATAAACCAATTGATAAATGTTTGTAAAATGTTTCGATAGTCAGACGTACGTTAGACCACCCTGAGAGTTGCGTCTTATCCTATAGTAAAAATTATCATGTTGGGTGTCATTTTTACAGTTTTTTAGGTTTCTGATTATCAATTTGACGTTGGATTAATAAAATTTGGCAGATCTAAGCACAGTGGGACGAAACGCAAAAAAAGTGTCAAAAGTCTTGCCTTAGCGAATTTTGCTCAAAAAATTACTTTTTGGTATAATTTTACTCGTTTTGTCCTGTCCTTTTAAAATTCGTTTTTGCCATGTCTACGCTATAATATAAATGTTGTAGGTAGTGCTGAGTGATCACTATACCCCAAACCTGATTGTTATAATTCATACTCTAAATATATTTGAATCATAACAAATTAAAGATTAGTGTTTTTGACCGTATTTTGGGTTGCTGAACCCAAATTAGATATCAATTTTGCAAGAACAAACTGTTGAAACTGATTCTTAAGCTCTCATAGGCTTAAACATTTGGAAAAAATCAGTGACACATACATTTGGAAGTAAAATACTTGTGCATCACACTTTAAAGTAGTCTATAAGAATGTATACACGTATGTATGCGTGAGCCAGCTGCTTCGGCTCTCCTTCGTATAGCGACGCGGTGCTGCTTTCTTTACTATTCTCTTTTCATCCCTCGAAGCTCACACATACTCGCGCTTTTACATAGACTGATCTCTACGACTGTTGACTGAATCGATATAATAAACACACTTTTTTAGTGTTGTATAAAATAACAAGTGTTTCTCATTTTAAAAGAATCCCAAGCTTCCCAACAAGACTATCGAATGGTTATAAGAACAAGCAACGCTTCAACAGCGCAACAAATGTTTTCATGCATCTTTTTCTATTTTTTACTCGGAATTTTCCTTCTTTTTCGTTTCCATGAGTGTATTGTACAGTCCATTTTTAAGACGGCTTAAATTAAAAATCTAGACGAGTTGAGTCATTGAAGTGTCCCCGAGCAAGTGCCCACTACCATGACACCCAGTGAAGAGCCTATGCCCTGGACGCTGACTGCGAGCAGCAATAACTGCAGGGATGTCGACAACCAGGAAACGGGAGACCTGTCACATAATGACGTGTCTTTGGAAGGTGAGGGTGATGGAAGTGCCAGTGGAGTGGCAGAGTAAACGATGGACTGGGTTGATGCCTGTAAGTTTTTATTTTCATCATACAGCAGACATGTAAAGGAAATTCTATTTTCTCCCTCGTGCTTCGATCGTTTTTTTTCTTTCTTTTCGCGTATTGTTTTTTGACAGGCTTGGACTGACACAGGCATGTCGTGTTGTTGGGTAGTGGAATTCCTTAAAGGCTGGAAGGGCATGGACGTGAGTGGACGAGAGGCAAGTGGCTCGGGTATCGCGTGCGTGCTGTTTCGCTGTGCTGTATCAGTGTGTAGTTGTAAGAGGAAGTAAGAGCTAAGGAAGGGGATTCCTGGACACGCTCGTGCTACCTCGTAGCCGTTGCTTGGATTTTTCTCTCGTGCCTGTGCCAACGGTAATGTGCCTGTGCGACTTATGTTCGGTTACATGTAAGCCCATGCTTTGCTCTCTCATCTTTTTGGATTTGCAATGATTTTCCTACATATGCATGTGTGCAACTTGCGTTTGGTTATATATGGGGTTGTGTGCCGAAAAATAAAAATAATTACGACGGCACTATAAGTATTCTTTCTTTTCTTTTCGCTTTTATTTTAGCCCAAGAATTGATTGACGTCTTCATGCGCTTACAAAAAATTTCTGAAGAAATAGAAGACTGCACAAATGACAGAATATTCAAAATTGTACATGAAAATAATTTAATCATATTTTGAGCGACAATGAAATAGTTGCGGCCGTTGCACCAATTACTTTAGGACCTTATTTTTCTTCCTCGTTTAAAAGAGTGATTTTTGCGGCAAACGATGAATTAAAACTCCCTGTGCCAGAAAAACAGACAAAACAAAAACTAACTTTTAATATGCCAGTTAATACTGATAAATTTGAAAAGTTTAAACCCAGGGTCATCAGTGTTGATTATATAGAAAATTGTAAGTATGAGAAAGAGAAAGGCCGACTTTTCTCTAACTCACATTTGATTAATAACTATTTGAAGATAGTGCAAACTAGTAAAACTGTTTCTGATTTGTCAGATTTACAGACTGATTTAAACCTTGTCATAGAGATTAAATGTTTGAAGATAAATCTCGATATTTTAATTAAGTTTTACATAAAAGAAAAGGAGAGAGAGAAATTCTTGGAAGGAAAATTTTATTATATGAGAGCACCCATGGCAGAAATAAAAGAGCAACAAGAGAATTTTCGAAGAAATGTAAACTCCACTATGGAATGGCTCAGTCTTCAACGTTCGTTGACTTCAAAGAGTTGACATAAGGTAAACGAAATTCTTTTTGATACGCATGATGCTTTTAGCTTGACTGCCAAAACACTTTTAAAATCAACTTTTGGAAATTTCATCGGTATAACTCCTGAATTAAATTCAAGTGAAGAATTCAACTTGAATTTTTGGACAAGAGCTCGACTAAATTTAATTATAAATTGACTGTTCAGTCAAGGTTAGAACTGTTTGTAAACAGGGTCGCTTCAGAGCTTTGCTCTAAATAACTTTGACACGTTCTGAATGACGGTGTTAAATCTCCTCCATTTCTTACTGTTATCGAAAAAGAAAAGAGTAAATATAAAGTTCATTCAATTTTAATGAATCATATGGACGACATCTATTACCTAAAGACTAGACTTACTAAAGATCTAGTTGAACTTTTTGTTGGTCAATCTAGTTGAATCTAGTTGAATAAGTTAAAGGAAATTAAAAAGACGGAGTTCAACTAGTCAACCGGTAACTTACGCAAGAGACTGTACAACACTAAATATTACCCTGGAAATGAGACAATGTCTCACTTTTGAAACAGCTTCAGAAATTTAGTGAAGAGTTATGATAACGTTAATTCCTCTCACCCATTAGCAGAAGAGAAAAAGCGAGATGTCTTCTTTAATGCTGTAGTTGAAGCTGTACCAAATGTACAGACCCTTGATTTATTGAATGAAAATTCACTTACCTTTTGACTTAATTATGACCAGTTAAAATCTTAAGTTTAAAAGGGTGAGACACAATGACCAAGAGTGAACGAAGCATCCGCAATGAACACGCGAGCTCAGTTGACGTCACATTCTTAGCCCGGCTCCTGGTATGACAACAACAGGTGTTATCATTGCGACTCGACGGGACACTACTTTACTGATTTCCGGGCACCCGAAGGATACCGCCGTTGTAGCTGTCAAAAACTGGTGCCTAATATCGGCACTGACAAACAGAACTGTTCCAGTAAGCTAGGTGAGAATTCAAACAATAGATCTTGGGATTTTAAAAGGACTAACGGTTCTGATTATAAGGATGGCACAAGTCGTCCGGGATAAAAAAAGAATAATCCAAATGAAAATCGTAATGACCATAAAAAAACTAAGACAAAGAACAATGATAATAAGCAGCATGAAAAGAAGGAGAAAAGTGAAACTTCAGACAACGTGCAGAATAAAAATACGAATAAAGGTGAGAATAACCTAATGTCCTATTCTCTCTTCTCTCGTTCGAACGGCAATAGTCAACCAAAAATTAATGGTCCTAAGATACTAATTTAATTTATAGCTGACTCTGAGGCTACTGAACACATGGTTAACTCTAGACTTTATTTTGAAAATCTTGGCACCAGTCAAACTGGAGTAACTAAATGTGCAAATGACAATCCTAGGGTGGACTTGAGAACTGAGAGAGAAGGAACAATCGTAAGCTACGGTAAAACAAACTTTGATGAACAGAGATTTGATAAGGTTATTTGTTCTGAAACCTTGGTTGAAAATCTCTCTCTGCTTAAATTTTTACACTCAGGAATGTATGTTTATTTCAATAATAAAAGAATCGATGTGTACTATCTGGCTTGTAATGAACTGTTTTTGGCTGGAGCTGACAAACAGCCTTCTTGGATGGTAAAATTTTTGGAAGAGGTTTCAAATATTACTCGCAGTTCAAAGGAATACCTTATTTCTTTCACGCGATACTTGAATGAAAATCGATAGTGTGAATGAAAGTAGGTGAAAGCGATCAGTCACGAATCCAAACGGTGTCATATTTACGGCACAGCTACGTAATTTTAAATTTAACTAAAAGACATAACCTTACTGGACAGAGTCAAATTTACTCTGTGGGAATCCGAAGACTGACTTGCCACTCATTACAGAAAAAAAGCCCAACTTTGATAAAGCTGTACTATGGCATACGAGATTGGGTCACGCTTCTTTGGAATGCCTTAAAGATTTTTACAGAAAAATACCTAAAATTGCTGACCTTAAGAGTATTAATTTTGACAGTTACATATCCACGTGTAAAGTCTGTTTGATCTCATAAATAAATAGACTGTCATTCAAGACTGTAAGGACACAAGTGACAGAACTCCTCCAAACTATTGACTAAGATACAATGGGGTCCATTAGTCCTTATTTACATTTCGAACGTTACAGATTTGTTTCTGTGTTCATAGATAATTTTTCGCGTCTTGCAATGGCTTATGCAATGAAAAATAATAGTGATACAGGACTGTGTCTAGAGAGGTTTCTAAGAAGCCGACGAAATTTACTCAAATACGACGCTAAAGTGTGTTACTTAAGAACTGATCAAGGAACTGAATATACTGGAGATCACACACAAAACGTTCTCACTAAGCTTGGAGCTGATCTTCAGTTAGCAAGTCCCAAAACAAACAAAACGGTATGTTAAAATGCTTTAATCAAAGCACACAACGACGGACTCGAGCATTCATATTTGATTCAGGGTTTTCGCAGAACACGTGGAACTTAGCATTGAGCACTGCCGTATTTCTGTACAACAGAACACCTTACAGGGGCATTAAAATGGAGATTCGTAATTTTAAAAAATCCAGTTAACTATAAAAAGCTATAAACTATGTAGACGAAAATAAATGGACTAAAGCTCTTAAAAAATAATTAAATTCTATGGAATTCTAGGGGGAACTACGTTTGGGAAGTTGTAGATAGACCGAAGAGAGATTCTAGTGGAAGAAAGTCAAATATAATAAACTATAGAAGAGAAACAAAAATAAACTGTAATAGACAGAAAAAATACAAGGCCAGACTCCTATGACTCGCTAAAAATTAACGCTTCTGTATCAAGACTATCACTGGTCAGATTTGTTTGAGCTGTGGTAAACTAATTTGATTTAGACACACGGAAGCTCGAGTTGAAAACGGCTTTCTTGAATGGTATCTTGGATGATGAAGTATGAAAGGACATACCTAGCGGTACACAATACTAGCGGCCCCCCGTCTCGGCTTCGCCCGAGACTTACTACATGGAACACCGTAGTGTGTTGACATGTAATGTAAAACGTTTTTCTGACATTTCTCAGAACAAAAATCGTTTAATTTACGAAAAGGGCTATTTTTTAAATTTGTTAAGATTTGAAACTCCCAAAAAATATAAATTAAAAAAAAAATTTTTTTCTCTTATCCCACAACTTTATTAGCAAAGCAACAAAGTCCTGGAGCTTAATCTTTATGTTTCTTGTTTGCCATAAAAATATAAACCCATTTTCTACTTATTTAAAAATCTGAATTTAGATCTTCAAAAAATTTAAGAGATTACTGTGAGGGTACAACGAAAAGCTGATTCTCACGTACTGGATTCTTTATTTGTCAATTTTGAGGCTGCTGTTCCAATCTCGATAAATTTTCTGCGTCAATTTCTTGACGCCTAAAAATGTATTTATCAGATACATTTGAAGTTTTCCTTGCAATTCACCCTCTTCCGACTTTTGTGACCCCTAAAAGCTATTTTCTGCCAACTTTGTTAAGTTCTAATATCTTTGTTGGCAAGGTAGTTTGACGTCCGATTGCCTTAAAAAAGACCGGTGAGCTTCTTTAGTAAACTCTTTCTTGACTAAAGTTTACAGAAATTGTGACTGCCTGGATACCTCAGGGTGGTCTTCTCTGGCCTGCTGTTGAAGCCCCAGACTGATCGGGAGAAAAATTACAAAGTCCGAAGCTTTGGAGCTAGTTGTAGAGATCTTTCTCAACATCTCCTGGTGTAACGTCGAAGACGTTGGTGTCTAAAGCACCTTTTTTTTGAAGACTCAGTTGTTTTGATGATCTAAGATGGAGAGATTGGTTCGTGATGCTTGCCCATTGGAGACTCCCGTTGGCTCAAGTTTTTTTTCCTTCTTTGGAGAGGATCGGTGATTCCTGGTTGAATGCTTAAAGTCGAGAGGGTAATATAGGTTCATCAGTCACTGGGGTTCCCAGCCTTGCGACGAACAACTCCGCTCGTGACGTCTGCCAGTAAATGACTGACTTTGTTTAATAGTGGTCAGCTTTACATAGTATTTTAGTCGACGAATAACGTTTCCGGAAATGGTAGTAAAAGTGCATTTATTGGCAAGGTAGTTAAAACTTAGGTGGCTCTTAAAAGAACCTATGAGATTAATGGTGAAGTGAGAAACGTAAATACTTATAATGGCCCTAAAAAAGGGCCAGTTGTGAAATTTCCAGTTATTCCTTATTATTATTCTTGATGATGGACTCTTACCTTCGAAGTCTGTGTACGGAGACCGTACATGAGGGAGATACGTCGCTGACCAACATATATCTCGTCTTCAGGTCGTTTCCCGAATAACCAACTGCTCATCGTTAGTCGGGAAAGTGGGCCTGCAGAATACCTTTTCTGTAGGTAAGCCGTTGGAACGACCACTAAGAAGTTGGCAGTTGTGGCGGCCCGTACTCTTCAGGGCTGTCTTTCCTGGCTTACATTTGTAGTAAAATAATTCTCTGACGGCACTTGGCCAAATTGTTGTACGGCCACATAACTGTGAAGGGTTGGAGCAGGATGTGCTCTGGCTAGACACGTCTCCTGTGATTCCGCTGGAGACGTCAGTGGTTAAAATAAATTTTCTATTGGTGGCACTCATCAATCCTGGAGATTCAGGGTGAAAGTAGACCTAGATCACGTGCCCATCGGAGAAGAGCGTCATCGGTAACCGGGATACCCAGCTGCACGACTATCATCTACATTCTCGATGCATCTCGATGAATTGCCAGTAGGCGATTGCAGAAATTTCCGTGACGCTCCGGCTTTTTATAGCCACATTTGTTTAATTCTGTTGTAGGTAGCTTCGATTTTATGTCGATGCCACCTAGCGGATCCTACTGAACTAAAGTGAAAAGCTGGAGTATTTTTGCAAAATTTTGAGCTTATTTACTGCTATTGTTATTAAACTGTTTACGATAAAAACCATACTAAAACCATCTAGGAAGTTTCAAGAATCGGTATACAAAATTTCAGCCAAATCTGTTCAGTAGTTTTGGCGATTAGCGATTACAACGGTTTTAGCGACTTTGCTTTATATATTAGTAACATTCGTCAAAATTCAAAGCCAATAAAGTATGTGAGCTTCGTTGACCGATTCACGGACTCAAGATCGGTTCTAAATGCTGGTATGAATAATTTTCGAAAGCAGCAATTAAAATTAGATCGCTCAAATATCCAACTGAACCCTGTCTTTTTTTCTAGTGGCATAATAAAAAACTTCTTATATTAGTATTATATTTAGAAGACAAATTATTTTTAGTTGACTGATGTTAAAATCAAATTGCAACATGAATTAAAAATGACAGATCTGGGTGAAACAAACAGTTTTTTAGGCATGGATATTAAAAGAAATAGACAAAAATAAAAAATTACCCTCACTCAAGAGGCGTCTATTACTAAAATTTTGGAAAAATTTGGTTTTGACGGCTCAAGTGCATTTAAAAAAACCTATGGTCACTAAACAGGTGTAAAACCATTAATGATGAGATAGAGAAGAAACCAATGAAGAGCATGAACTAATGGATAGAAAAGGCAGAGGAAAGTACCCTAATAGAGAAGCCGTTGGAAGTCTGCTGTTTCTAGCTAATACTGTCCAACCTGATATTGCATATGCTGTCAATAAATTGAGTCGGCATCAAGTCAATCTTACGAAAGAAAACTGCAAAATGGTGAAAAGAATTTTTCTTTATCTTAATGGTATAAAAACGCGGGAACTGAAATACAAGGGTAAATATGATGGACTTAAAGCTTTCTCTGATACAAGTTTTGTCGACTGTGGAAACTCATTAACCACCAGTGGTTACGTTATAAGGTTGTGTGGGGACTCAGTAGCCTGGAGAACTCAAAAACAAAGTTATGTTTCACTCTTCATGTGACAGGCTGAATACATTGCAATGAGTGAAGCTTACCAAGAACTAATATCCTTAAAGACCTAACTGCCAATTGCTCTGACTGACTCCTTTTTCTTAATGACAGTTTGGTATGATAATCGTGTGGCTGAAGCAAGTGCTAAAAGTGTAGGAGGTAGCAAACTTTGACACATGGCAGATATTAGAGAGCACGATGTAAAGAAGTATATGAAATGACGGTTTGTAGTAATAAAATATGTCTCCACTCGAGACCAGATAGCTGACTTTTTTATGAAACCTTTTCTGAAAAATGGCTAACTAATTTTTAAACGATAACTAAACTAAATATTTTATTAGACAGAACTATATTCATTTCATATTTATTAATGAAGTATAACTTGTTTGTTTTAGAAAACAAGTACAGCTGTGGAGAGAGATGAGCTGAAAATTATCACTCTCTTTTGATCTCTCGAATCTCATACATGTACTCGCTCTTTTACAGACTGATTTCTTTGACTGTGGACTGAATCGATGTAATAAATGAACTTTTTAGTTTAGTATACAATAATAAGTGTTTTTGAAGCGAAGCTTTTTATGAGACGTTTGGGATCTCGGCTTGGAGAGTGACACAATTTTGCAACATTTTCGAGTGGTCTCTTTCTTCTACTTCCCATGGCTGTGAATTGTGCCCATACATAGAAAGTACAATGCTGATGCTGCTGCTGGCTGTTTGCCGAACTGGCTTCTATACTATGTACATGACACACTTACATTTATAATTCAGCCGACGCGTGCATACATGTGTACATATGCATGCAGCAACAGCTACTGCAGCTGTTGTTGATTCTTACTGGTAACAAGTATATACCTACACAGAGAGAAATGCGTAGCAAATTAGGTAAATGCTAAAATAAAGTATCCTGATGTGTCGTCAAATGCGTGCACGCTTAGACAATCACATGTTAATGTTTTTGTAGTAGCTGTATAATAGTATGTGTCGCCGTACAGCATGTTCGACCGCGTGAAAGAGCAGACAGAGCTTGGCTCAGCTATGCTACTATAGATACGTACCGTGGTTGCTCCTCACTCCTCACTGCACATCACGTATAAACGTCTTTATTCGTGGAACGTATCCCTATTCATGGAACATGAAAATTCATGTATTTATCATGCAACATATTAGATAAAAAAAATTGTTGTAGTTGTATATTTTATTTATCTTTATGAGTATACAAGAAAAGTTTCATTGTACATACAATAAATAACCAATTTTAGTGATAATTTCATGAATAGAAACAAAGTCGTTCATAAAATATCTTGAGAACTGTTTATATTATAGTACCAAACTTCAACGAGTAAATTATACAGTTCTTATGAACAATGAAAAGTTTTAATTGTTTCTGTCAAATACAATAGTGTTGTTCTAATAAAAAAAAAATTGTCTTGAAATATTATACTATATTTATGTTTTTAAAAAAGTTTCATAAACAGCAACATAGTTATGAAATAGTATAATATTTTAATAAACAAAGTAATTCAACAATTAAGATCCGTATTTAAGGATTGGAATAATAATGATAAATTTATAGCGCATTAGTAAAAATCA
Organism: Copidosoma floridanum; assembly: GCF_000648655.2. The sequence goes on along the minus strand of NW_019384256.1, from coordinate 369,789 downwards.
AAATTTTTTCCACGAAAGCTCACAATTAAGAGAAAAAATTGAAGAAACAATTATGATGAAATTTGTGGTTATAATAGGGACATTTAGCTTACTGAGCGTCTGCTGTACAGATTTCTCTCCGTGCATCTCTTATCAGCTGTATATTTTTGTAAATTTTATTATTATTATTATTGACTTTTTTTGAGCAAACAATGTATACTTACATGTTTGACGATGAATTTTTGGATATTTATCTCAGAAATATGTGTGTGTGAGTGTGTAGATGGGTGGGTGGATGGGCTTGCGCGTATGCTTTGGCATGTATACATATGTTCGTATCTACACACATGATTAGTTCTATTAACGTATTTTGCTGCAATGTGTATGAGGCAGCTTTGTTTTTGTCAGGGGTCCTGAGACCTCTTACGCTTGGTTTACTTTACAAGAATCCCAAGCTTCTCAACAAGAATATCAGAACATTCTTTATAGCAATATTTTTGACTAGTTTATTATTAAAAAGGATACACACTACGTATGTGTGTATAGTAGTGGGGCTCCACCTCCCTGAGTGCGTTGCGCACCAACCTCTAAAATTATTTGTTATTTCATGCTTCTCCGGGTAATAAAAATATATATTTACATAGAAAATACATTTGTGCAATATAAGAAAGTTCTGGCTTGTAAGACGTACCAACATAAAAAAGTTATTAGTAACTGCTACCATGTATTGGACATTCTTATAACGTTCCCAGATTCTGATGTGCCTTCCGTTATAGTACAAGAAGTATTGTTTGATGTTACTCTTTCGTAATTTTTATTGATAAAATACTAAATAATGCATCACCATTATGTATTCTCTCACATTTAATGATATGCCTTACATGAAGAATTATTTCTTTCTCGAGAAAGTTTCTAATCGTTGGGAACGGGACAAATGATTTTATATAAACCTATTTGTTCTAGCTTTATCTACATATTCTTGAATTTCATAACGTACAAAAGACAAAACTATTTTAATGTCATAATACTCCGCTTGGAATCTAAGTAATAACAAAACTCTCTTATAAATATAAGTAAGTGTAACAGAAAAAGAAATATTTATCAATTTACTTGTCTGGCCGTATTAGTTGACTCATGATATTGAGCTGTCATAATAGGGCAATACTTCTACGGTTGGTATTATTGCATAAAAAGAGTCTCTCGAATATATGTATGCGTTAGTACCATGACATGCAAAAATATAAGTTAAAATTTTTCTTATAGTTTATTACTAATATTAGAAAAAAAATTTTATTGCACCATAAATCTGATTTTTTTTAGAAATTAAAATGAAATTAACGTAAATTAATTCATGATCTCGTTCTTGGTAATCTAAATACAGTAAACATTAATTGTTCGTATTATACTGCTCATCTATTTTCTCCCAGATAGTATTAAAAAAATAGATAAAAATGAGTTCGTTAAAGTAAATGTACAAGTATATTCAATGGCAGTAAGAGGTGGTGAGGTGTCTTGATAAAAATAATGTAGGTTTAAGTAATGAAAAATGACTGAATTTTTCTTATTTTCCGCATATTTCTTACTGTATGCACTAACTTTATGTTTATATTTTTTACTTCATATTTAACTTTATATTTTGTGGCGTTGTAGCTAAAACTTGGAGCTGCAAATTATGAGCCAAGAGTAGAGAGAAGGATGGCAGACACTAAAAGGAGTAGGATGTCTGTGAAGCATGGTTGCATGGTATGTGTGTGTATGAAAGAGGAGGGGAATGGCGAAGCTCGTGACGCGTCTGGAAGAAATCGAGAGTCGGCTCGTTACGTTGGCAACTTTCTTTTTAAACCTTAATTTATTTGTCTAATGTTTAGTAACATTAGATCTCTCTGATGCTAATAGAGGGGCGCGCATATCTACACAAGCCTACTATGCAGTAGCATAGCGCCACGGTAGTGCATAAGGCAGTGAAGAGAGAAGGTTAAGAGTGAGATACGGAGCAGAGTTTGAGAGATAGAGATAAAGTGACAGGTTAGACAATGAGTGGAGCAGAGGATAAATTAATAATTTTATGGGGAATAGTATAGAGAAAAAAATGGCGTAATGTAGGATAAAGGAGCCAAGCAGTCAGCTTAATGAGAGAGTGCACCAGATGATAGAATTACTGAAAGTTAGCAGTATAGTGGATATAGTGTTACAGTGAAGATAGTGAGAATGTAGGTGTACTGTGACTAGTGCACTGGGCTCAGATATAGGTATAAAGTGCCAGAGAATTATATTTCTACAATGTTATAAGTGTATGTGTTACAAGCAAGTAATGTCTACTTATGTGAGATATTTATGTGTTGATTTATTTTAAAAATTTTCTCGTACATGAGTAATAGTAAATCTTATTTAAATAGTGACAAAAAATTTTTGTCTTGTCTCAAATATAGTGAATAATTGAATAATCTTAAAGATGATGTAAAATGTAACCATATGTATTTAAAGTTGTCTAGATAGATTGGTAGGATCTCAGTTAGGTTTCCGAAAAATGGTATGGATGGTTGCGAGGGGGGGGGGGGATTCTGTGACGAGTTGTGGAACAAAGAAATAGAGATCCAGACAAAAGATGTGTTAATTCAAATAATGAAGGAAAAGACGAAATCTTATCTTAGTTTTTGAGAGGTTGTGGAAGCACACTTTGTTCTAAAATGATAAAAACATAGGTGGCTTGTTCTAAAAAAGTATCTTTGAACAGAAAGTAGAGAGAGGGTTGCATTTATTTATTTTGTAAGTAATTGAATTCTTCGTAAAGCAAAATTGGATTCAAATCAAATAGATGCCAAACTAACCTCAAAAAATTTGTATTTCTGTAGTTGTTATGGTTATCTTAAAAAATGGCTTACATTTTGTAATTACTTGTTTTAATAGGCTTTTAAAACAGTTTTATGGAAAAATACGTTATAAATTTCCCATATACACATACATTTAATCGAACTTTAACATCGATAACTGTTACTTTTAAATGTTGCTGTATATGATATTCTTTCATTTTTACAAGCTTTTAGAGTTATGCCGGATGACTTGTTGGAAGCAGATCTCATGATCAATTGTTGAATCTCTTTTCAATATCTAAATAGTCTGAAATTTCACATATCTCTACAGTTTTAATAATCATGCAACGCACTGATAGATTATACAGTAGGAAGTCAAATACGGCCACTACCATAAAATGCTGCACTATTATTTTTTAACGAACCCCCTTGTCATAAATTTGAAATGAAAAAACATCATTGGTAGGTTAATAAGAAACATGCGGCGTTAAAAAAATCTAATATGGTGGCTAGAACATAATGTCAGAGCTTTTTTTCTATAAAACCTCTTTACATGGGTATTACATGATATACTATGACAAATAAATACAACGAATTGTGTAAAGTAACATAAAATTAAACTCTATATCATGAAATTGGTACATTTTGCTTATTTAGAGTTGAAAAATTATTTAATCGTGCATTTACAAGATGTTATTTATCTGTCAGTAAATAGCTTGCATTTTTTTAAAAAAGCCCTCTGTTGTATAACATTAAGGAAAATTTTGAAATATTATCGTATAAATCTTTTTTTATATTAGTATTCTCAATACTGTAAGTGAGCAATCCCATGAAGTCCCGGCCACTCGGCGCGCGCGACGCATTTTTTCAGTGGAGGACGCTCTGTTCAACTTGCTCACAGAGGAAGATAAGATACTGAAAAAATTGTCAACATAAGTAAATCAATAGATTTTGATCTGTTCTTTTTAATGGTGTACTCGGTTGTAGGATTAAAAATTTGTTTCGTAAAGAAAATGACGATTGAAGTTTAGAACGTTACTGCGAAAAACTGGTTTTTTTGTGTTTTTTTTTTTTAATTTTTTTTCTGTCACCATTCGAAAGAGCAAGTCTTGAACTACAATCTCTTTAATTTTCAAGTTGGCAGGGTAACAGGCAAACAAGTGGTGAACAATCAAAGACCGTTACGCGTGCGGTTGAGCGCCACCTCGCACCTTCACCGCTCGTTGACTGCTCTACGAGTCAGAGGTATAATATAATTCTTCTTCGTGCTTTACAGGATTCAACTAAAGCTTGTTTAGTAAGGTTCATTGTGCATTTATCATTTTGAAAGTTAGATTTTTAGTGACTGTATTGTCTTGTTCGTGTGTAAATATGACATTTTCAACAAAGTGAGTAGCCCAGACAATTCTTTGTGCCGTATATTTTTGTGATCAATACCTTACTTCATTAGAACTTTTATAATTTCATAATGTATCCCAAAATCCGTGAGTCCTAAGTACTTTGTCAAACTTTGTATGATATGTTGAAATTACTTTATCTTAATTATGTAGACTGTGCCTTTTTTTAGGAAAATGCTATAGTAATATACTTACTTGATAAGGTTATATACTTTACAGACGGAACAGCCTATTTTTTTAAAAATAAATACAATTTTTAAATATATGATACAATTTGGATGACTTTTCTGTTGAAGTAGAGTCGAATTTTCATGCTACAACAAATAAAAGTGCTTGTGGCAGTATAGGGGCTGCAGTCAAAAGTAATGCCTGCTGAGCTAGTTTGAGAATGGTTTTAAATGATGAAATTTTAGTACCTTAACATCTCTATGACTGAGCCAAGACAAACTGTAAGAGTGTTATCTATTTCTATACATCAAAACAAGACTATTTGATTGCTCAAGAACAACTAAAGGGAATATTTAAATCAGCAGTAACAGTTCTGGGTACACAATCTTATTATTGCAAAACGCCTGTTGTGAAATCTAGCCAACAAGAATTAAGAGAATTTCCAGCGTCAGAATCGTTTCAAATATTTCCACCGATTCATAAGGCAGAAAAAAAATCCATTATGTACTGATTCTCCTAAATTACAAAAAAGTACTAAAAGAAACGCTATACCTACGGATTCTCGATAGGATTATTGGGTTTGCCACTCATCTGCCTTTTGCTCTCCCAACTTAAAAAATATGATAGATTGCAGTTTGAAACGTGATCCTTCAAATGATGCCATAAAAAAATTTTTAAAAAAAGGAGTTTTTCGCAGTAACGCTTTGAACTTCAATCGTTAATTTTTTTATTAAAAAAATGTTTAATCCCAAAATCGACTGCACCGGTGAAAAGAACAGATCAACATCTTTAACCCCAGTAACCCAATAACCCAATAACCCTACTTGTTAATTTTTACATGTCAAAATTATATACGAAACATTTTTACTCTCTTGATTTCACAAAAGTAACAATCCGTGTTGACTTATTCTATAAACGTTTATCTCTTCGAATTCAATTGAGTTCAATAAAACAAAGTATTGTAAACTTGACCTTTCTACGTGATTGAACACATTTAACTCAATACTTAAATTAAGTGGCACTTTCTTTCATCAGAATAGCTATACCTACATTAAAGACTACTAGTGAATCCCTTATAATCGTAATTCTTCGACTATATATACAGTAATTTCTCAAAAAGACAAAAGCAAAGTGACGTAGATATTTTTTGGGAGAGCATTAGTTATGTTTTTGATGACAAAATACAACACAAGTAAAAAACTGACCTATAAGTCTTAAAGCAAAGATTTTGAAATCAGTTGGTAATCTTTTTGCTGAGGAATGCCTGCCTAATAAATGCATTAATACTCACAAAGTATGTATTATTACATATAAAAATGTATATTTATGTATATGTCCATAGTACTTGTAATTTTAAAAGCAAATTTTCGAGCATTGAAAAATAGAAAGATATGTATCACATATGTACACACACATCTTCCTATATTATACAATCATTCAGAAGTGGCTGTCTACACCTGCTGTTCGCCCCCCTCACCTAATATTGGCCCCCATCCCTCAAAACGAGAGAAAGTTGTTTTTATTTTAATGGGACATTAATCCAATAAATTGTTGATTGAGCCCCTCATTGTTAATATTAAACCCCCTCGCCCCCTTTAAATTATTCTTCCTCCCCCTTGGCTAACTCACAGCCTTCCCTCAGCTTCCTTAAAGCAAGGCAAAATTGTTTTTATTTTAATGTAAAAGTAACCCACAAAAATTCTTAATTACCTCCCTCAGCCCCCCTTGCTGCCCCTCAATTAGTTCTTACAACTACTCTTTCCTCTTTATTCTCTTTCTACGTTTTATTTAATTTCCTCGAAGCTCCCTTCGCCCCCCCCCCCACTTACAATATAGCAAAATTGTTTTAATTTCAGTGTAAAATCTACTCCAAATTCTTAATAACCCCCCCCCCCCTCAGTTCTCTTGCCACCCCTCAATTTGTTCTTGCGCCTGCTTGATCCCTCTCGTTTTCATTTCACGCTTTTTTTGACCCCCTTAGCTACCCTTGCCGTCTCTTAATTTGTTCTTACGCATGCTTGCCCTAACTCTTTGTCCGTCTACAGTTTTCTTTTCTACTCCTTGGCCCCTTCTCATAAGCAATCAAAATTTTCTTTATTTCCATGTAAGATTTATAAAATACAATTTTGGTCAATTGCTTATTGTGGTATTAATCAAATTTGGTATATAATTATTTATGTTTTCCACACCACCCATGACGCAAGCATACAAGCACGCTTATCTTTTTGTTGTTGTTACTATGTAGATGTGCGTATGACATGATATACGTACGTGTAATTATGAACATTTTATAATATGGTAAAATAATAACAACAGTGGAGATCCTTGCTTATCAGTCTTTTTGTGGAACCATAAATATGTGCCGTATATGAAAAATGATATTCATAATATAATATTTAAATTGAAAGTACTTCTTGAAAAAAATATTGTAATATAAAACAACGAAGCAATTTGTTAAAATTTTGCCGGTAGAATGTACTAAAACTATTTTAAAAAGTTTTACAAAAATAGAACGCTTTTTGAAAAAATTTTTAGTGAGGTTCCGTAACTTTTTTTATTTTCCCATGGATGTGATAGTAATAATAATACATCTATAAAAAATAAAAACATTTGAACAATATACGTATTTTTAAACTATAGTGCTCTACATCCGGCTCCCTTAATAAGGACACTACTACGGGCACTTAGCACTTGGGAAAGGCGCAAGGAAAGGGATGGGTGGCATCCCATTAGAGGAGGGTGTAGGAGAAAATTAGGCAATTTTCGCTGCGTACAGGTCGCCTATCTTTTCACGAGGAGTATTGCGTGGTGAAAATGCACATGTGAGAAATTACAGAGGTACTTACCCGAAAAATCGCACTGGCTGGGAATTGAACCACGGTCTCTCGCGTGCCAATCCACGACCTAGCCGACTGAGCCACCACACGCTCATTTATATATGGATGTATTTAGATGGCACACTTTTTTGTAGTTACGTGTAAAGCCAATTAGCATAATGCATCACTAAAAGACAGAGCTGTAGAGAATTAAAATAAACAATGACAAAGTCAATTTATTTATGGTTTCGTTAGCACTAAAATACCATCCTTAGTTATGCATCTTGATAAGGCAACATATAATGGACTATCTTCATACAACGGTTTTTTAAAATGTAGTCCTACCATATCAAAAGTTTAATCTTGTAATTTTTTTATAGTTGTTGCAAGAGCAAAACTACGAGGACTTGCTTTCTGTATAAATAATGGTAATGAAAGTGTATTTCCAGTACTCGAAGCGATTTTTGGTGTGAGAACTCTTTGTCTAATTTTTTTACCAGTTATCATTTTTTCCTCAATATTGAATTCTAACAATTTCGTTATTTTTTACTTTTTACTGTTATATAAACCATTTTAAACACTCCAATTCGGTGTTAACATTGCAACAGCTCTAATTTTTAAACTAAGTTCATAAAGTGGTAAACTTTCACTAATATTGTTGAGTATTTCCATCGAAAAATTTATATAAATATTATCGCTGGATTGGTCAACTCCTTTAAAAGTCACTTTATCAATACTGTTATATGTCTTTATTTCATCTTTTCATCTCATTTAGAACTTTATTATTTAAAGAATAATAATTAGAAATGTTCGCCTCCCTTATTCTCTTTCTACAATTTTCTTGAGCGGTTTGAACATTTATTTACAAACAACAGTTTACTCTGAGTTATATGTTTTTTGTACACAATCAATACTTTTAGGTGTAAGTAAATTAGATGATTAATAAAACTTGTCCTCCGTTGCAAGAATTTGGATTATGTGCAATAGAGCAAACTTTTTTGATAAAAAATGTAATGTTGTGTAAAATAAGTTTTATGTTTATTCTCAATATTTTCTGACAGTAAGAACCATGCAAAAAAATTGTCTCAGTTAATAAGGCAATATGATGGTAATAGTTTCTTTACATATATCGTCAATTGGAGTGTCATATTCCATTAATCCCATTGCTACAGCAGTATCTTTCAATGTTTTATGAATGATTCCATTATATGTTCTTAAATTTCTAATGATGTCATACCTTTCATTTTATTTAATATTAATTCTAAACAAAAACGTTCATTATTTTTGAAGAAATAAAATTTAATCTTTCAATAGCAGTGTTTGATGAAATTAATTGATATCATGTAATTTCCAAAATAAATTTAAGTCTTCTAGGGGGTTGGCGCTCAGAGCACGCAGGGGAAGAAGCCAACCTATGTATGTGTATATGTATAAAAATTGTTGCGTATGGAAATGTATATTTGTACGCAATGTAAATTCTAATACTCTAAAAACTACAAATAACTATTTGTGAGGGTAAAAAAGTGTAAGTGAACGTAACCGAAAAATGCGGGACGCTTTACTAAGCCTCATTTAAACATATACACATAAATACATACGTATATACATGTGCGATTACTTTATGCACAAATGGGTAGTGCTACGCTGAGAATTATATTTTTGTCTGTAATAAAAAGTTTTCAGTAATGTAAGAAAGGTATTGCTCATTATATATTGCTTATTAAATTTTTTGTATATATGTGTATGTATTCATGTATGTTCATACATGTGTATATATGTACATGCAGAGTGTTGAAAACTTATGCATGACATGAAAAAAAGAGCAAGTTACATACCTTGTACTGTATTTACTTATATTATGATATATTTACTAGTGGGACTTTATCTCTCTTGTTAATAAATTTTTTTCCTTTACATAACCATAGACCTTAAAGTAGATGGCAAAAGGTTTACAATTCGGAAATCATATTTTTTTAATGAATGAAACGAATGACTTTAACAATAACAATGATATCATATATACCCTCTACAATAAGTTGAAAATTGGAAAAGAATAAATGAAAACATTCAGTATTCTAAAAACATGGATTATCAACGATGTATGTTAAAAAATATTTAAAAACAATAACTACTTAATAAATTATGATAGTTTACCGTCACACTATAAATACATTTCTTTTTTTAACAATAAAGTTTTAAGAACATTACAAGAAGAGTCCAAATTGTATTATAACATAGATGAAGCAACGTATACAAGTGTTGATAAGCCAGATGATAATATTTACATAAATTTTCCTGTAGAAATGCTAAACAATATTTAAGAAAGCTTTCTACCTCATAAACCAAGCATGAAAATTGCAAGTCTAGTAATTCAAATTGAAAATTTAAGTATGTAAGATGGCTCATTAAAAACAGAGTTTTTATTCCAAAAAAACTTTGAATACTTAAATTACTTTTTCACTGCCGCTTATCTTCTACAAAATACAATTTCTTTTAGTTTAAGCTTTTTCTAAGACTATAAATAAATTTTAAGGTAGAAGTTTTGGTAATGCTGTTCTATACTTAAAAAAACCTTTGTTCTCTCATAGTGCACTTTATGTAGCGTTATCAAAATCCAAGTATATAAATGAGATATTGATTCAAAGTGAAAGAGGAAAGAATTTGGTAATAAAAAATATTGTTTAGAAAACGATTTTTGATTTAACTGGATTCTTGAACCACAATTATAACAAAAATAAATATGATTTGAAAATCTGTACTTGTTCTTCTATTTATTTTAATAATTAAATAAAGGATGGTCTAAAAATTCATAAATATTCTTATTTTTCTATGTATTAAAGATATTAAAGATTAATCATTCTGCACTCTTATATGTATAATTAGTACGCCCGAAGTCCATCTGTTTGCCTTCAGGGAAGTGTGGAAAAACAGATAAACATTTAACACATTTCAAAAAAGACAAAGTATGTTAAAATAATAATTTACCCACACCAATAAAAATTGATATAAAAGAAAATGGTACCATAAAAAAATTGTTTCTTGTTGGTTAATATTGACTGTAGTGGACTGTATTGTGGTTTGCGTGGCTAAGCTTTAACAGCTTGGGACAGTGATTTTGGGTAAGGTCAGTGAATAACTGCCTTTTGTGCATCCGAAAGGACACGAAGCAGCAGTAACAAAAAAAGATACGAACCTTTAACTATGTAAGGAAGTAACATACTATTTATTTACAGACTATAATACAAATGCTTAGCGTGGCTGCTTATTTTAAAGGAAAATCAAATCATGACTTTTGAAATTATATAAAATAAATATTTTTTCAATGTTCGCCTAGGTGGTTTAGAACAAACATTTTCATTCAAGACGTTAATTTTTAATTTCATTTTATCTATTTTATTATTTGATTGATTAGTATAGCATAAATATTTCTTCAAAAACAAATGACCAGTCATAGACCATTTCGTTTACCATGAAACTTAAACAGTATAGATAGTTTGTTTTTGGAGTTTGAGTCTGAAAGAATACGAAGTAGTAGATTTAATTATATAGGACAAGTCTTTGATAATCCCAAAAAGCCTTAGAAAAAGTTAAAAGAACATGACGTAATTTATGTAAGACAAACATCCATTTTTGAGATCATTGATAGGTTTTGGAAAGAGATTTTAGACAGATTCTTTCAGCTTAAAAAAAAATTAATAGAAGTATGATTGTACAAGAAAGCGTTAAATCCTCATATCTTTAAACTTTGTTTCAGATTTTAAAATTTAGTACCGATATTCGTTGAATTGACAGAGTATTTTCTAATTCATCATTACTACCTTTTATTTTATACAGTTAACAATGTTTTTTTATCCAATCATTTTCTTCTACTATAAATAAATCTCTTTATATAAAT